>QEPC01001643.1:3948866-3982155 GCA_003113815.1 Sphenodon punctatus | reverse complement strand
TGTTTTGCCCCTGTCCCGTGGCCCCACCCCTTCCCCCCTCCTGCTGCCTGGGCCGTCCCCCTTGGTGCCCCTGTGCTGCCGGGTCCCCCCCCTTCAGTCCCCTTACCCATTTCCGGGGTGCCTCATCTCCCGGTCCGGTTGCCATCTCCGGGGCTGCCTGTCCCAGCTGCTGCTGCTGCCCCTTCACCACCTGCAGGTGCAGCACTACCCCCTCCTCCACCTCCCTTGCTCTCTCACCCTCTGCTCTCCTCTCATTGCCGCCTTGCTCCATCCTGCCATGTCCCCCTGCTGCTGTGTGCCCTTTAAATCTCCCTCCTTGGCCTGTGTTGTTGCTGGTTGCCTGGCAGTGACATTGTGTGCTTTGTCCCCGGCTGGGAATCATTTTGGTTGATTCCGGCCAGTGGTTGCTGTTCAGACGTTACTTTTTATTGTTTCCCAGTGGAAATCACATTGACCATGCTTTTGGAGATGGTCCAGGCCGGAGCTCCAGAAGCGTCGTTAATTTTGACCCCTGGTGGGGATTGACTGTGGTGAACATCTGGCGCCCGCGAAACATGTTCAGGGCGCTTTGGCCCCGCCGCGGGATTGACCGTGGTTCACTGTGGTTGACTTTGATCTCGTAACGTCTGAAAATACCCATAGTCATAATGAACAAACCAACTTAAAGAGGAATTGTAAGCTGTACTGAGCTGCTTTGCAGAAGGGGTAGGATATAAAATTGTATAATAAATGAAATAAAATAAAAATATCCAGGTTTTTGAAAAGCAGGCTTTCCCTTACATAATTATTCATTATAATTGTATCCTCTTTAAGGAGGTTGCCAGAAACTAGCATGGTACTTGGTAATATACCCAAATCTTAAAACTTACTAACCATTCAGCAGTTGCTTTTTCAAAACACATAAAATCTCACAGTGTGTGGTTTAAACTGACCAAAATATTCTTTAGCCTGATTTCCCATAAATCACTTCTTTACAAATGCCTTCAGCGAAGACACATTGTGCCTGTGAGGATGGCACATTGAGTAAAAATCAGTGTACTGGGATGTGACAGGCTATCCATTCCCAGTTCCATCCACATCAAGCCAAGAGATTCTGAAAAGATATGATTCACTGAAGTCCAGGGGGGACAAATTTGCTGTTTTCAGTTTGAATGCAAAAACACCTTTTAATTTTTAGACAGTCTAAAAAATATCTTTCTGCTACCAGTAATTGGCCTGACATTATTTTTCATGCTATTTTGTTCTATGTTAATGCTCAGAATTGCTAAACACTGTATACAATTGCATCCTTCTGATGCCAATCTGGAGAAGATGGGACCCTGTGAGAAATGGCACAGTGGGCCTTCTCCACACATAGGAATGACTGATTGTCATCATTGGGTGATTTCAGACGTTACCGAAATCACCCAATTCATTCCTCGCCGGGATCACCCCGTCACGTCGTATCAGACGCGCCGGGGGGATCCCGGCGGGGAATCTGGGAGGGGGCGGGGCCGCGCGGCACAACGTGTAGCCGCACGGCCCCACCGCCTCCATGCACCGCGCCGCCCGCCCTCCGGGGAGACGGGCAGGCGGCGGGGCCAATGAGGCCGCCGCGTCGGGCCGGATTCGCCACGGCCCGGGATCCCGCCAGTGATCCCGGGCCGTGGCGCCCGACCAGACGAGATGCCGGGGTTCACCCCGGCATGGAATTACATTCAACACGCGGCGGCCGCCGGTCCCTCCGCTTCGGCTGCTCGCGTGGTGAATGTAATTCCACGCCGTGGTAACATCTGGGGGGAAACATTTGTTTCCCCCAACAGACGTTCCAAAATCACAGCCACCGCCCGGAATTGAGCGTGGTTGACTGTGATCTCGTAACGTCTGAAAATACCCATTGTTAAAGTAATATGCTTTCCTTTGTCTGAGGTGATGTTCTTTCCCTCCCAGTCTGCTACCTGGCCCTGGCATTGTGCAAAGCTGACATACCTGCCCCAACTGGTCTGACTCACTATCCTGGCCCTAGAGGTCTTGGACCAAGTGTTCTGGCTCCCCACTGCACCCCACAGAAAGTTCATTTGAATAGGGTTACCATACCTCCCCTTTAAAAGAGGATGCGTATGAAAAATACATGGTGCAGGGCTGCACTGGAACCAATGCAGCAACAATGCACCATGCATTTTTCATAAGCATCCTCTTTTAAAGGGGAGCTATGGTAACCTTACATTTAATCCTTCTATGAGCCTGCTCCAAGAAGTTGAGAAAACACTCCTCTCAAGTTAGGCCTCCACTCTGACTGCCCCACTCAACAGCATTGCAGATAACTCCTTGTCTGTACTGAGACATGGCACACATGGCTGCTCAAAGGGTGAGGAGGGATGAGCTAGTGCTGGGTGCCACCTGTGAATCTGTACCCACTATTACCCTTTTCGTAACAGGGAGTTGCCCTATAGGCAAGACTGCAGCTGCCTCAATCTGTGTGACAGAAGTAACCTTAATTGTTTATCTTTCAGTACACACGCTGACCTCACACATAATTTACATGTCTTCCTTTCCCAGACACACAATGGGTACAGCCAAACAAGCTGCGTTGGCCCAATCTCTGTGCAGATTCATGGCAGGCAACTGCTGCTGTCAGACTGAGGGGCCAGAGCGGGGAGCTAGGCAGATGGTCGCAGGGACTGCTGCCAGAGCTGCTGCCACAGCCAGGGCAGGCCAGGGCGCTGACCACATGAGCAGGCATCCTCCCTTTACCAGTAGGGATGGGCAAACAGATCCGAGTTCGGAAATTCGGTCCGGAAGTTCGGTCGACCGAACTATTCGAGTTTGGTCCGAACTCTGAACTTCTGAACAAAGTTCGGAAATTAAAACCCCATTGAACTAAATGGAATATTATCATTTAAGGATGGGCGAACAGAGCTGAGTGCGGAAATTCGGTTCGGTTCGAAAATCGAGTTCGGTTCAGAAGTTCGGTTCGGTCGATCGAACAGGTCGAGTTCGGTCTGAACTTCCGAACTGCGTTCGCCCATCCCTATTTACCAGCCCAAACAAGATCCTGCCCCCAGCTGTGCCACGGATGTGCACAATGGGCAACAGTGCCCATCACTCAAGGCCCCAAAGCGGTGCTTCCCCGCATGATGGGGCAAGCGCATCCTGGGCATGCGAATTGCCCTGCCTTGGCAAGCCTAACTCCATGTTGGGTAAGGCTGCTCCGCAACATGTCCTCGGAATTTTTGCCAGTGCAGGGAGCCAGGCAAAGTCCAGTGCAGGAAGCCAGGGGAGGGAGGCGGGGTAGGGGAAACATCTGTCATGACTCAGCTGCCTCGAGTGGGGTAAGGCTACCCAAGGTGTGGTAGCCTTCTGTCTCATGTGGTTTCACCCAATTTCTTTTTCTCATTAGAAAAAAGAAATATTACAGGCTATGGCTCTCTGCACTGTAGGCCCTGTCGTATTATATCTGGTTTATTCATGAGCCCCTATTGTATTTGGGGGTCCCCTCCTAAATTTCCATGAGCCCTCCACGTGCTGGGGCTTCCTGTATTTTAGGTCCCAATGGTATTTTATGCCATTTTTAACCATTGCTTCCAAAACCTTTTGTCTCTGTGAACCAATTTTAATACTTTAAAAGAATCTCCTGGCCCCAGATAGCAACAAATAAATGCAAAGTATATAAAATATCAGGTGGGATCGTGATCCCATCCACTTAATACAAGACCTCACTTGGGATCCTGACTTGTAACTCAGGAACCTCTGAAGTAGCTAGATGGCAGGGCTGAGGAACATGTAAAACAACACATTTCAAATGAATACCAGCTATTCCCAAAGGGTCTGTTCTACCCACCCTCTGACATTTGGCTAAATTCTTACAGGTCTTAGGAAAAAATTACCAGTAAATTATTATCCTAACAGATCAGTTCAATGAGGGTGTTCCATGCATACAAGGCAGAATGGAAAAAGGTTTAGGGTGAACTCACATGTAACACTGCTAGAATCAATGTCTGCAGGGCCCCGGAAGCTGTATAATGAGCCCTGTATTGCTGTTGCATCTGAGGCTGCGTTCTCACCTGCAGCGGCGGTGGCGGCGGCGGGATGGGTGAGGGAAGACGCGACAGCGCCGAGGAGCCAACCGATGGGAAAAGAGCTGGTACAAACAGGGATCTGCCGCGGCTTCTCTCGCGCATGTCAGGGCAGGATTTTGCGCCCTGACATGCGTGATAGAAGCCTCAGCAAATCCCCGTTTGCACCAGCTCTTTTCCCGTCGGCCGGCTCCTTGGCGCTGGCACGACTTACCTCGCCCCTCCCGCTGCCGCCACCGCCGCTGCAGGTGAGAACTCAGCCTGAGTGAGGCAATCCAAGATCCACTTTAAACTCGGATCTGACAACTGGATTCTAGCACCGTTACATGTGAGTTCACCACTATTGAGGGTTTGGGGGAAAATCACAACAATGGGAGTAGCTAAACCGGTATTAATAGAAGAAATGAATGGAGTGGGATTTGTAGAAGAGATAAGAGAAGGAAAGAGAAAGTTGTGAGGGGTTTTAAAGCTGAAGGCAAGAAACCTAGACTTGATGTTGCAAAATGTGGAACCACATGAGGGACTCTAACAGTGTGTCATAGTTGCAGTAACAGGCCAGAGAGAGGATTATCAGCAGTTGCCTTTTGAACTAATAAAGCAGATAAACACATGGACAAAAGTAGATTAGGATGCAGAAATAATATATAATGCATGTATATACATTTATAAACTCATTGTTATTGTTATTAATATTATATTAATATTAATATAATATTAAAGCGGGGGAGAACATAGGTAGAGAGAGAGGGATACATTCTTGAAGTTGAGAAGCTGCAGGTGCATATGTATAACTTAATTATGATGGGAGAAGGGGAATTCTGAAGGATACATTCAGTTGTTTGGCTATAGATTTTCTGCTATTGGGTCTAAGTTCAACAATCCATTAGAATGGATTACACTTATGTTTACTACATGAAGCGTTCTTTTAAAAACTACCAGTACATGATAAGGTTGTGAATATGAGAGAGGGTCTTATGACTTGATACATCAAGTTGCATCAGGAATTTTGCTACCAATAAAGTTTGAAAATGAGCTGAGTACTTACCTTGTGGCTTCAATTCGGTACCAATACCCATCATCAATGGTCAGATCTGGATACTCAACACGTCCGACACCAGATCCCACATCCCACAAGAAATCCACTTTGCCTTTACGCATTTCTATGGCCAAGAAGTCAGTCTAGAATAAAGAAACATTCAAATAAAAGCAATCTATGGCATAACAGCAATATGGTAATAATAATGTAGGATTAGAACTAATTTTATAAAACCTGTCCTGTCTAAGTTTCTGAAGATCACTGGTTATTTATCAAATCTCTGGGACCCTGTAATGGGAGGTAGCCCTGTGCAATACAAGTTGGCTGCTAACTTTTCCTGAAGAATTCCTTCTTTCTGCCCCTACAGCTGTTTGTGAGTAGAACTCAGCTCAGGCCGGATGAAAAGGGGCATGAGGATCCAATTGTACAACGCCCCAAGGGCACCACCTCCCAAAAAAAAAAATCCCGACAAGATTTGTATTTCTGAATACACATTATAATATGCTGAGTAAAACAATAATTACAAGTATGTAGTGGGGCACAGTCTTGGAGCTGTTGCCCCTTTAAGAGCAGAGGGTGCCAGAGGTGAACTAAACAAAGACTGGGTAAGGGCTTGGCAGAGCCAGCCCAGCGAGCAAAGTGAAAATCCAGCTAGAACTTAAAGGAGAGTGGGGCAGGGCACTGGCCCTTTAAGGGCTGGCAACCTGGAGGGCTAATCATGCCCCCTCTGGTGTATATAAGAAATCAGTCTTCAGACAGAAGGGCAGTCTGTGCCTGGCTCTGGAGAAGAGAGTTGCTCCTGAGGACTGCTAGCCAAGTAGCCATGGTTCTGAAACCCTTCTGGAAGAGTTGTTGAGAAGATAAGCAAGGATGGCCAGGAGTAGTGGAGTGCTGACCTGAGACAAAGAGCTTGGAACTGAGTGTCCCCAGTCAGGCGATTGTTGCCTGGCTGGCAGGGACTTTAAGGGTTGTTCTGTATGCTGGAGGGAGATTATGATGAAGGGACCCAGCTTATCAAGCCTCCGTACCTTTATCATTCCGTACCCTTTATCATTCTCATTGTCCTTCTCTGTACCTTTTCTAGTCCAGCTATGTCTTTTTTGAGATGGGGCAGAGTGCTGACTAACTATGGGCTTGATTCCTACAAGGACTTACCCACAGCACCCTGCCACAGACTTATGTTCACAAAACACAAATTGTACAATAACGCCCATGCAAAGGCTTGGACTCCACTTGTCCTTGGGAACAGGTTGCTCTCCTGCATCTAATTCTGTCAGGTGAAATATATGTCTAAGCATCTGTGTCCTTATAATTGTCCAAACTCGTAACTTTAGGGCTATTGAGAGAGAGATTCCATCACAAGCAGCAATATTTGGGAAATGGCTCTATTCTGTTGGCAGTGCTCTGTAGACTAATACACACTGCCATCTAAACTCTACACTTTATATCAGGAAAATAAAATACATTTCTCAGAATGTTAGTAAAAGAACAGACTCCCCATTTACTGAATTATATTTTATGGATGTTAGATGGCTGTCTGCTGGAGGGCTCCTGGAAACCTCAATCTTTCATCACTCTCTTTCCTAAAGTTATAGTTTTGACCTGAAGTCATGCAAAGTAGGATCTTTGACAGATCCAAGATGATTAGACACTTTTGGTCCCAAGGGAAATTGCATGAGCCACATAAACAAAGCCATCCTGGTTGTGCTGCAGCTTTAATGATGTATATAGAAATCCAATATTTGATTCCCAGCTAAAATCAAAATATCTGCCAGTCATGTAATTTCTAAAATCTATAATAATTTAAGAGGCAGTGAAATATTTTTTTTGTTTCTCCTGTGACTTAACAGTCTATATATCTAGTTATTCAGTAAAACTCTTGGCCTTCTGCTGCCTTTTTGATGACTCTGGGGGGAAGACACATTCTCATCTTCCCTCTATGCCAATGATCAAGTTTGACTGAAAAATTCTGACAAGAGAAAACTGAAAGCCAGACTTACAAATCTGGCACTTCAGAGATAAAAAAGCAGATTGTCAGCAACTGTCGTCTTCACATTCAGGATGACAGTGTTGTAGCTTCCTTTCTTTATTTCTGGCCGGTATGTGCGAATGCAGTCACCTCCAGAAGACACAGAGACTTTGATCTTCAGAGAAAACAGAGCAAAGAAACTCAGGTTACAGCTCATTATCCCAGAGAAAACTTTTGGGGTTTCAGAACAACTACATATGAATTATGCTTTTTGTTTCATTTCTCTCACACAGATGCGCTGCTTGTGGACTAAGCACAACTCTTTACTTTTTAGAGGGCCAGATTTTGGTCAAATAGTCTTTTCTGGCATTCAACATTGACTTCATGAAGAAATTTATTTTACAATAAAAGTTACTAGGATACATAATGACTTGTAAGGGTCAGTGAATCAGATGGCCTATCTGTGATGTTTTCTGTGATTTGACCTATGTTGTTACACAACTCTGTAATCCAGGTTTCTTTCCCTTTAGATTGAGAAAGCTTCTCAGTGACTTTAATTTTCCAGACAGATATTTCTCATTCCTTGCTAAGTCTTAGAAATAGACATCTAACATTTCATGTGGCATTTACTGTAATATTAATTACCTAATTAATTTATATGTTGTAAGTATAATGGAAAGAGCTCCATGATAATGAATCAGATTATTTATTCTTTGTGTTCCCAGATTCTTGATCTCCAAAACAAACAAACAAACAACTGAACATTGTCATTTGTTTTCTCAAGCTCAAGTTTCTTTCCTGCATTAAAAAATGCATTAAGACATTAGTGCAACAAGTAAGTACAGTATCTGTGTAACTGCAGGCACAATTGGTACAACCACACGATACACTTACCACAGTTTGGGCAGCCTTACCCCACTTTGGTCACTGTTGCCACATGATGCAGTGTATTGTGTATCTGGCAGCTATGCCCTGCATCCTCAGAAAAAGGCAGGGTGTGGCAGCCTTACCCATAGTGGGGTAAGCTTGCCCAACATGTGGTAGTGCACCACCACTCGTGAGACCAGTCCCCATTTGCCCTGCTGCGTGACAAGCTCCACTTTGGGGCTTTGAGTGGTGGGTACTATCTCCAGTCTTGTGTGGCCACGTCATGGCTGGAGGTGGGATAGTAGGCGGGGAGGGTGGGCCGGACTGGAACGGGTGCCCACTTGTCTGGCTGGCATCTCGGCCCACCCTGGGGCATGGCAGGAGGCCCAACAGTGGCCTGCCTGCCTGGCTTCCCTGCAGGAGACCCGACTACTTTCCCTGCTCCCCACGCTGACCCTAAAGTGTGACGGCAGCAATTGCCCACCACGGGGAACGCGGGGATTGAGCCCGTTACAACTTGTGTGGCTGCACCCATGGTTATTTCTTCTGACTTCTTTGGGATTACTCACATACTTGTAGTTATACAGTTATGACTATACACAGGTGCTATGAGAGACGATTTGATGGAATTTATTTATTTATTTATTATAAATATTTATACCCTGCATCCTCCTGCACCATGGCATCTCGGAGCGGCAAACAGCATATAAAATTGCGGGAATCGAATAAATTAGGGTGTTTTTAAATGAGATGGCCCCACGCAAGAACCACCTGTCCCTCCGTGGGGCCTGTCTCGTCTGAATGCCGGGGGGCAGTATGCACGTCTGTGCCCACCCATCCCCAATACATCTCCACCCCCTCCTGGGTCTTTCTACAAAAAGACAGTGTTCCCCATGCATGGACAGGGTGGGCGGTACGTGGGCAGGTTGGCTGTACATGGGTCCACTTGTGTGAAGCTCTCTCCTGTGCACGGCATCCATGCTCCTTCCCCACCTCCGCACCAATCACGGATGGACCCCCCCTTCCCGCCTGTCTCATCTAAAAACATCCTTTGTGAAAAACTAAAAGTCCACTATAGCTAGGGAAAAAGGGGCAGTGAGAATGAGTATGCCATTGCGAAGTACAAGATTTTTGGAGGGAATGCTGAAGTTAAGGTGATTCCACACTGCATTTAGTCCTTAAATCATTCATATTTGGGATAGGGTGGGATATAAATTTAAATAAATAAACTAATATTTGAATTGAATTTGGAATTTATTTCCTTCCCAAATATACTTCCAAAATACAGGCATGTAACATTTGAAAGATGAATTATCAATATTCATAAATTTTTTCCAGCCTGCGTCCATATGGAAAAAGGTTTTAAGAGCTTTACTTAACTAACTTGGTTGTAAAGTTCCCCACTGATACAAAGGGGCAATAGTAGTGCATTTACCTATGTCAGGGAATTGTTGGGGATAACATTGGAAAAGTGCTTTGAAATCTATAGAAGAAATGTTCTATATTGGTGAAAAACATTACTACTAGTGTGCTCGTTTTTCTGATGTATCCTTCCATGATAATACATGGAATAAACATGTCCGAGCTCCATTATTTTCAGGCAAATTTCTTTTGGCTATTAGTACTGCTGCATATGGGTTTTGTGAAATTATACAGTAGTTTACAGAACTTTAATCTCTTAGGATTTTCTTCATAGTTTTCTAGTTTTTTGCAGGTCAGAAGCCAAGTACATTTAGCACTGCTATGTTTAATCCTTAAGTTTAAAATATAATTACATTGAGGAGAGGGAATTGGGATTTAGTAATCAGACTTGAAAATGATGCACTTAACCCATGATCAAGGGTCTATTCAATTGCTACTGGGCGAAGAAAATTAAACAATGGGAAAGCAATTGAACTAAGTGTTTTTAGTGATCCTGAATTGGTGTAGTGAGGGACCACACCACACAAAGCAGCTGTCTCTGCTGCCAAACTCATGTCTTTTACAAGTAATAGAACCTCTGTCCAATCAGAATTAATCTATATTCTGAAGCAGAAGCACATTATTATTATTATTTCCACAATTTCAGTTTTGTGGGGAAAATTCCAACACCAGGGGCACATCTCATGCAGTAACTTAGAAGTTAGTGGTCCTCCAACTTTGTCCTTTTAAGACATTGTCACTGGCACCCTGGTACACAATATCTCCAAAGGACAATTAGTTACCATTAGCCATTAGTTTTCTATGGATGAAAAACTGCCCAGGTAACATTGTACTACAAATGTGAATGAGTTTTCCCATATGGGATACAAAGTTACCCCAAGTCCATGTTAACAGTTGAGGTAACTTTGTATCACTCACAATGAAATTTTATCTTGCACATCATGGGGTACATTCCAACCCCAGGGGAAAAACTTGTGCAGTAATTTAGAAGCTAGTGGTTCTTTTTAGCACTCCAGTATACGATATCTCCAAAAGACAGTCAGTTACCTGTAGACAGTCATTTTCTGTGGACGAAAAATCACCTGGAGTAACACTGTACCCTAGGCACGAATAGGTTTTCCCATATGGGGTACAAAGTTACCCCAAGTCGAACCATGCCAGCAAGACACACTCTTATCTCAAGCTTCTGTGTAGGTTTTTTGCATGGGATGGGTCGTGTATGTGCATCGTAGCATGTACTGACCTCTGCTATTATATGAAATGAAAATTGATTGGGGTGCATGTATTACCCACAGGGGTATAAAGTTACCCCACAATAAAAAATTGGGTTTTTTTTCCACAAAATTGGATGAGGGTTAATGAGGAATTCCTTATTTGCACTGCTTCTAGGTACGAACTATCCCATATATTTATTACTAATATTAAGCATTTATATACCACGTTCAGTGGCCAAGATGCTTTACAATCCTTATCCAGTTGAATTTACCCTCACAACAACCCTGTACAGAAGGTCATGTTTATTCTCATCTTACAGGTGAGAACTGAGGCTGAGAGATAGTGACTTGCTCAAGGCCACTCAATCAGTTCATGGCTAAGGTGGTATTAGATCCCTGATCTCCCAGGTCCAAGTTCAACATCTTTTCTCCTACACTGATCCCTTCCAAATAGGCTATTAATATCATTGGGTGTTAAAAAACAAGATGATAGCCCACACCAGATGGGTGTCCACCTGCCCATTTATTAGGTGTTCAACTCCACCGGCCACATGGCCACCACTTACTGGGCATGCAGTCGCCACTCACAGCAGGGTCTTGGAGAATGCAGTGCCCATTGTGCAGGTGAATGTGGGTTAATGTGCACCCATGTGTCCACCTCCCATCAATTAGATTGTGTGCAGCACCTCCACTCGTACAGGTCCACCAACACCATAGAGTTGTGGGCGAAAATCCTAGAGCATCTGGAGAGCGACTACTTTCTGCCCCTCTCTCTGCTCTCACTGGCACTGCAAGTGAGGCTGTCCACAAGCGCATAAAATACACACAGGGGGCTGCCCATTTAATTAGGCTGAACATTCTAAACATCTGAGTGGAGACTTCATGGACCAAATCCAGATTGCAGTGGGCTATCATCTCCTTTGTTTTTACCTATTCTCATGAATATCCCCCAGGCAACAAGGTATACTAGAAGTGGAGAGGAGACCACAGAGAGAGAACCACACAAATACCCTGGGTCTACAGCCTACATCAGGGACATGGAAGATTGCACAGACAACTCCTGCTCAATGGAATGGCACAAAATAAGAAAAATAACTCTTACAGAATTGGCTTGTTTCCTGGCTTGATTTATAAGCTCTTTTATCTGTGAGATGTTTTTCCCCAAGTTATCCTGGAGCTGTTTGATTGGTTTGAGTTTATCCAGTAATCGATCTGCTTCCTTTTCTAGGTTTTTAACATTGGCATCTGCATCAGCAACTTCATGTGGAAAAAAACAAACAACAACATAGAGACTGAGCAGGGAGAATTTGGTAAGTGTGGACACAAACAAAAACAGCAGACTCCAACAAAAAAACTCTGCAGTCTCATGTCCTGGGTGATTTAATGCTTTCTTTTATACAAAACAAACCATTAGCTGCCAAAGACAGCAAGGATGAAATTAACTTTAGGAATGCTTTTAAAATTGGTATTAAAGGTGGAATAGGAATACAAGTCAGAATCAGAGGAGTAACCTGGATCTTTAGTTATGTCTTAAATTGATGGTTGAGGAAAACACTGTTGTATGATGCAGTCAGAGTTGACCTTCCTTCCTTAGTCCTGCTTTAACAAAACATGTTGGATTAAAAATGGTAGTTCATTAGTTGTCATTAGTTGTTTTCATAAAGAAATTTTCTCTCATTAATTGTATGGCCACAAATAAAAAACATTTTAACTTGGTCACAAGCTTAACATTATCGCAGGTGTAATGGTAGCAGTGATTATAGATAATAGATGGGGGGGGGGAGCCACATGAGCTACTGGAGCTGAGCAAACGAATGCCCCTTCTGCAGGGTAGCTGGGCCGCTGCCGAAGATCCTGCCATAGCTAGCGGGGCCCGAGGCGCTGGCCACATGAATGGGCAACCAGCCCTGCCCTGTTTTCCTCCCCTCAGCCCAACCAAATTCCCAACCCGGCTCTGATGAGCCAGAGAGCAATGGACAACATGGCAGGTGGGGCCCCGGCAGTCATCGAGTGGCAGAGCAGGAGGGGCTCCAGCACATGGGCAGCCTCTCCTAGGCTTACCCCATAATCTCATTAAAGCAAATTACGCACTTCAGTGACACAGAATGACTTCAGTGTTATGATTTCATGCCACCATTTTGAAAAGGAACAAAGAGTTCCTACACTGATATCTTGTCCTTCCATTTCAGACAAGGTGTATTCTCCATTGTACACCTTGCCAGAATAAATGAAATTGTTAATACCATTGTTGCAGCATTAAAAAAGTAAGTAACTATTCTGATGTAAATTATTGTTTGAGAAAGACCACAAGAACTTATATGTACTGATTTCTGGAGACCAGAAACGAAGATGAAAAAGAGAAAGAACAACCTTGTGAGACATTATTTTTAAAGGGTGAAAAAAATAGAAGTTACGTAGCTTGGTGGACAGAATTAGTCATAGGCAAGAACCCACGTTCACTGCATTTCCCCCATTGGTGGCAACTGGGAAAATGCAGTGAACATGGGTCCCTGTGTATAGGAAACACATTGCCTGTTACACAGCTCACTTCTAGCACTGCATAATTATTGTTTTGTCACTCCAGAGTGCTGAGTGCCAAGCTGCCAATTTTGATCACCCAACAGGCTTACTTAGTTTTAGCTTAGGACTCTGAGAAATAAGCATCCTCCTCCCCCCCCCACATTTTGTTTGACATTAAAAACAGATATGTGGCTGGCGGGACTGCTCCCCAGGCTGCTCCGAGGCAGAAAATCATGGGTAATATGGCCCATGGCAGGTTGGGGCACTGAACTGATGTGCCTGCAGCTGGGGAGTCATCCCGCTGCCTGGGTAGTGCTGGGAGCACAACAAATGTGTGGGCAGTCGGCCCTGCACGTGCCCTGCTCCCAGCGCCCTGCCATAATGCACAGCTATGGCGGCCAATGAGGCCCAGCCATGGTGGCTCACTATGGCGGCCCCCAGCCAAGGGTTAGTTTGCCACATAGGAGAAGACGTGCTAGCCTGCTGTGGCCTGCTTTGGCCTGATTGTACGGACTGTAGCCCAGGCTGTGACCTCAGAGATTTGCCGAGGTCACAGTCTGGGCTAGCCATCAACATGGACCGGGGCAATCCCAGGCCAACATCTGGTGGTGTGTGCACACATACATAGGTGGGTCCTGACTCCTGGGCTACCAGTGGGTCAAAGTGGACTACAGCAATCACATCTGTTTTTACTCTGTTTTCACATCTGTTATTTAAAACCATGGAGCACTCAACACCAAAAATTATATCATACCATAGACTTAGTACAATTGATGGAGGTCAATGGATGGAGGTCTGTGAGCTATCAAAAGCTACTGATCCCCCCTCGCCCATATTTAAACACAAAGGAGCTCACAACAGAAATGCTAACACAATCTTCAATGCATGGCAACAGGAATCACTTGAGTGCTAAAGAGCACACAATAGATCTTTTTGTGGAAGTCCTTTTCCCATTATTCTACCTCATAAAAAAGTCATTTCTGTTCCATAGAAAACACAATCATCAACATGAAAAACATAATCAAATGTATCATTAACAGGAAGACTAATTAATCTAGTGGTGGGATCTCCTGCCAACAGGCAGCTTCACTTGTTCTACTCATACGAGTCAATGGCTCGTATGTATGGGCTGCCTGATCATGCTGCTGGAGCTAGACTTTCTTTGCATGCTACAAGCAATAATATTGTACCACTTCAAGATCCAAAGGGTTTTTTCAGATGTGATGGGGCCTGTATTGGCCCCGTCATGGAATCACCCATTGATCCCCTGCCAGGATCAAACTGGCACGTCCAAGAGACGTGCCGGCTAATCCCGGCGGGGAATCGGGGAGGGGCTGCGCGGCTCAACAGCCCTGCCCCCCACGCTCCCCCAGCCAGCCGCCCTCTTGGGAGACGGGCGGGCACCGCAGCCAATGTGGTCACAGCACCCACCCGCATTGACACAGCCTGGAATCCCACCGCCGATTCCGGGCTGTGGTAGGGGGCCAGACGTTATGGTCCCCTTGATCACAGGGGGGAATCACATTCAACATGCAAATGGAGATGGTCCGGCCAGGACCTCTGTTTGCGTGTTGAATGTGATTCCCCCCGTGTGATTCATGGGGGAGAACACCTGGCGGGGAGCATCCCTTCCCCCCAACAGACGTTATGGGATCACGATCACCATGTGGGGATTCACCGTGGTTGAGCGTGATCTCGTAACATCTGAAAATATCCAAAGAGTTCTTCATCTTTAAAATTGTGAACAGTAATAAGGAGGCTGTACAAAAGCTTCCTTTTGCAGCAGTGCAGTCTATTAAGGCCCTGCTTTGTAACAAAAGTTGCACAAATCAGATCACAGGAGCAGAGGTGGCACCCGCTGTTGAGGTTGGGAAGACAGTGGGGAAACAAAACCACAGAAACCAAATAAAAGAGATCTTACTGGTTTTGGTGGGATCTTTCACCACAGCATTTGTTTTGGCCACATCGTCTGCCAGCTTACTGTAGTTGTTCTTTAAACCAAGGAGATTCAGGTTGAGGTCTTTAATTCTAGCCAGAACGTCATTTGCAGTGTCATTAGCTTGCTTAGCTTTGTCTTTAACTGCCTGCACTTTTGCAGCTGTATCTGTGAGCAGAAAAGAATACAAGAATGACAGAGAAGCTTGACAAACATTTTGCACTTGCAAATCAATTTGGATCCAATCCTGATACCCTTACTCACACTGGGTAAAAACAGATCTGATGGTGGCCTGCTTTGGTCTGTGAGTCACTGGCATATCTGTTTTGGGGTTGTCAGATGTTGGCCCACTTATGCCCTGGGAAAATCTCCATGGTCAGAGCCCAGGCTATGGCCCGCCTGACCAGGCCAAAGCGGGCTAGCACGTCTGTGCAGCCGTAGCACACCAGTCCTGGGTCGGGGGCTGCCTGGCCAGTAGCCATGGCTGTGCCTCACTGGCCACCATGGCTGCGCGTCATGGCAGGGGGCAGGGCACTGGGAGTACAGCACTGGAGGAACTGCCCACCCACACGTTTATTGTGCTACCAGCTGTTCCCTGACCATGGTCATGTCAGGTTGGTGTTCCGACCGGACCCGAGCTGTGTCACTCAGGATTTTCTGCCCCAGGGCATTCTATGGAGTGGTCCTTCCGGCTGCACATTTGTTTTTACCCATTGACTTCAATCTCCACACTACTCAGCTCTGCTGTGAGGTGCCATGCAGGGGTTTGT
Source organism: Sphenodon punctatus (assembly GCA_003113815.1). Classification (NCBI taxonomy): domain Eukaryota; kingdom Metazoa; phylum Chordata; class Lepidosauria; order Sphenodontia; family Sphenodontidae; genus Sphenodon; species Sphenodon punctatus. Next base: position 3,966,366 of record QEPC01001643.1, on the reverse strand, counting down.
TAACATGTCGAACCCCATCAGACATCTCCTTACCCATGGAAGAAACCAATATTGGCTGCAATCTGTGTGCTCCCCCTGTGGTTGGAAAGTGTTTATGTGAAAGAACACTGAGCCCAGAATAGTCCAATTCACTTCAATGAGACTACTTCAGAATACATAGTTGGAGGATTGTAGCCAATGGGTGCAGCCACACGAGACAGAGTGGGGAGGCTACCATGCCTTGAGTGGCCTCACTGAATAATTCTGAGTACGTCTCATAGAGCAGCCTTACCCCAAGTGGTAAGGTGGACAAGTTGAGCTACTCATGTGGAAGGGCAGCACTTGCACCACCATGCATGGAGCACCGCTGCAGTGCCTTGAGTGGTGTGCACTGTCACCCATCACATGCAGCCACATCCCAGGGGCAGGGCCAAGCACTCACTCATGTCATTGGTGGGGCAGGGCTAAGCGCCTGCTCATGTGACTGGTGGTGTGGTCTGCCATGGTGACGGCTCTGACAGGAGTTGGCCTGCCTGGCTTCCCTCCGACATCTGCCTGGCTGCCTGCACTGGCCCCACAGTGTGGTGGCGGTGATTGCCCACCACGTGGCTGTGAAGGGATCAGGCTGCATCAGCTTGTATAACCTCGCCTACTGAGTAGTTCCTCACTGTGTCAGAACTCTATTGCTTGGGAAGATTCAGCTAATGTAGCTAAGTATGGGAAAATCTGACTATTTGACTTTCATGTTTATACAAACAACATTTCTAGAAAATAAATAAATAGAATATTAGATTTCATGTAGATGTGCATGTTAGCTAAATGCATATTTACATGGATCATGGGGAATATTTACGCCCCTGGTCGTGCGCTAAGAATATCCCCTTAGACTCATTAGTAGAAAGAGGGCTAAATGAATACTTTAATAATAGACTGCATTCCCACCTGCAGCGGCAGTGGTGGCAGAGGGAGGGACGAGGGAAGACGCAGCAGCGTGGAGGAACCGGCCGACGGGAAAAGGGCCAGTGCGAACGAGGATCTGCTGCGGCTTCTCTCACGCATGTCAGGACAGGATTTTGCGCCCTGACATGCATGAGAGAAGCCGTGGCAGATCCCCGTTCACACCGGCTCATTTCCCATCAGCCGGCTGCTCTGTGCTGCCGCATCTTTCCTCGCCCTCCCGCTGCCGCCACTGCTGCCGCAGGTGGGAACGCAGCCATATTGGTAGAAGTCATCATATTCCTAAAACAGCCTGCACTGTGTATTTATTCACAAAATCCCATGAATGAAAAATTTCAAAGAGTCAGGGGTGTAAAGCATATTTCCTATGATATGCAATCTGAAGGATGTAAAAATGCATGCAATTAATTAATAAACATTTTTGCATGGAATTTTGTCTACATCTGCACTTCCAGAATATCAACTGTGGTAATTCTCTAGAGTTGTCACCTGGGTATAATTTCAGTTCATTAGAATAATAAAATTGTTTGTTGAGAGAAAGGACACAGCAAATCACATAGTGAAAGAGATGGTGAAACTGTCTGTTTGCTATTAGCAAGCATTTATTTTACCAGTGGTCATTACGCTGAGGTTTTATGGCATTTTTCTTTCTCCAACTATCATTATGGACAAGGAAGAGATGCAGTAAAGGACTACGTTTTGTACTACTGCTAGAGAATACAATAACACCTCTTCCATATGATTTTATAATTGGCAAATAATAGAGAATAGAAAAACTTTTTATTAATGTATGTATATGTGTATATACATGTGTATATAATGTGTGTTTATATACATATATACACACACACTATAAATATATATCACCATCGCTTTCACTATGTGGTTTCAGATATCTATCTACACACACACACACACACACACACACACACAAAGGCACATTCGTGGGGGACAAACTGGAAAAAGCCTGTGCTTTTTCAACATTGCTTAAAAACAGTCTAAAATACAGATGGAGCAAACTAATACAGGCTCCTTCAGGTCCATCTGATAGTGAAATGTTTGAAATCCATGGGGAAATGTGATTTTTTGCTTAACAAATTCTCTCTTTTGAACTGTCTGCTGATGACATTTTGGTATTGGTTATTTTGGAAACAACTGTCCACAGAACTGTACTGATTGGCTGACGTAATTTCACTCCTCCCCAGAAGGAACATCTCCCAGAAGAGGGCGTTCTGAGAACAGAAAAAACATGGCAGTTCCTGCCAGACCAAAATGCAAATACAGCACTGAGTATTTGTGTTCAGCCTTCTTTTTGTCATGCACACAGTACATCAGCATCCTCCAAAGAGTCCTAGTGGCTGAGAAACCAGCATAAAGATTGAGTGCACTAATCATAATCATAATAATCAATACTCAATCACCATCATCATACTACTACACATTTTTTAAAACATGGAAGATGAAACACTGAAAGGTATCTAAATCCAGTCCTTCAGCACTTTTTCTACTTACCATTAGGGATGGCTGACAGCTTTCCTAAGGTGTCATTCAAAGCTCTTAGGAGATCAGCATTTTTTCCCTCTGCATTTTGCAACCTGTCCTGCATGCCGTTTAGATTATCCCCATATCCTGCAAAGATTACACAGACAAAACCTTTATCTCTTAGGTTTACATATATATGTATATATATATATATTCATCTGGTATGCATTGTAATAATGTTGATCATGACAAATACACTTGTCATTAGTAGTCAAATATTTCAAAGAAGCCTAAGGGAGATTCAACCTAAATCTCATTACATTTCAATAGCAGGTAGGTGTTCTTCTTCCTTTGATGTCTATTAAGTGTATATATTTCACTGAACTCTGCACAAATATGCAACACCAGTTGTAGAGTTTAGTGATGCTATCTTCTGTATTTTTAAGTCTACACAATACCATATGTGATACCAGTTGTAGGGCTTAGTGATGCTATCTTCTGTATTTTTAAGGCAACAATTTTCATGGCATCCTAACGCTTGATTATCTTTGGCTGCTGCTTGGTAATACATGGCATTTTATCCAAGGATCTCATACTTATATAAACAACAATCATAATGTATGTCGCAAAATTAGGCATCATGAGGTTATGTGACATACGGTATTAACAAACATGATGGTGGAGAGCCACTCACAACCTGGCCTGGGTTGGGCCACGGAACAAATGTTCATGCAGCTGAGGACTGGGGGGTGGGGAGACGCATGAACGTGTGACCACCCTGTCCCAGCCCCACACTGTGCCCAGCACCTCGTCCCTGCCATGACAGCCTATGATGTCTACCATGGTGGCCAGCCATGGTACACCTGATCTGGGCTAACAGGAACATAGTGTTAACACACTCTGTCCCTCTTTCCCTGATTGGGCGGAACTTAGCTTAGTCTGTGACCTCAGAGGTTTCTGGGATCACAGCCTCGGCTAGCTGCCAACATGGCCCAGGGCAATCCTGGGTCAACATCTGGCAGTGCTTACACACATGTGCAGGCCAGGTCTGGGCCAAAGCACAACAGAACGGACCAAAGTGGCCCACCATCATGTTTGTTAACACCCAGAACGAAGGCCACATTAAGTCAATGGCAGAACAGTGTAGAGGAAGCGAATTCTGAACTATAATATTCAGCTTTAATCATTAGAATAATCTGCTCTATGGTAACCTCGGAAATTTCCCATCAAGTGGTTGGTCTGACCTGTGGCTTGTTCAATGTGTATTAGAAGAAATGATATCAATCAGGGCAGAGCAGAGTCACAGACAGTGTGTTAAATTCCCAGTTCCCACTGGGTTTGCTTGGAGTAAGGCATCCATGGCTGATGTGATGTCCATGGAAAGGGCATGAAATCATATTAGCAGTAGCATGATCAATATTAGCAAGCTACAACAACAATCTATTATGAAATAGACACATTGATTTTGGGAGAAAACTTGTTTGTATATGAAAACATAGATCAAAATTTGTTTAAACTCAAAAACTAGTACAAATCATAGGCAGAGTAATGTAATATTCAGTACATTACTGATAAAACTGACATTATTCTTTACAGATAAGTCAATATTTCTCACAAATGGTTTTGCATAACAATTAAGTTTGTGCTAAAACGACATCCAACATAAGAAATGATTCTTTAGAAAATAAAGAGATGTTTCCATTTAGATTTGTGGTTATTTCAAAATACATATTTTAAAAAGTCAAGAGTATGACTTGGCAAGGAAAATGCTGATCAATGCTCAAACACCCTTTTGTAAGCATTTTTCATTATTTATTCATATAAATATAAGCTATGTAGGAGCTGTGGAGAAGAGAGGAGGGGGTTCCATAGTTCCAAGGTGCTCACCTTTGAGAAACAGAATCAGAGGTATGAGCTGATGACAGAAAATGGAAATGATTAATAGGAAAATGATCAATAGGAAAGGGGACAATTCAATTGATCCATAGGAAATGATAGAAAATGTGAATGTTTGGATGCTCAAGGTAACTAATGCAATCTGAGTTCAGATCTTTATCTTTGGGATGAAGAGAGTTTATGCTCAAACAGCAGTACAGAAATTGGGTTCTAAATCACCTCTTCACTTTTATGTTAGACCAGCCAAAAAACAAAAATGCCTTGAGTTTTAACGTAAAGTAGTATAAAGACCTGAGACATCTAGGGAATATTTTGGAAAAACTCATCCTATCAAATTATACTGGAATTAAATATGTTATTGTGTTCTACAATAATGCTACAATATAATATTTTATTATATCATATGCTGATAGGCCTGGAGCAGAATCCAAGGCCAAGACTGCAATAATTCGTTTACTATTTTACCAAATTATTAGAAAAAATACAGTGAGATATATGATGTTACACTGCGTGGATAAAATCTTGTTTCAGGTTGACTCCTTGGGTGTTTTTAGAAAAGCACCTCACTACCTATTACCCACCAATCACCCACCCGTCATGCATGTTTCAGGGGTGAATAGAGCATCAATGTGTCCCTACAACATGCATGATGAGTAGATGATTGATGGGTAATGGGTGGGGAGGTGTTTATCTAAAACACCCCTTATCTCAACATGAGACAAAAAATAATTGTAGTCACTTGTTCTTCTTCTTATATTACAATATCACTTACTATTTCCAGCCATGTAAGAGCCCCACTATACTAGACAGGTGAGAAAAAAGATATGTAGAATTTTATTACCCAATTCCAGTTTCAGTCATGATCAGTACAGAATTCTGAAAATCAAATTTAGAAAGAATGCTGGCTTTTATAAAGGAAGTTTTCAGGCACGATGGTGGCCTGCTTTAGTGTGCTTTACTCCATGGGCTGCCATCATGTTAGGTTGTGCCTGCCAGATGTTAGTGCGGCTGTATCCCAACCATGGTTGGGGCTAGCCTCCACCACAGTCAGGATCCCGTTGCCTGACCGTGAAGTGAGTAAAGCAGGCTTTCACTTTTGAAAGTCTGCTTTATGCTTCCAGGTGCCATGGCGGCTATCATTGGCCACCATGACCAGGGGGTGGGCCACTGGGAGCTGGGGTGTGGTGTGGCTGGGTGGCCACACAATCGCACGGCTCCCCACCTTCCCTGGTGGCCAGGCCCCCATCATGTTAGTTCGGGGATCTTGCCAGATCCTGGCCACAGCCCATCTCCAGACCGGTTAAGTACATGGTGGTGCCTGAGTACCATCATGCTAGTTTTTACCCATTGATTGGTAGTTTTACATTCCTTAACATGTTTGAGATATAAAAGTCTTACATTATTATTAGATTTAAATGACTTAAGGCTGGCTTTATAAGAGGAGAATTAATGTTTGTTTTGGTTTTTAAATGTGGCAAATTTCTACATTATCTCTGCAATCTCTACTATTATCTATCTATGTTTCATTTGATCCATGGAGCTGAAGTGCTAAAATTTTTGGTTCAATTCCAGTTTCGGTTCATTAGTATTTCTTAACTCTCTGGTCTGGTTCTGATTCAGATGCAAACTTAGAATAACAATTTGGAAATTAGTTTAACCACTTTGAACCTGCATAAACCAGTTCACATGCATTTCCTGAAGATTAATGTCCTGTACTCTTAAGCTTGCAATATAACTCCTAGGAATATTTATAATAATGATAAATATTTCAATGAAGAAAATTGTTTTTAAACAAGTTCTCTGCATGCACTGGTACATCATCCTCCAGAATTCACTCATTCATATTCCACTGCTGAGATAGCAAAATGAATTGCAACCCAAAAATCGCCTTTCTAAGCTGAGCTACATAGCAGGAACAGCAAACAATTAATATCCAATTGACTGAGTTCAGGACTCATTCGTTTTTGTCACTACCAGGATGAAGAATATTGGCTTCCTGGAAAGTGCAGTCTCTGTCTCTCCTTAGTGTCAGAGCAGAGAGAGTGTCTTTCCCAGCAACCCCCAAAGATCCCCCTCAGCACCTGCTTATTAAACCTGTTATTTTAAACTTGTTTGGGTTTTTTGTTGTGTGTTTTTATTTGGTCCAGTTCAAGTGTTGATTTATTTCAAGTTTGGCTTCAGTATGGCCGAGAGACTGGTTGAAGTTCAGCTCCAGTTCTCTAAAAAAACTTCTCTGAACCAGTTTTCAGATTCAAACTTGGTTTGACTACCTGCTTAGATCATGAAGATACTTACAGTTCAAACAAAGAAAGAAAGAAATCATGAAGACTCACTTATAAACACATTAATTAGGGATGTGCACAGTAAACTCTCTTGGTTTTGGTTATTACTTTCATGTTTGTTATTAAAATGTCATTCTTTTTCATAATATTTTGTTAGGCTTTGTTTCATTTTAGTTTTTACTTTTGTTTTTGATTTCCATTGGTTTAAATGGAAAACTAATTTTTGGCTGTAATGCTTTTTTTCACTTCAATTAGGATGAAACTTTTAAGGATTGTACCCCCAAGGGAGGGCATTATGTGTGCCAAATATAGGAAAGATTGGATAAAGGGATCCAATTTTATAAGCAGTTGAAATTTGTTATTTTACAAAAATCTACATACACATTCCTAGTTGTGACATCTTTGTCTCCCATCCAATTTGGATGAGCCACCCAGGATTGGTCCTGGAAAGCGGGAAGCATGTAGTAAGAGAGGCAATCACATCTCTGTCCCAACCAGGGTGTCTTTGAAATGTCAAGCCAGTTGGCCAGAGGATATATCTGTCATCTCTGCTGTTTGGCACAGGCTTCAGTCTGGGCGGGCACCCCAGGTGCATGGGGGTGTCCGTCAACTTGCAGAGAACACCCCACGAGGGTGCAGGAAGAGACGTTGGGCAGCACCCCAGGCATGTGAGGATTGGATTTATGTAGCTAGCTGAAATCTTGCAGTGAACTCTAGAACACACACACAAAAAGCCTGCCTGCAAAGTCTGAGAAAATACTCTGACCAAAGCCAGAACTAACCACAGACAAAGAACAGGCCCAAAGCACAACAGCTTCTCTCTACCCTCTATGCCTACCTTGAAGCCACCAGTGATTGTTCCTCCTGTAAAGGTGGAAGCATGCAGTAATCGGCCAGTGAATGTGTGTGTCAGTCTGTTGGGCTGCTCCCCCTCCCTTCTACAGTCTTTCTCCCCTCTGCCATGCCTGACTCTGAATGACACTGCATGTGCTATTTACCTGAATAACAAATGTCTTCAAGAGGGAAACTTTAATTGCTTATAAAATTAGGACCTTTTATCAAATATTTTTAACAATTTGGCAGAGATGTCCTGAAGGTCTGAGATACAATCTTTCCAAATTTCATGTAAAATGGATGGAATAAAAAAATGTTACAGCCAGAAATTCATTTACAAGTAAATTGCTTATTACATCAGGACCCTTTACTCAATCCTTCTGAAATTTGATGGAGGGAGTAACAATAGGGAGTGGTATAATCTTGCCAAATTTCCTCCAAATTGGACGGGAGACTAAGGCTGTTTTTAGATGAGCACCACACACTCACGTGCCTATGAAAAAGAGCGCAGGCAGGGTTTAGACATGCAGTCATGGTGCTTATCTAAACGTGGCCAAAGATGTTATAGCCAGGAATATGTATGCAGATTTTTGTAAAATAACAAATTTCAGCTGCTTATAAAATCGGATTCCTTTATCCAATCTTTCCTATGTTTTGCACACATAATGCCCTTCATTGGGGGTACAGTCCTGCCAAGTTTATTCCAAATTGGATGAAGAAAATCGTACATTACAGCCACAATTATATTTTTCAGTTTTTCCCTATTAACTCATAATAACGAAATTAATTATTTCGTTCTTTTGTTATTATGTTCTATCATTTTCGTTATTCAATAACAAAAATGAAAGAGCCCTCTTTCATTTTTGCTATTATAATAACGAAAATGAAATGTACACCCATAACAATTATCAGTAAGGTGGTAGTTCAGCTGCAGAAACACCTGGACTTCAATAATATTCTGGGGAAATTCCAGTCTGGTATCCGGCCTTCCCATGGAGTAGACCCGCATTTGTCAGGGTGTTGAATGATCTGCTGATGATTTTAGATGGAGGACATGGACAGCTGGTCATTCTGATCCTGCTGGAGCTTACAGCAGCATTTGATACAATTGACCATGAGCTGCTGCTTCATCAGATGAGGGACATAGTTGGTGTGATGGGAGCTGCTGGTTGTTGGTTTAAGTCATACCTACAAGAGCAGAGTCAGTCAGTGGTGATGCATGCTTATGCATCATCCCCAAGAGACTTGAAATGTGGTATTCCCAAAGATTCTATTCTATCACCCATGTTGTTCAACATATGGGCATGCAACTCCTTGGGCATGTTATGACTAAACTTGGGGCTGAATACCATTAGTATGCTGCTAGACAACTGTATATCTCTTACCCTGTAAGCCCTGGCTTCTTGGCCACTGCCACAGAACAATGTCTGAACAATATAGCTGGCTGGATGCAGGACCGGCTCCAGGGTTTGTGAGGCCATGTGCAAAGTCTTGGTGTGGGGCCTAATTTGCATAATTAGGCCCCACCTAATTATGCAAATGTGTACATTTACATAACATTTGATCTCTCTGGAAAGGAAGGATTCCCATTCTCCACCTCGCTGAGCAACCATGGAGAAGCATAGCCTCTCCATACTTCTCCCTCCACACCTCCCCAACCGAGCGTCTACCACCACTCCCCAGGAGTGGTTCCACTGCAGGGGCAGCCGGGCGGGCAGTGAGGCAGATACAGAGAGACTGACTGCATCCACTGCCCTACTGGAGCCTCCCAGCCTCCAGGGCCTGTTGCTTCTTGCTACCGGTGCCACCTGTGCCTTGTGCACGCATGCAGTGCGACCGGTCCAGAGGTGCTGCTATTGAACACACAAGACACCCAGAATTCAGCTAGCTTATTAAGTGCATCATGCCATGAAAAGAGATAATATCTCCACTCCTTCCCTGTCCCCCTCTGTTCAAGCTGTGTCACCAACTGTCTCTCCGATATCTCTGCCTGGATGTCTCAACGTCAGATCAAACTGAACATGGCAAAAACTGAACTCCTGATCTTCCCTTCCAATCCTTCCTCTCCCTTCTGCCTGTCAATTACCATTGACGGGGGTCTCCATCCTCCCTGCCCCCCAAGGTCGCAGCTTGGGCTTCATCTTCAACTCACACCTTACCTTCAAACTCTACATTGACTCCGTTACCAAATCCTGCTGCTTCTCCCTCCACAACATTGCCGAGATCCGCCCTTTTCTGTTTGTCTCCTCTGCCAAAACTCTCATCCATGCCCTAGTCATCTCACGCCTCAAGTATTGTAACCTCCTCCTCGCTGGCCTTCCCTGTTCCCACCTTTCTTCCCTTATCTCTGTTCAAAACTCTGCTGCCAGGATCATCCACCTAGCCCATCGCTTTGACCACGTGCAGCCTCTACTCTCCTCTTTCCACTGGCTCTGTCTTCCCAAGCGTATTCTGCACAAGTTCCTCATCTTCACCTACGAAGCCCTTCACAACCTCGCTCCTCCCTACATATCTGCCCTGATCTCCCTCCAAACCCCTGTTCGAGCTAGCGATGGGCGAACACAGTTCGGAGTTCAGACCGAACTCAGTCTGTTCAGTCGACTGAACCGAACTTCCGAACCGAACTCGAATTTAAAACTGAACCGAATTTCCGAACTCCGTTCTGTTCGCCCATCCCTAGTGGCAACATACACCAAAAAAACCTGGTTTTGAATGGCCGAACTTGGTTTAGAAGTTTGGAATCTGACCGAACTTGGTCTGTTCGGTTGACCGAACTGAACTTCCGAACCGAACTCAAATTTTAAACCGAACCGAACCGCATTTCCAAACTCGAATTTCAAACCAAACTGAACCGAACCAAATTTCTGAACTCCGTTCTGTTCGCAAATCCCTAGTTCGAGCACTCCGCTCCTCTTCCATCTGCTCCCTTACCCTCCCACGCCTCCCCTGCTCCTGCAACCGCCTTCGTCCTTTCTCCCTCACTGCCCTGCATGCCTGGAACTCCCTCCCTGCCATCGTCCACCTTGCCCCCACCCTCTGCACCTTCAAGTGCCTCCTCAAAACCCACCTCTTCTGCTCCACCCTTCCTAACTCCTGCTAACCATTCCCACCCAGGATTATCCCCCACCTGTTATCTGCAAATTCCCAATGTACTGTAACCAAGCCAAGAATGTGTACCTGAGCTCTTGCATTCTCGTGAATGTTGCATCCCTTGTCTCTCCCTCTGTTCCCCCTTCCCTGTCTCCCCTCCCCCTGTCTTTAGATTGTAAGCTCTCGCGCAGGGACCATGTCTAACTTATTCTTTGTAAAGTGCCAGGTACATCGCTGGCGCTATATAAATGCTTATAATAATAATAATAATAATAATAATAAATAATTATTCATAATTAATTAATATATAAAATAACCAGTTCAGTTGTGCCCCCATAATCAGTTCATGCTGCCCCCACCCCATAACCTGTTCATTTGCACCCCGTCCCCATATAATCAATTCACAATGCCCCCCACCCATAACCATTTAATTTGTGCCCCCGGGGCAGAGAGAATTAATTATATAGGGCGCGCAAATGAACTGGTTATGGGGTGCGGGTATTCCTGTTAGGAATAATTTCATTAAGAAAAGTTAGTGAAATAGCAGCCATAATAATCTCAGAACCATATCTGCAGATTTTCCAATACAGAACAGATATTGCTTTACATCCTAAATTCCTACCTAAGATAGCATAAGTAAGACAGTTGTGAGAATGTGGCCCTTTTTACACGGGCCTCTCCCACCCATGAACACGCAGATTTCTGTGCGCTCATGGGTGGGGGAGCCCCGCGTGAACGATGCAGTGCATGCACCCATGGTAGTGGGGGTGCATGTGCACCCGCCTAACACGCATCCCCACTCAACCCCCCCACTCGTCCCCACTCACGGAGCAACCGGGGGAAACGGCGGTTACTCCATGGGTGTGGATGAGTGGCAGGTGGGTGGGGATGCGTGTGCAGCCATGTGTATGCCTTGTCCATGCACTGGCGCGCCCACGGACCCTCCACCCAGTGGAGCCATGTAAAAATAGCATGTGAGGAGCCACTCAAAGAAGAACAGAAGGTTGCTACCTTGTAAACAAGGTTCTTTGAGATGGTTCCAAACATTCTCACAACACCCACCCTTCCAGCCCCGCATGGAATTTTTTCTTATATTTCTAGAAAGGGTTGGAAGGAACTGTCATTCTGAGGGGGAGAGTGCTTTTTATACTAGAGGAGCTCGAGACCATCACGTGGTTTATTATTTGAATAGGGTGAGCATGCACATCCCAGTTGTGAGAATGTTAGGCACCATCTCGAAGAACCTGCTGGAGCACTACTAGGAGACAGAGGCAGGTGAGGGATGGGGACCAGAGCCAGGAGGGGAAGCAGAAAAACTTATTGGGGGAGAAGCTGGCTGCAGCCTGCTGCCCAGCCATGCCAGCTAACCGTGGGGCCATGTCTTTAACTAGACGTCACCCCAGGCTGCTGGAGTGCCTAGGGTAGTAGTGGCAAGCAATCTGACCTGCGCTCCGCTTGCATAGCATACAGCATCCTCCCACCCGTGGGACAAGCTCGGGAGGAGCTGTGTGTCTCTGTGTGTATGTTTTATACATAGGCTCACAACCCCCGTACACATTTCTATCCACACACCCCTTTATTTTTCAATGTTTCTTGCATTGAAATAGCTCTTTCTTGGGTCCAAAATAACCTCCCCCCCTCCCAATGGTTGCTATGCTGGGGGGGAGAGATTATTTTGGTTCTGCTTTGCCCCCACATTGCTCGGCCGGGGGCTGGGGGTACTGTCCTCTGTTTTTCTCCAATGTTTATTCTCGATTGCTATGGAAATATCTTGTGCCGGCTCCTGGGCTCACAAAACATTTAGCCCTTCTGGGTCAGCTGGCAAGTTCCTAATAACACCGAGCAGCCAGCCCACTTAAAAAGCACTCACGGGGGTGGGGGGTGGAGGAGGAACAGCACCGATCTCTAACAGACAATTAGTGTCTCTGCTGCTGGCAGGGACTGAGCTGCAGCAGCAGAAATATTATTCTCAGCACTTTCAAACAATCTCACTGACTGGAGAAGCGCTGCACATCTTATATTTTTTCTTTCGGAAACAGAGAAATAAGGGGGAGGGGCAGATTCCCTAGTGTGAAATGCAGGGGAGAGTCCCCTTCTTACCCCCCACCCCCCCAGGTAGTCTTGCCTCCCTTTTTTTTTCTTCAGCTGTGGCCCCACGCAGCTGCTGTGAGTGAGGGAGGAAAGCGAGGGAGGGGGGAGAGCGAGGGAGAGGAGAGTGAGAGCAGTGCTGCTGGGCTACAGTTGAGCTGGTGATGTTTTTTTAGCCAGCACGGCGGGGCCAGCCTGGCTGGATTATTTTGATTCAGAGGCGGTGGCGTGGTGCAACAGACTCTAGGCGGGGCCACATGCGACCGCACATGTCGCATATGTCTGGGGCTGTCCCTGGCTGGATTTGTCATCAGAGCAACCTTGTGCTTAATCCAGGAAGACTGTGGTTATGCTGGTGGGGAGGGACAGCCGATATGAGGGTGACAAAGAACTAGAGCATCATTTTTGAACACACCCTTTCCATGACAACTCAGGTATCAGACATGGTTTGAAGATATTTTTTCAGCTCTTCAGTTTGCATAAACTATGCCCTTATTTATCCCAGTCTGACCTTGCCACAGCAATCCATGCCCTGGTGACCACGAGGCTTGATTTTTGTAAATCCTTCTTCTGTGGGCTTCCAACAGTGCTTCTCTCTCACTTGCAGCTTGTTCAAAATGCGACAGCCCAGCTGCTTAATGGTTTAGGCATCCATTATCAAATTACACCCACCCTGCATTCTCTGCATTGGTTGCCTGTTGAATGGCACATTGAATTTAAGATTACGTAGGTCATTGTCTATGTTGTTGGTTTTCAGGGCTCTGAATGGTTTAGGCCTTGGCTATATTCAAGAACTCTTCCTGGAACCTCACCTCAGTAATCACCGTCTTAAGTTGGCGAGCAATTGGGCCTTTGTGGTGGTGGGTTCCTCAGCGTGGAACTTGCTCCCCCCAGATGTACGTCCCAGGTCCTTCCTCCTACCTTGAAAAAGTACCTGAAAACTTTTTTTATTCTCTAAGTGCTTTTAGAGGATCTGTTTCTGGTTTTCCCTAAATGTATATTTCCCCTTCCCCTTCTCCTTTTCAATTGTTCTAATTGCATTTTTTAAATGGCTTTGAGGTTTTTATTGTATTTTAGTGTATTCTAATCCATGTTGTAAAGAGCTCCAAGCTCTATTTGGCAGGAGGGAGGGTTGCTCTATAAATGAAACTATTATTATTGTCATGGAATGAGGCAGCTAGTAACTAGTAATAAAGAACTAATCATAAGAAACTAGTATTCTAAAAATCTATACGGTTCTAAGATTAGCTGCGTTTATTTGGCACCTAGATATTTTTGGATAGACTACATATGCGAACATACATCACACAGACACAGACACACACACACAGGGTCCCAGGTATTGCAAAGGAGTACGCTAGCTGTCTTTGATCGATTGGCCAATTATTATGATACATTAACAGATATGTATGAAGACTTTTCTCTTTCTAGGTGATTTATTAGAAATATATTAATGCTGCCCTTATAGAGTGAGGCTGTTTTTGTACTAGTCTGTATTTTTAAAAATGATATAAGAATAGTATTGAAAAATGGGAAGGAGGGGAGAAACTGCAACCCTTGAGGCATGATAGCAATCTCCAGGTGAAGGAAGAAAAGGAGCAAGAGGAAAGGGGGGAGAGAGAAAGAGAGCTGCAGGAGCTGCAGCCAGCATGCTAAAGGAAGAAAAGAGAAGAGACTGGATTGGAAACTGGGGGTCAATTCCAACCTGGTGCAAACAAATCTGAGGCCTGCTACAAACTGTTTGACTGTCATCGCATCCCAATTAGTAAACAGATGGGACAGGCCCTGCAAAGAACTAAACATCCTCAATTTGTATTCTCTTCAACTGGAATTAGGAAAATTTAGCTTACAGTAACGTCAACCACTAGAGCCCTCCTACCTGTGACACCTGTTGCTGGAGTCCAGGTTTGGCCCATGCAGCCCCCACTAAGATGTTCAGCATGTCTATCCTAATAACTGGGTGGACCCCTGATTGTATTTCATGCACTTGCGGGCAGCCCCCACTGGCAGCATCAGTGAAAGTGAGAGTGAAAAGAGGGGCAGGAAGCGGTCATGTCTTGGTTGGTCAAGGATTTTCACCTGCGACTCTGTGGTTCTGGTGGACCTGTACGCACAGAGGCACAGCATGCAACCTAAATGATGAGACGCAGACACGTGGTCACATATTAGCCTGCATTAGCCCACATTTACCTGTAGAGTGGGCCCCACATTCTCCGAGACCATGCTGTGAGTGCAGAATTTACCTCTCTGGATGTTATTAAATGTGACTCTGCCCACTATGGCCCACATGGGTGAGAGCCTTAGCCGTGCGTCTGTTAGTGGGCCACCAGATGTGGACCCACTACAGTTCCCAACTGGGTAGGTCCCAGGGATTGTGGGCCCAGAAGTAACCGGGCCCACAGTTCGGAGCCAAGGACTACCCATACGGGCCATAGCGGGTGAGTGCATTTGTTTGCACCACCATTCTGGCCCCAGTGCAGGGGCTGCCATGGTCACCTACCATGACTGCCCATTACTGGCAGCCATGGCTCTCCATCATGGCAGTGGGTGGGGTGCCAGCCGCAGCACGGGGCTGGTCTGCGTTATGTCACTTTTTGCTACCCCTCCCTGGCTGGGTGGGAACGTTTGTTCAGTTCCCTGACCTGTTCCGGCTACGGGTGGGCCCCCCTCCTCAGGACATGTAGCTGGTGTGCTGGCAGCAAATATATTAACACCCATTGTCAGAGATCCACAAAGTGTGCATTAGAACTCTTTAGGGTGTCACTCCATCTGAGGATGGGGTTGTAATCCTGATTGATATTTGTTATATTTTGCACATCTTTATTGTTGTCTGAGATCCCACAGGATTATATTTACACCTCAAAATGTGATCTCACAGACAAAAAGTTTGGAAATTACTGCTCTCTTTGATTAAAGCATTAAACGGAGTTAATTTCTTGTCTGGTAAGATCTGCTTCCAAAGTATTTTAATTTCAGCCATTTAATTTTCTAAATTGTAATTTGCCTGATGTGTCCCCAATGGTGTCTTTTCAGAATTTTTATAGTATATATAAAGCTTGTTAATAATTCTGACATAATAGATTCATTTCAGCTGGTGTTTGCAGTAATTTCCTTCCATGTTCTTAAATTTTCTCTTCTCCCCCCCCTCCCCCACAGCCTGACAGACCCCAAAATTACACTCATTATTCTACTGCTACAGTTCTGAAGAATCATGCTTCCAGATCTTTTTCCAGCTTTGTAACCATAGCATCAAACTATTTTTAATGGATTTTAATAAGTTAAGTCTCTGTGGATCTCCTGAATTTGAATATTTAAACCCCATCCGTTTAATATTTCCCCCTTTTAATACCTCAAATACATTTTTAATTGTTTTCTTAATATTAGAAGAATAAAGCTATAAATAAATTCCCTGATGGAGTCCTGTGGACAATGCAGGCTGAGGGCTTCTAAAACCTCCATTAATTTTTAAACAAACTGCTCCTTTTGCTCAGTGATGAAGTTCCTAAGGACCATATGTTAAATGACCTGTTGTCAAATTATCTCCCAGAAATTCAGATACCGACTTCATTTCACACGGATTTCCCCTCTCCTTTAGATTAAATGAAGTTAATGCTTATAAAGTTCTGAGATTGACAATCTAACAGACTGAAATCCAGTCATGCACTCTCTCTATATCTAGTACCACGTAGGCAGCTGCAATGTATGTCTTCCCATAAAGGACAAGGTACTGCAGTTTTACTCTCCCTGGGAGGGATCACCTATAGTTAGGGAAAGGGTCTGATGGTTTCCTTCCTTCAAAGTGCTGATAACTTTCAACTCCCCACTGAAGTGGAGGTTGCTCAGTGCCTCACACAATTAAACCCAATATTGCCCATCTTAGCCTCTGTGTTGAAATGGTCCAATGGTGCCAATTAGCGCTAGCTGGAATAATGCTTTTTATGAGGTAGACATCTGTCTCCTAGGACCTGCTTTATGTTCTTCAACTCATTTTTATATTTCTGTTATTAAACATACAAGCATAAAAGCAATGTCTACTCAGAAAACTGTAGCAAAGATAATGGACTCAGAAAGGACCCTCATCCCAGCATTTCACTCACATTTTGAACTGCCATGCTCTGATGCCAGATTACAGGCATGGCGAATCCCCGGAAAGTAGGCGAAATCAAGCCTGCGACTGATTTTTACTTGGCCCTTTCCCAATTCATGGTCAAAAGAATCCAGTCCCTACCAAGAAGCACTGAAGGTGTACCAAGGTGTACTGAAGGTGTACCAAGGAGGGATGTGAGTAAGCCAACCTGGCAAGAGAGTCAGTGTGGTGTAGTGGAGAGAAGGTCCTGGATCTGAGAAACCAGGGTTCAAATCCTTCCCTAGCCATGAACTCACTGGGTGGCCTTGGACAAGTCACAACCTCTCAGTCTAGAGAGCCAGTGTAGTGGATGAGATGCTGGACTTGGACCTGGGAAGCCAGCGTTCAAATCCTGCCCTACCTATGAACTCACTGGGTGGTCTTGGGCAAATCTCAGTAGGGATGGGTGAATGCGGTTTGGAAGTTTGGAGTTTGGACTGAACTTTAATAGTTTGGTCAACCGAACTGAACGTGTGAACCGAACTCGAATTCGAATGTTCAGTTCGGATGCGTTTGGTGAGTTCAGAATTGAATTTCCATTGGTTTGAATGGAAAACACATTATTAGCTGTAACGTTTTTGTTTTCTATGCTATGTGGCTGAGAATTGGGGTCCCTATACATCCAATATAAAGCATTATGTGTACCAAATTTCAAAACGATTGGATAAAGGAATCCGATTTTAGAAGCAGTTGAATTATTGTATTTTGCAATATTCTACATATACATTCTTAGCTGTAACTTTTTTGTCTCACATCTAATGTAGGT
>QEPC01001643.1:3847677-3930595 GCA_003113815.1 Sphenodon punctatus | reverse complement strand
TATTTATGATTGCACACTGCCCTGTTTTATTGATGTATTTTATATTTGTATTTTAAATGTTTTAAACTATTTTTATTGTTGTTAACCGCCCCGAGCTGCTTCGCAGGATGGGGCGGTATAAAAATCTACGAAATAAATAAAAAATAAATAAATAAATTTAACAGCAGCAAAACATGGTATTATTCTGGTGGGTTCCGACACAGCGGTACATCTGCTGCCAGCTCTGCCAGCCATCCGGTCACATGTTTGGCTACCTCTATCCAGGATATCAAGCCTGCAATTATCTGGGACTGGAAGGGTTTTAGAATGGCTTGTAGCACTCTCAAGTGCAATCTTGCCCACTGTAGATGATGAATGTATGAACAAACATCCCCTGTAGCCTTGCTAACTCTTTCAACCATGTATGTGGGTTGGACCAACATCTGTGTGATTAACTGGTGAGTTTTGATCTCTCTCTCTCTGTTGGGGATGAAGGCTGTTTTTAACTGGGTATTTATTATCACACCCAGGTATTCTAGTCGCTGGATAGATTTTGCTGACTCTTATTTGTGTTTATTAAAAGCCAGGCAACTGAGGTATGTCAGTGTGTTGTCTAAATCTCCGATGGCCCTGTCCTCCGATGTAGACCTCACTAGCAGGTCATCCAGATAAAAGTGGACATGTATCCCCTCCATCTGGAGGCTGGTGAGCAGGACTACTAAGTCTTTGTGAAGGCTCTGGGGAATGACACCAGCCCAAAAGTCAATGCCCGATGTTGCCCATGGTGTTGCATAGCAGAGCTTCAGACATCGGTGATGGGCTGGTCTGACAAATATGTGCAAATAGACCTCATTTAGGACCAATTAAGATAAACAGTCACCTTGGGAACTTGTGAAGCCAGTCACTGTTGAGTGTATCCATACAGAACCTCTGGGAATTTACACAATGATTGAGTCCTTAAGTTCAATCAAAAATAGTTCAGCATCCCCTGATTTCTTTGGGACCATAGACAATATTGAGCATAGGCCAAAGCCTCTTTCTCTCTCTGTGATGGGTTCTACATCTCATTATCTGATACAGGGATGTTAACTTGTTTGTTATGGATTTGTGTTTCTCTATAGATGCTTTTACACATGACAAAAATGGATTCTTATAAGTGTTTGAGACAATACAGAGTATTATCAATGCTGAAGTTTTGTAATGTGTGAACGCACTATTCTCCTTTTATGCAGTGAGATCTTGCAGCCTTGTAAAACCCAACAGATGTGACTCTTACAAGGCTGCGAGATCTCCGTCCCTTCGCTCCCTCTGCCTGAGGGGACTCAGGGGATCTGCCCCACTTTTAAGGGGACCATGGAGAAATCTGAGGAGTGTGTAAGGAGGGACCCCAGTATCTCTTGTGGGTGCAGCTACAGGAGCTGATGTGGGTCTAATCCCCTGTATGCCCTGTGGTGGACAATTGCAGCCACCACACTCTGGGCTGGCAGGGAAAACTGGCCACATGATCTGGACCCCAGTGGCCATCACCAGCCCCTCCACACCTCAGGGCGGGCCGAGGAGCAGGCCTATTGTGCTGTAGGATTGGACCTGCTGTTGTTAGGCAGCTGTTGGGGGGTGGAAGAGCATATGCCAAACAGCTGACGGTGGTGGAGGAAAACCTGGGAGGAGTGTGGGTGTTTCTTCCCCCTGCCTAACAGCTGATCATGGGGGAGGGGAACCTGGGAGGAGCTTGCATGCTCCTCCCAGGCTTCCCTCCCCCTGATGAATTGTTGGGTGACTAGGACGAGTGTACACACACCTCCCAGACCCCCCCTCCCTCGATCCACCTGCCAAACAGCTGATTGACAGGAGGAGGGGTCTAGAGGAGCACCTGTGCTCCTCCCAGGCTTCCTTCCCCCCTATAAGTTGTTGGATGGGTGAGAGGAATGCACATGCTCCTCTCAGGCTCCCTCCCCCCAATCCACCTGCCCAACAGCTAATTGCGCGGGAGCTGGACCTGGGAAGAGGATGTGTGCTCCTTCTAGTCTTCCTCCCCCATGATCAGTTGTTCAGTGGCGGGGAAGTGGGTGCATGCTTTTCCCAGCCCTTCTCCTTCATGAGCACATTTTTCCAGACCCACTCCACAGACCCCGCCTCGTGGCAGGGCTGTATGACCCAGCCACACGGGAGGCCAACCATCAACCCACTTTGGGCAGCATTATCCCACTTTGGGCAACATTAGTATGTGCTGTGTCCCTAGCCTTTTTCAGAGCATGCATCATGTAATAGCTGGCTGCCTGTCTTGCCCCAGGGTGGGGTGAATGTCTGGCAGCCTCAGGGCATTTGAGCCACTGCATCACGTGTTAACATTGCCCAAAGTGGGATAATGCTGCCCAAGTGAGGCAACGTCTTGTGTAGCTGCACCCCTTGGGGGTTCCTACTGGGACTGCTGGCACCTTTTTTGTGGTTTCTCTTTTGGGGGGAATCCCTGAATTTATTGGAAGGTAAAGGGGCATCCCCCCATAAAGGGAGTTGCTCCTGCTTTTTTCATGTTCCCCTTCCTCCTCCGAGGTGGGGTTCAAAGTTTCAGAATACGCTGATATGTCCTCGAACAGTCTCTTCCCCTTCCTTGGGTGGGGGGAGGGGCATCGAGGTGATTCAGGGCCTGCCTTTCACCCCTGGATCTTCCCCACCCCCTCATTCATTTTCTCCAGTGGGGTCAGGATTTTTCCCCAGCACCCTCTTTTGGAGTGTCTCTGTTGGGAACATAAAATGGGGTGATCTTACTTCCTCCAGATGGTCCTGCTCCGTAGCCAGGAGTCTTCTGGATCTGCTCGCGGTTACCCAGGCATTGTTTTGTGCTCTCCAGTGGTGCAAGCCTGGGGGATTTTCCCCATCTGAGGTTTCTCTGTCCCTCTGCTCTGCTGGGCCCACCTCCTGCATGGGCTCACCAGCAATGGGCTTACAGTGGATGGTGGGAGTGCCCGCAGGGATTCCCCCTTGTGCCCGTTCTTCCCCTTTCCCATGCGGGCTGGGACAGGAGGGAGTGCAGAGGATTGAGCACCAAAATAGGGTCCATGGCTCAAAATCAATGTTGGAGGATAAACCTCTATCTTTTGGGCTGAGCAAAATGTCACTAGCTCTCCCCTGAACTTACATGCCCACTCAGGGAGGAGAAAACAAAGATGAAAATGTAAAAATGAAACGAAAACTGGAGTCCAGTGGCTCCAACCCTACCAGGTCAGAGGCAGAAATCCAACTGGAGCTGTGAGGGACTGATCCCCACTGAGCATGCTCTGCTGAATCTTTGTCTTCTGCCTTCTACGGTCAACTTGGGGATCATCCCCAGCGTGCAGAATTGATGGCTAGTAGATCTGAGGAGGAAGACTGGATCTTCACTGCTGAAGTGTGTGACAGACACCTTCAGATTCTGGAAGGAGTGGGTCTTTGGGCTCATTCACACATTATTTTCCCAGCAAAGGAAGTGCAACTTCCTCCATTTTGGTGAGGTTGTGTGAGGGGAGTTTGCAAGGCAAGGAAGTCTCTGTTTTTGAGCCCTTTGACAGGGATTTATTAAAACAAACTGCTAAGATTACAAGATTAATTTAAACAAATACACAGTTGTATAGCAGCACAATATATTTTTTAAAGCCAGATTAGGTCATTAAATGTGTATGTGGGACTTACATACATTTTAGGGCAGACTCTAGCTCAAAACCAGCGCCCACCCTATACCACTGAATAAAAGCCACCCTAAAACAGCTATTCCTGACAGCTGTGGCATTAATACATGCTACCCCACACATCAACACTTTTAACGCTTACAAGTTTCAGGATAAATTCTACTTGAGTAAATAGATTAAAGAAGGAGAAAAGAACCTTCCTAGGCTCAACTGTTTGTCCTAACAATTTTACTACCCTCCACGTGTCCCATCTATGGTGGAAAATGGCTAGAAAAGATACATTTTAGCTGTCAGGGTAAAAACAGATGTGACTTTGGCCCTCTGTAGCCCAGGTCCCACTGGCATGTGTAAATAAGAGCTGCCAGATGTTGGCTCGGGGTTGTTCTGGGGAATGCTGGCAGCTAGCCTAGGCTGTGAAGTCTGGACAATCCCGTGTGGGCCAAAGCGGACTAGCATGTCTGTTCCAGTGCAGCATACCCACCCTGGGTTGGGGGAAATCTGTCATGGCTGTGCCTCATTGGCTGCCCATCATGGCAGGGGGTGGGGCACTTGGAGCAGGTGGGGCCAGCCACCTGCACGTTTGTTGTACTCCCAAGCCTACCCGGGCTGTGCAGGTGGTAGGATGGCTCCCTGGCCACAGGCAGGTCAGTTCTGTGACTTGACCCAACCCAGGGGTTGTTTCTCGCCCCGCCCTGGAGTGGGGAGCCACTGCGCTAGTGGCACGTCTGTTTTTACCCTCAGTCTGGCTCAAAATTAACTTTATTACCTTGAACACTTGGGCCAGACTACTACTTAGTAGCCACAGGTAAGACTGGTCTTTGTGAAATAAATGCCATGGCTTTTAGTCAAAGAAATAAAGAATTTCAACATAACTATAACTTCTCCATATAGTCATACAGGACTAGTTATTGAAACAGATTCCCTTTTTCTGTGCAGTGTATAACAGCTATTCAGAATGAATGTGGGCACCAGTGTCGCTAGAAGTTGATGGGGCTTTGGATGTAGATTAGAACTAGCCAAACCGGCCAGCAGCGCATGTTGCAGAAAGCCGCACCTAAGAAAGGGGCATAATGGTTGTGTGACTGGGAGCTTGGGCAGGCATTTTGCTATCCTAAGGCAGATCCACCCCACCCCCGTTGCAAATGCACTGCTTGGCCCTTTGCTTTCAACTAAATCTTGCAGTAAAGGCACAAGATAAAATTTTATGTAAAGGGTAACCAATAAATAATGCCGCTTTATTAGCTACCACTGTTACAGTTTTCAAGGCCTCAGAGCTTCTAGGCCCACCCTAATAAAATGTTTTAAAATTTCCATTTGAATATAAGAGTACAACATAATTAATGATCTCTTTAAGTCTGATAACTACTTCCTGCGTGTTAAATATACACCAGTGGTTGGAATCCTAGGATTGCCAAAATTCATAAAACAGAGTTGGGACCCCCCAAACAACTACTTTCGATCAGTCTTTTATCTATTATGCTTTCATACTAGTCTAAAACATCCATACGGGCAATGGGACTTCTGTGTGAAGGATTTCACAACTGTTGTCTTCTGAGCATTGTCTAATTCCCACCCACCCCAAATTATTTTAAATACTGTTAGCATCACAGAGGTTGTTCTGGTATAAAGAACTTAAGAAGTGCCATACTGGGTCCATCAAACCCAGCATCATGTCTCCGCCAGTGGCCAATCAGTCCCTTCAGATAAGTACCCAACAAGCCACAAAGAGGTGATCCATTCCCTGTTCAGTCCCAGCTCCTGACAGTCAAAGGTTTTGTCCCCCAGCCTACTTGGCTAATAGCTGTTAATGGATCTATCCTTCAAGAACTTATCCAATCCTTTTTTAAACCCATCTATGCTACTGGCCTTGACCACCACACCTTCTCTATTATTGGTAAGTATTAGCTAAACTATGGCTTCAGATTATTTATTTTTAGTATTTTTCTAGTAATTATACAGGAAGCAGAAAAACAAAATATTGCTTGATATTCTGATACTTTGGCAATCTGATTTGTCCAAAAGAAAGATCATGTTACTGTGACTCTGTTTCCAGGGTCAACTCATTTTGGTCATGCAGTGCTGTGCTTCTTTGCACTGGCTTCCAAATACCGGGACAACAGACAACTTGTATCCTTACAGCTATTTACATGTATCCCAAGCATACTATTATAATTTCAGTCAGTTGAGAATAGTTTTCAAATTGAACTGGGTATTTCTCACTTCCTGTCCTGCACTGTTATCATTTCTTATTATTACAACAGGAAAGAATTGGTCAATGAGGTGAAAAAAGTAGCGGGAACTTTGGGTGGAAGAGACCATGTAATCTTGAAATTCATGATCTTAAGGAAAGGACAAGTTGAGCAGTTGTATGTGTACCCTGGACTTTAGGAAAGCTGATTTTAATAAATTCAGAGAAAAGCTCGGTAGGATCCCATGGCTAGATAATCTAAAGGAGAAAGGAGCCCAAGATGGGTGGGAGTTTCTGAAAAATGAGATACTGAAGGCACAATCACAAACAATTCCAATGAGGAAAAAATACCAGGAGACAACTAAAGAAACCAGTGTGGCTGCAAAGAAGAAGCTGCAAAGTGTGGCTGCAAAGAAGCTTTTTGATGAGGTGAGAATTAAAAAGGACATGTATAAGAAATGGAAGGAGGGACAAGCCACCAAGGATGAGTATAGACGAGTAGCCAAACTTGTAGGGACAGTGTCAGGAAGGCTAAAGTTCAGAATGAGCTGAGGCTAGTGAGAGATGCTAAGAACAACAAAAAGGTGTTTTTTTGTTTTTTTTTAGATATGTCAGAAGCAAGAGGAAGAATAAGGAAATAGTAGGTCTGTTGCTTGGTGAAGATTGTGAAATGCTAACAGATGACAGAGAGAAGGTCGATGACAGACAGAATTGCTCAGTTCCTATTTTGCCTTTGTCTTCTCCCACAAGGGAAATTGTGTCCAACCTGGCAAAAGGAACATGAATGATGAGGGGAAAGAATTGCAGCTTAGAATAACTAAAGAGATGGTAAGAGAATATCTAGCTACTTTAAATGAGTTTAAGTCTTTGAGGTCAGATAGATTACATCCTAAGGTACTGAAGGAACCTGCAGATGTACTCTCGGAACCTCTGTCTATCATCTTTGAGAAACGATCAGGTGCTGGAAGACTGGAGATGGCAAATTTTGTCCATTTCTTCAAAAAGGGGGGAAATGGAGGATCTAAGAAACTACAGACCAGTCAGCCTGACATCGATACCTGGAAAGATTCTAGAACAGATTATAAAGCAATCAATCTGTGAGAATTTAGAAACAATTCTTGATTATTAGCAGCCAGCATGAATTTGTCAAGAATAAGTCATGCCAGACTAATCTTACTTCCTTTTTTGATCGAGTTACTAATTTAGTGGATCATGGGAATGCCATGGACATAATATATGTTGATTTCAGCAAAGTATTTGACAAAGTCCCCCAGGCTATCCTTGTTGACAAGCTGGTAAAATGTGGGCTAGATGATACTACAATTAAGTGGATTTATAGTTGGTTGAAGAACTGTACCCAAAGAGTGCTCATCAATGGCTCCTCATCAATCTGGAGGGAGGAAACGAGTGTGGTACCACAAGGTTCTGTCCTGGGCCCAGTACTATGTATTTAACATCTTTATTAATGACATGGATGAAGAAGTAGAGGGGATACGTATCAAATTTGCAGATGACACAGAACTGAGAGGCATAGCCAACATCTTAGAAGACAGAAATAAAATTAAAAATGATTTTGACAGGATGGAAAATTGGGCTAAAACTAACAAAATGAAATTCAGCTGAGATAAATGTAAAGTTCTGCATCTAGGTAAGAAAAATCAAATGTACAAGTATAGGATGGGGGACACCTGGCTTGGCAGCAGTGCATGTGAAAAGAATCTAGGGTTTATCGTTTGATCATAAATTGAACGTCAGTCAGCAGTGTGATGCAGCAGCTAAAAAGGTCAATGCAATTTTAGGCTGCATTAACAGTAGCATTGTATCCAAGTCATGAAAAGTAATAATAGTTCCACTCTATTAGGCTCTGGTCAGACAGATCCATCTCGTCACAGATAGGGATGTGCGAACGCAGTTCATAAGTTCAGGGTTCGGCCTGAACTCGGGGTGTTCGGCCCATTCGTGAACACCCCGAATCCGAACCGACCCCCGCTCGAACTGACCGAAAAAAGTTCGGGTTCCAAACGCATTTGGGAGGGGGATGGGGGGCAGGGAGGAACCCGGTTTTCCCTCCCCCCTCCAGGCTGCGTGGGTGGAAGGGGCGCCAGGGAGCACCTCCCCCCCCACCCTGCCCAGCCTGGGAATTTTAATTTTTTTTAACCCACCCCACCCCAGGGATTGCCCTACCTGGTTGTGCCAGGGCTCTGGCCCCAGGTCCGGACCCGGCAGCAGCAGTGGGTCCAGACCCCGACCTACCTGGTGGTGCTGGGGCCCTGGCCCTGGGTCTGCTGGTGGCGGCAGCGGGTCCAGCAGCGGCGGTACTCTGGAGCGCTTCAGGCCGCTACTAGGCCTTCCGGTTTGGCCCAGAAAGCCTAGTAGCGGCCTGAAGCGCTCCAGAGCGCCGCCACCAGTGAATCCGCTGCCACTGCTGCTGTCACTGCCACCGTACCCAGGGATGGAGCTCCAGCACCACCAGGTAGGGCAATCCCTGGGGTGGAGTGGGGTTAAAAAATAAATAAATTCTCAGGCTCGGCAGGGTGGGGGGGGGAGGTGCTACCTGGTGCCCCTTCCACCTGCGTAGCCTGGAGGGGGGACAGAAACCGTCCCTCCCCGCCCAAATGGTTTTGGCCCCCCCAAATGGGTTCAGCCCGAATGGGTCGAACCGAACAGTTTCAGGATCAGCTGAACCCTGAATGGGCCGAACCCCCGGAGGTTCGCACATTCCTAGTCACAGATCCATCTCATCATGAGACACAGAACTGAAGTACTATGTCCAGTTCTGGCAGCCACATTTTAAGAAGGACACCAACAAATTGGAACGGGTTCAGAGGAGGGTGGCAAAGATGGTCAGAGGTCTGGATACCAAGTCCTAGTTATTTTATTTATTTATTTATTTAATTTATTTATTTAAAATTTATATCCCGCCCCTCCTGCCCACAGGGCAGCCAGGGGCGGCGAACAACATTCATTAAAACAATATAACATTTTAAAACAATTTAAAATTACAATATGTGGGGAAAGCCCCCATCCCCACCCCCACCCCACCCCTACCCCTCGCCAAAAGCCTGACGGAACAGCCAGGTCTTACATATACGCCGAAACAGCAGGAGAGTGGGAGACAGCCGAGCCTCCTCCGGGAGCGAATTTCACAGCACAGGGGCAACCACCGAAAAAGATCTAACATCGGTGGTCACCCGGGGAACCTCCAAAAATGCTCCCATGGATGATCTCAAGTGTCGCACGGGCACATGGGGAGTGAGGTGGTCCCGCAAATAAGAAGGGCCTAGGCCGTGAAGGGCTTTAAAGGTTAAAACCAGCACCTTTAACCTGGCCCAGTGCTTTATAGGCAGCCAGTGCAGAGCCCGGAGCACTGGTGTCATGTGCTCCCTGCGACCCACCCACGTCATGAGACGGGCTGCAGCATTCTGCACCAGCTGCTCGGGCAGCCCCACATAGAGCACGTTGCAGTAATCCAGCCTCGAGGTGATGAAGGCATGGATGACAGTGGCGAGGTCGGAGTCTGAGAGATACGGCTGAAGTCGTATGAGGAAAGGTTGAAGGAGCTGGGTATGTTTAGTCTAGAGAAGTGAAGACTTAGGCCGTTTTTAGATGAGCGCGTGGTGCGCACGTGCGTGGTTTCCAATATCCCACGAGACGGGATTAGACGAGACACTGCCGTGAGTCACGTGCACGGGAGGGGAACGCGCATTCTTTTCCGGCCGCGATTTGACCGGGTCAGCGATCGAGGTGGTCAAATTGCAGCCGAAAAAGAATGCATGTCCCCCTCCCGTGCACGTGACTCGCGGCAGCGTCTTGTCTAATCCCACCTTGCAGGATTTTGGAAACCACGTGCGAGCGCACCGCGCGCTTGTCTAAAAATGGCCTAAGATAGCAGCCTTTAACTATCTGAAGGGCTTTCACACAGAAGATGGCAAAGACCTGTTGTCTATTGCCCCTGAAGGCCGGACTAGAAAAAATGGGCTCAAATCACAAGAAAGCAGATTTCGGTTTAACATTAGGAAGAAATTCTAATGTTAACATTTACAGTAAGAACTGTTCAACAATGGAACAAATTGCCTAGGAAGGTGGTGAGCTCTCCTTTGTTGGAGGTTTTCAAACAGGCTGGATGGCCATCCGTCGGGGATGCTGTAGCTGTAGGATTTCCTGCATTGATCAGGGGGTTGGACCTCTGAGGTACCTTCTAACTATGATTCTACAATTCTATATGTTTTATTTTACTTCACTCAAAAGCGGCAACATTCTTTGTGAATATGTTACTAATTCTACCTGACATTATTGTCTACACTGAAGAAACATTATCATTCCAAATTGTTGGTGGGGCTAGGAGGTGTGTAACAAGATTTCTTATGCCCCCCTATTGCTTTGTTTGGGCCCCTAGACTCAGTCAGAATTTAGTAGTAAATTAGTATACTGAATGATATGAATCTTACTCTTTGCCAACGGATGAGTCCTCCATGCACCAGGGGCACATCTGCTCTTACTAGCTTTTTAATGAATACTAACAACACACAGTACACATACCTTTAACATCATTTTCATGTCTTTTGCCATCATTAAGAACCCTGAAGCTTTTCTGGAGAGAGTTCTTGGCACTATCCTTTAACAATCCTTCCGGAGTAGATGCCTGTAGTCAAACAAAGCAGTGTCACTTACAGAAATAATTTTTAATTTAGTTTGTGGGCAAATTTAAAGTAATAAAAATCATAAGAGAAAGAATTAGTAGCTGAGGAGGTATTGATATTTTAAATGACCATCTACTTTTCTCCTATTAATTTACTTATACTTAATGTTTTAACCTGAAAGTAGGACTCCTTTGGAATTTCAATTGCCATGTTAAAGTAAAGAGAGAGGAATTATTTATGTAGTTGAAGCATCTGACTCTGAAGGTTCAGAGGTCCCCCCACAAAAAGTTTTAAACTCCATATATATATAGTTTTGCCTGGTTTTCTATGGAAAGCAGGATTATGTGATCTGTAAGCTGTATGTCTGTGTACCTTAATAACAATAATGTCCATTGCAACAAAATTAGGGAAGCAGAAGATCCTAGATAAATGGGAACCAGAAATTTTGTTGTAATAGGTGCAATTGGACAAAAAGACAGGGCTTTTATGTGTCCCCTCGAATACCATTGGCTTGCACTGAGCACTGTGCACTCTTAATAACTTTACATCCCACAGGCCAAATTTTAACTAAATTTAGTAGAGAGGCAGAAGGCCCAAAGGTAGATAGAGACCCCAAATTTTGTAGGAATAAGTGCACCTTAGACACTGTGCCCTCCCTTACTGCTAGGAAATCAGGCTTTATTCTTTCAGGTGTTTGATGCATGGAACTACTTGTTTAAGTCTGGATTTCTTCCTGAATCTATGAAGAGAATGTATGTATAGAAACAATTTACTAGAAATTCACTAGACAATTCACTAGAAACACCTATAAGACCCATGATAAACAGACTTTTCCCTGAACCTACAGAACACAGAAATGTCCTCATTGTCACTATACTTCAAGTTCTGAAGTCAAACCAGATCTGGTAAGAAAAATGTGAAATGACTGAAGGATTAGATTGGGAGGTAAGAAGAGCATAAAATGTAGTTCAATCTGAAAGATTTTTAGTAACAGTAATTCTTGACCTTAGTTAAATCATGCTATTTAACAATCTCTCTATTTGGAGAAAAACACCAAAAAATGCATCTATAGATCAGAGGCTGACTGATAGGGAAAATTAGTTTTCTAAATTAGATTAGTGTCTCCAGTTGTTAGAAAATGCTCTTGAAAATCAGACACTGGTTGTTCGGTTTGTGAGACTGAACTTGGGTCACATTATAACACAGATTGCGTTTCTTTGATAATCTTCTTGACAGCTTGATAACATTTTGTATTAGTCATGGGTCATAACTTTGTAACCAGGATGTATTTAGGAAGCAACTACTTCTCATTTTTAAGGACATCATGTATTTAAAAATTAACTCCATGTCAAGTAACCTACTACACTACCAGCGGGGAGTCTTTTCCCCATAGGGCACTTTGAAAATTAGTACAAGTAGAGGGGGCTAGATGGGAGTCGGGGGTGGAGTTGCTTATGGGGTGCATTCAGGAGTGGAGAACGTAGGGGAGGGTCTAAATCATGGATGTATGCCATGGGTCCATCCTCTATCCAAGTTTAGTGCATGACCTCATCTCTACTCCCCCTAAGCTCACTCGGGAGTACTGACCGAGGGCAGGGCCTGGATCCATGGACCACATCCAGGAAGTGGAAAGTACTCAAATACAAATACCTGCTTCTGGATTGGGCGCACAGGCCACGGATTCCCCACTACTGAACTACACAATGATTATTATTAATATTTAGATTTGAGTAGCGCTCACTGGCTATTCCAAATTTTTTCTACTTCCATGATGCTTAGAAAAAACATGAAAAGGATCATTAGTTTTATAATTTGCATGTTATTTATTAGGGTCGGGAAGTTCAGACTCAGATTAATCCGTAACTGCACAGAATGAGCCATTACAGATTAACCTGAACCAAACCGGAACAGCACAAGCCTATTTCGGTTCGGTTCTAAACTAAAAAAATATATCTTTTTTTAATGCATATGCGCAAAATGGCAACTGAACCGTTCTGTGCAAGTGCACCCTTTTCCAAAATGGCAACTGTTCTGCACATTCACAGTGGTCATTCTACGCAAGTGCAGACCCAAAAGGTACACGTGTGCAGAACAGTCCAGTGACCATTTTGCACATGCGCAGTAATTTTTAATTTGTTTAAATTATTTTTTATTTTTAAATTACTGTGCATATAAAAAATGACCACTGGACTGTTCAGTGCATGTGTCCCTTTCCCCAAAATGGTAGCGGCAGCCAGTCTGCACATACGTAGTGGCCATTTTGGGCATGCATAGTCTGGCTGCCCTTTTTCAAAATGGCTACTTATTAGTCATTCCTTACTTATTATAACAAACCCACATGTCTTAGCTGACCAGTCTCACATCACAACTATTGAACAACAATTCCATAGACAAATCCATAGGCTGACTCTTATTGGCATTGGCACAGGTAAGAGAAACAAATACCATGGTAGAAACCCACATATTGGCTTGTGAATGATTTAGAACTTTAAAATGCTTTAATACATAAATAATATTCACAATGAATAATTCACCCTGTTTCATTCAGTACCATGCAATTTGTTTTTAGAACTCCTTGAATCTCTCTCAGTCCGACAGAGTCTCAGATCTCTTCTATTTTCCCTAGAATCCTGTAAAATAACTGTATCTCAGCCTGGGGGCTGTTTATTGGTCCACACCACTTAAAGCAGAAGTTTCCAAACTGTAGGTTGGGACTTGAAGCAGGATCATGCCATCTGAAGTTGGGCTGTGTTGCGGATTGACATTCAATATATTTTGCATGTCATGCTGTCTGCAGTCATAGGATTATATGTAAATCTCAAAATGGGGTCACAGTCACACAAGCAAAGAAGTTTAAGAACCACTGGATTAAAGGGAAAATGTAACAAGAGGGTTTTTTTTGGCCAAGCTCAGCCCTGTTGGGATTTGAACTGAGCATCAGACAATCCAAAAGGTTACTCTACCATTTGAACTAGACAAGAGTATTAAGCAAGTAGAGGCTGCTTTAACAGGATGACTAGGGAAATGCAGAAATATCCAAGTGGTTGTACCAGTTAAAAGCACTGGGAAGAACCACACTAGAATTCTGTCACATTTGTGGGACTATCCTGATTATCAGTGTCCAGGTTAAATGGAACAGATTGTATTATGCTAGGGCTGAAACAAAATTTCACCCTGGACAAAAATCTCATTGAGAATAAGCCTCCCAATGAGATTTTCCATCTCGAGAATCTCGCAAGAATCTGTGTTCTTACCAGCATTCATGGGAGAGTCTCAAAGATTGCTGCTGGGTAGCCGTGCATGCGCAGAATGGCCACGGCGGTCATTTGGAGCATGTACAGAGCCGTTTAAAGGTTTTTGAGAATCTTGTGAGATTCTCAAAAATCTTAGCAAGATCTTGTCGGGGCTGTGAGAATCTCACCGTGTTCTCGTGAGAATGCTTTGCATTCTTGTTTCAACCCTAATTATGATCAGTGGTTTTGACTAAAAGGGTGTCCCTGTGTGTGTGAAAGTCCTAACTAATGTGACTATCCAGACAGCTAGCCTATTGCACTAATTACTATGGTGTCTAAGAACAAGATCATGGCTTAGGTCCCTTTCCTCTCCCTCTAACCTGTCCATCTGCATCGATGGAGTCACCATCCATCCTGTTCTCCAAGCCCGTAGCTTGGGCTTCATCTTTGATACGCACCTCTCTTTTAAAGCTTACATTGCCTCTGTGGCCAAATCCTGCCAATTCGCCCTCCATAAGATTGCTCGGATCCGCCCCTTTCTCTCTACCTCATCGGCCAAAATCCTTATTCATGCCATGGTTATCTCTCGCCTCGATTACTGCAACCACCTCCTCGCTGGCCTCCCTCGCTCTCACTTCTCGCCCCTTATCGCAATCAAAAACTCCACTGCCACGGTCATTCACTCTGCCCGTCGCTTCAACCATGTGCAGCCTCTCCTCTTCTCTCTCCACTGGCTCCCCATTCCTGAACGTATTCTGTTTAAACTCCTGATTTTCATGTTCAAAACACTGCACAACCAAGTTCCCCCTTACTTTTCGGACCTGATCTCCCTGCGCACTCCTGCATGCGCTCTCCGCTCTTCCGCTGTCCCCTCCCTCACTCTCCCTTGTTTCTCCTGCTCACCTAACCGCCTTCGACTCTTCTCCCTCGCTTCCCCCCATGCCTGGAACTCCCTCCCTACTCACATCCGCCTTGCCCCCTCCCTCCGCTCCTTCAAATCCCTCCTCAAGACCCATCTTTTCCTCGCCGCCTTTCCCATTGCCTGCTAGTCGTTCCCCATATACTTACTGTCTGCCCTCCTCGGCAGACTGCTGCAACCTTCCTGATTGTAACCAAGCCAAGCACACGCACCTGAGACTTCGCATCCACTTGAATGTTTGTTTGTCTTCTCCCCTGTCTCTCCCACTGTCCCCGCTCCCTGTCTCCCCCTCCTTGTCTTTTAGATTGTAAGCCACAGGCAGGGACCGTGTCTATTGTATGTTTCTGTACAGCACCAAGCTCATGACTGGCACTATATATATGTTTATAATAATAATAATAATAATAATAACAATAACAATAACAATAACAATAACAATAACAACAACAACAACAACAACAATAATAATAATAATAATAATAACTTCCTTCCAAGCAGTAGAAAACAGCTATCATATATATGCAAATATTTTAAAGTAAACTAGGCATAAAACTGTGAAAGCTGTCATCTATGATAATACTCTTCATGCCTTTTTTAGGCTTAAATTAACAACACTCCTGGTTCCCTGCTGAATGAAATTGAGAGTGTTCCCACCCCTGCCTGCTGGGTAAACCCTGGACTGAATAGCTGTAGGGATTAATTAAGGGACTAAATTATTAGATACCATGTATTTAGAGTTGCTGCCCCTCTCGATCTGAAGACTCCAGGTTTTGAGCTGGGCTGAGTTGGGTTCTGAGGAGAGTGCTGATTTCTCCAAGATATTGGGGAGTTGGAGTAGAGGCATTCAGAAAGGGAGTGAGTTGAAGAGGTTGTGTGGTCATGTTGGAAAGGGGTAAGAGTGCCCATTCACCCTGCCCCCTTTCTCATATTGGCCCAACTCTTTCAGAGCGCCGTGACATCATGAGACTCTGAGGGCTGTGGATATTTCAGACAGTGGTGGAATTTTTTTTTTCCCTGCTCCCTTTTGGCTTGACCCCTTCCAAGTCAAAGAACCCAGAAAGATTAGCAACCCTATATGTTGTACTCACAAACTAAGTTAGCATTTCATGATGCTAACTTAGTTTGGGTTAGTTGAGGTGAGAGAGTCTCTGGCAGAGTGAGATGCCGGCAGAGTGAGCTGCTGAGAGTTGGACTACTGTGAGGGTTCAGTTTCAGGGGGAGGAGGCTCAAGGGGCTAGGCTATAGGCTGCAACAAGCCTAAGGAGTAGGACATCTCACCTTTGAGAAGCTAATAACTCTAATAAAAATAAAATAAACAAATAAAAGAAAAGCAAAGGGGGAAGAAAAAGTAGCTGTCGACACAGCAGGCCAGACAATAGGGGAGTTCACCATGGGAGGTAGCCTTAAGGGGTGACTTGGTTAGTGTGAGTTTAGATAAGATCCCCTCTGCTTATTGACTCATTCTCTTAGCTAACAGGATTAAACTAGAAAAACCCTCTGCAGTTGAATAATCTGTGAAAAGTGCTGTGATAGCTAGCTAGCCTGAAAAGAAGGAAGTAGCATTAAACCCCTGTTACTAAATCCCAAAACTAAAAGGGCCCAGAGTTCAGCGACTCAGGAAGCATAAATTTGGTTTAAGCATTCCTTCTTTTAAAAAGAGAGATGCAGACAGCAGTTCAGCAACAGGATAGGGGCTACCCAGTCTTTTACACAGAGTGCAACATGTATAATTATCTTCCCATAGGGGTCGTATGTGTGCATCCGATGCAAAGAGAACTCTCAGAGAACTCATGCCATCTCTGGAGGCTAGAGTGGCAGAACTGGATGAGCTGAGGCAGACAGAGAAGTATGTAGAGGAGTCCTTCAGGGACATAGTAGAGCGGTCCCACTCCGGCAGCCTCTGTGCTGCTTTGGAGGAGCAAGGTCTCCAGGAAAGAGAGCATCAAACTGGAATGGAGGGAAGTGATCCTGTAACTGGGACTTGCCTTCCAGGTGATGTGTTATCCTCTAGGACTGAGGATACATCTCCACGGGGAGTGCCCAAGGGGGTGGGAATAGGATACCCATGATAGTTGGTGATTTGATTGTTAGAAATGTAGATAGCCAGGCTGCTGGTGTCTGTGAGGGCTGCATGGTAAATTGCTTGCCTGGTGTGAAGGGAGCAGACCTCGTGGGTCACATAGACAGAATTCTAGAGAGTTCTGGGGAGGAGCCAGTTGTCATAGTACATGTGGGTACCAATGACCTAGGAAGGACCTAGGAAGGAGGAACCTAGGAAGGAGGTTCTGGAGGTTAAATGTAGGCTTCTAGGCAAGAGATTTGAAGTCCAGAACCTCTAGGGTATCATTCTCAGAAATGCTCCTGGTTTCATGTGCAGAACCCCAAAGGCAGGCTGAGCTCCAGAGCCTCAGTGCGTTGATGAGATGATGTGCAGGGAAGAGGGCTTTAGATTTTCTAGGAACTGGGGAACCTTTTGGGGAAGGGGGAGCCTAAACCGGTAGGATGAGCTCCACCTTAACCAGAATGGAACCCGGCTGCTGGCGCTACAAATTTAAAAGGAGGTAGTTTTTAAACTAGAATCCAGGGGAAAGCTGATACATGCTGAGGAGTGCATGATTTGGACTCAGGCATCTCCAAAGGATGCTGTTATTTTGGGAGAACTCAGATTATCCTAATATAGAGAATGGGAAAGAAGCTGAGAGGTGTCAGGTGGAAATCAGTGCAGAACAGACAAATATAAATGATTCCAAAATACCTGAAACAGTTACTTATAAGGGCAGACTAAGAATAAGAGCATACGTTTAAATATCTATATGCAAATGTTAGAAGTCTAAAAAGTAAAATGGGAGAATTAGAGAGTATGGCACTAAATGAAGACATAGACATAGTAGGCATCTCAGAGACCTGGTGGAATGAGGATAATTAACAGAACACTGTAATACCTGGGTACAAAATATGGGTGAAAACAGACATGACACTAAATCCACTTTAACACTGCTTTAATATTTCTTATTTATGTTGCAGGGCTGCATAGGGCACCAATACAGCCTTGCAGCATGCATAAGAAATGTTAAAATGGTGTTCAAGTGGAGTTAGCGTCATGTCTATTTTCACCCTATATAAAAATGACACAGTAGATCGAGCTGGAGGTGGGGTGGCTCTATATGTTAAGAAGAGCACTGAGTCACGTAGAATTAAAATTTTACAGGAAGGGAACTGTACGCTGGAATCTCTATGGATAGAAATCACATGCGTTATAGCAGTGAAGCTATACTATTGACCCCTAGACCAGGATGGTGAGACTGATTATGAAATGCTAACAGAAAATAGATGGGCTACTAAAACCAGAAACATAATCATAATGGGTGATTTCAATTATCCTAATGTAGACTGGGTGAATTTTGGGCCCCCTGTGGGAGACGGGGGGCCACAATGGAGAGGGCTTTCTCGGTGGCTGGGCCGCGGCTCTGTAACTCCCTCCCGGAGGAAGCCCGCCTGGCCCCAGGTCTGCTGGCATTTCATTGAGCCTGCAAGACCTGGCTGTTCGCCCAGGCCTTCAGAGGGGAGGATGGGAGGGTGGGTTAGTTTTTGGAGCGGGGATGGAATGATATTTTTAAATGTATTGATGAAGCTGTATTTTTAATATTGATTTTATGGAATTTTATTGTGTTGTTGGTCGTTGTAAGCTGCCCCAAGATGCCGTAGGCATGAGGGGGCGGCTAAAAAATGCTTATAATAAATTAATAAATAAGTCCCTCTTGAGCAACTCTTGAGAAAATTAAAACATAATGGGGTAGGAGGCAGTGTCCTATTGTGGCTTGGTAACTGGTTAAAAGATAAAAAACAAAGAGTAGGACTAAATGGTCAGTTTTCACAATGGAGAGAAGTAAATAGTGGAGTGCCACAGGGATCTGTACTGGCAACAGTGTTGTTTAATGTATTTGTTTAATGTAATCTAGAAAAAAGGAGTAAAGAGTGAGATGATCAAATTTTCAGATGACACAAAGGATATTTTCAGACATGACGGGGCTGGTATTGGCCCAGTCACGGAATCACCCATTGATCCCCCGCCGGGAACAAAATGGCCGTCAAACAGATGTGCCGGCTGATCCTGGTCGGGAATCAGGGGAGAGGGCGGTGCCGCGCGGCTCAACGTGCAGCCGCACAGCCCCGCCCTCCCACGCTCCCCCGCCCTCCAGGAGACGGGCAGGCACCGTGGTCAATGCGGCCGCAGCGCCTGCCGCCCCCCGCCCCTGGGGCATTGACCATGGCCCAAAATCTCGCCGTTGATTCCAGGCCGTGGTCAGGGGACAGACGAGACAGTTCCCTTGATCACGGGGGGTGGGGGTGGGAATCACATTCAGCACGCAAACGGAGATGGTCCGGCCAGGACCTATGTTTGCGTGTTGAATGTGATGCCCCCCGTGATTCATGTTCCCCCCAACAGACGTTACAGGACCACAGTCACCATGTGAGTATTCACTGTGGTACACCGTGATCTCGTAACGTCTGAAAATACCCATTGTGAGACTGGGCACCTAAACAGCAAAGGAAATTTAATGTAGACAAGTGCAAAGTGATGCACATCAGGAAAAACAATCCAAACTATGTGTACACAATGCTAAGTTCTACCACTCAGGAAAAGGACATTGGAATCACTGTGGGCAATACATTGAAATCCTCAGTTCAGGTGTGGCGGCCATCAAAAAACCACACAGAATGTTAGGAATCATTCATAAAAGAATAGAGAATAATACTTAAACTATCATAATGCCACTATATAAATCCATGGTGTGACCTCGCCTTCAATATTGTGTGCAGTTCTGGTTGCCCCATCTCAAAAAAGATATAGTAGAAATACAAAAGGTACAGAGAAGGGCAAAGAAAAACGATAAAGGGTATGTAATGGCTCCCCTATGAAGAGAGGCTAGATAGGTTGGGGCTCTTCAGCTTGGAGAAGAGATGTCTTAGAGTTGGATATGATAAAAGTTTATAAAATCATGAGTGGTGTAGAACAAGAAAATAGGAAAAATAAATATGTTTATTTTCCCTCTCAAATAGTACTAGAACTAGGGGACACCACATGAAACTAACAGGTAGCAGATTTAAAACAAATTTTACAAAGTATTTTTTTTCACTGAATGCACAATTAAGTTGTGGAATTTGTTGCCAGAGGATGTGGTCAAGTCAAGGTCAGTAGTATAGCTGGGTATAAAAAAGAATTGGACAAGATTTTGGAGGATAGCTATTAAACCATTAATAGCTATTAAATCCATTAATAGCTATTAATGCTATTAATAGCTATTAAACGTGTAGGTTTGGGGAACATAACTCTTACAGTCGGGAACTGCAAGTGAATAACAGAATGGTTTGCCTCATTGTGACTTGTTGGGTATTTCTTCCAAGTGATCGAGATTGGCCACTGTCGGGGACAGGTGCTGGGCTCGATGGATCACTGGTCTGACTTAGTATGGCATTCCTTATGTTCTTATGATGTAGTCATTTGCTGTGCAAACCTCCTACAGATTTCAACAGGAGCTACGTATCATAAAGACCGTAGAATTGGGTCTTTATGGTCCTATTTTTAAATACAGAGTAACATCTAATTTAAGCCATTTGATTTACTTCATAAAAAATATACCTATCATACCCAAGGAGGGCATATCCATGAGGAAATATTACTCACTCTCCAATTAAATATCTAAACTACTCCTGGACAAAGAGTATTTCACTGAATTCAACAGCAGATGTGCCTGTCCAATCGTGTTATCTCGTTATGCTCCTTTTCCCTTCAGCTTCAGAATGTTAGGAATAGCCACTGCTAGCAAAAAGCTTCAAATCTAATGACTGTTATTAACAAACCACTGGGTTTGCTTGACTGGCTAATAAAGCAGTTTATTTGATAGAATGAAGCTGAAAGGCCATATTTGCAATGAAAAACTAGGAAATTAGTTGAGTAAGAGTGTGAGCAATTAGGTTTGGACTGACACTTGTGCCAGAAACCCTGACTGCACTACATACAGGGTGTGTCTTTAGACATAACGTCAACAGGTGTATGAACGTGTGTTTTGACCTTGATATGAACACCGGTTTGGCCCTGTGTTCACCATGTGGTGCTGCTTAGACACAGCCCATCTTGGGGCAAATCAGGATTTTGCTTGCCACCCCATCTCAGCACGCAAGCGCTGCTGCCTCATTCCTTGTGCTGTACCTGCTAACACATCACGCAATATCATTAGACACAACGGGGGGCCGTGTGTTCAGTCAGGACACGCACATTTTCCTTGTGATGCAATGGTGTTCACATTGCGTGTTCAACGGGTGGCCAAATTGGTGATGGGATTGTTATGGTGCTTACACACAACGGCCAAACATGTGTTTAGGGGTTTTGACACCCAATCTTTGTTACATCTAAAGATGTCCAGGGTAAAACTATATTTGCACAAAACCTTTCTGGAGTCAAGTACAGAGATACAGAATTCAATTTAGTGGAAAATATCATAGTCAAGAAGAGTGCACTAATAATAAATTAATCATTTTTACATCATTACTTAATTTGTAAAATGGAAAAACTCAGGCGCTCATAAAGTAAATAAATTTGTCCCCATCTTTCAGCAGCTCACTGGCAGAGTTGGAACTTAAATCAAGTTTCCTGCTCTAACTGCTAGAGCGGTGATTCCCAAAACGAAGTCTGTAGACCCAGTGGCGTAACAAGACTGTGGTGGGCCCAGGCTCATGTTCCAATTGTCCTGCCAAGGGCAAAGGGATGGAGTCTCCAGGATCGGGGGCATGGCTTATACCCGAGGGCAGCATCTCCCCAGCTTCCATACCCACCTCTCCTCCAGAGTAGCAGGAGGGGAAAGGAAGGAAATTTTAAGAGGGGAATGGGGGTGTGTGTGTGTGGCCTGAGTGCCCCTAGGGAGTGGGTGGTTATGTTGGCCCCACTCCCTCCCCCTTTGAAAATTTCCTAGCAGCATTCAGGTTGCTTGCAAAGGGCTCCCTCTGAGTCCAGGCTCAACTGAGTCCCCTTGCTTCATGGTAGCTGTCCTCTGTATGGACCTCTGTAGCTGTCCTCTGGGGTCCACTAAGCGTTATGCAAGGGCCTGTCCTACGAACCAGAAATCTCAATTTCAAATGTCAGGGAAGATTAAAACCAATTTAAACTACTGTTTACTTTTGGTTCCTTCATGAGTAAAAAATATTAAACTACTCTAACTCACAGAATGATTACATGAAACTTAGGTATAAAAAATTAGTGATTTGATACCTAAAAACTTAGGTATCAAATTTAGTGACTATGCCAGTGGTGTCCTTGGCATAAAAACATTTGGGAATCACTATGCTAGACTGTGCTCCCATGCTAAAAAATCAGAACATTAAAAATGTCTTTTGTAGCCTCACTTTTAAAAATGAGACTGTAAACTGGAACTAGAAACCATAACCTTTGGGTGCAGCCACATGAGCTGTGAGGGCCTGATTCCTGCATAGCCCTATGGTGTGCAAGCACAGCCACCACACTGTGGGGAAGGATGTGGAGCTGGGAAGATGGTTGTGGAGAAGTCAGGTGGACCTGCTGCTGTCGGAGCCACCGCCACAGCCAAGCCAGGCTGAGGCACCGGGCCACACTAGTGGGCGGCCAACTCTGCCCCGACTCCCTCCCTTGGCTTGACTAAAGTACCGCCCACTAGGGCTGCGGAATGTCGCAGTGGTAGCTATTTCCGCCAGAAACAGCGTTTCCGCAATTAGTGGTACGGCGTGGCAGAGGCTTTCATTCCGCTAATTTCATTCTGCTACTTCCGCAGTTCTTCTACTTTCATTCTGCTGCTTCCACAGGCTTCGCAAAATAACGGAAACATGACATTTCCAGTGCCACAAAATAGCGGAACAGCGGTTTTCCGACAGTTTCTGCAATTTTTCCGCAATTCCACAATTTGCAGAATGTCAGCGGAATTAGCAGAATGTCCGCAGAAAAGCCGCGGTGTGGCACGGGCAATTCCGAAATGGCGGAATGGAATCATGGCATGGTAACAGCTGCTGCCGCATCAGCCCTACCACCCACAGCTGTGACATGGCAGCATGTGACAAGCACATTAGCCTTGTGATTAGTCTTGCCCCAATTTATTCTGAGGATGCGTCTCGTAGCAGTCATCTGCTCACCCCATGCCAGAATGAGGGAAACATCTGGTGGCTGCCAGGCACACAATGCAATGCTTCGCATGGTCTGGCTGCCCAGAATGGGTTAAGGCTACCCAAGGCGTGGTAGTCTTCCCACTTAGTCTTGTGTGGCTGCACCCAGAATAATAATTCAGCTTTGTCCAGATCCCCTTCATCACCCAGGTTAAGTAATAGGCCATGTAAAGCTGTTTGAACACTGGAGATTCCTTCATCTGTGATGAATTCATTATGTTTGAAAAGGAAGACTGAATCCATCACAGGAGAAATTGTTCTCCCATAATTCCATGAGCTTTATCTTTTCTAATTGTTCCTCAGTCTTCCTGTTAGTGAGAAGACGCCTAATATCTTTTACTGCTAGCTGTTGCACTGTTGACTTAATTTTAAAACAAAGCATCCTTCAAGCTAAAATAAATAAAAGCTTAATATGATTACATACCAAATTGCTGTTTTAAAACTTTTTGCATTGAAGTAGATATGCTCTGCAGGGCTTGCAAGGTAAAAAGTTAGCAAGAAGAACTCCTCTTCTTTATTGTAGATTAATTACTTGAAGAAAGGCATCTACTTTTCTTCATATTCCTATCTTTCTGCCAATTAAATCCCTTTGCTAAGCAGGTAGCACATATCACTAATAAGATAAATGTAATGAAGCTTAAAGATGTGGTTGCTTTAAAACTGCTGCCCCTTGATCATACCACAGATTCTTTCCTTGCTATCTCTCATCTCGATATCATATTGCCTATTTCTTTTCTTCTTTCCCTTTCAAATTATCTAACCACGTTTACTTCATAGTATAATCAGCTGGATCATTGCCCGCTTGATGTATATCCTTTTGTAGCTATACTGTAATTGCCTGTTTTGTTTCCTATCTACTGAATATCTCTTTTCTGTTCAACCTTGTTAACATCTGCCTGCCTCGCTCTCTTAGAGCCATCAAAGGAGAAAGAATGAACATCCTAATGGCTGAAATATATCCACATCTCCTTCTTTGTCTTTCCATTTCATTTTGCAGTTACACAGAGAAAGAGAAAGGTGTTACAGCATGCGGAACAGGAGAAAGAGAGTGCAAGGGACCTGGGATATGGAAAAGGTTTCACCTTCCTTTCAAAATGAAACCTGTGGTCTTTCTTACCAGTTGGATAGCTTCATTGGCACGAGCCTTGGCCTCCCTGGCAACTTTCTCAGCTTCATCAATATAGTCCTTGATATTGCTGTAGGCTTTGAAAGCTACAGTAGCATTGAAGGAGAGGTTTTTAGCTTCAGCAAGGATTCTGTTGGGGTGGAAGAGGTACAGCACAATATTTAAAATTTCCTATCATAGCTCCACAATCCAAAAGGTATCTTTTCTTTGATTCCAACAGTCTGATTTCTGTGGAGAAAACTACAGAGAACCCTGATACACAATACCATACCAGGAGTGCCTGGCTACTCAATATTTATTAACATGACTGAAAGACTTACATGCTGTATACTCTTTTGAAGATTTTGGTTTGTGGCTGTTGGGGTTGGGAACTTTGGCTATTCCTGGCATAGATCTAGAACAGTGGTCCCCACCTTTATTGTGGTCCAGAGCCACTTTCAAAATTCAATGTGCCCGGAGAGCCATGAAGTCATTGGCATAAAACTTGCATATACAGATATATATAAATATATGCAAATTTAAAACAACCTTTTGCCTAACTTTGACATTTGGATGGACAATTATATATATATATTTGCTCCCCTCTCAGGGAAGGATTTATGGTGGCTCCTGAGCAGGTAAGCAAAAGCCCTGCCCCTTTCCCCCTCTTTTCCAAGGCTTCACAAGGATCTTCACAAGGATCTGGTAGGTGGCAACATGTCCCCCCACCCTCACCCCCAGCTATAGGTTGAGAGGACTAGAGATCTAGAAGTATATTGCACAATTCTTTTCAGGTTCTTGTATGGCCCATACCACACCTTAGTCCCTGAGTGCTAATTAAAAGTGTCTTGTCTGAAGTGAACAGTGTCTGTCA
Organism: Sphenodon punctatus; assembly: GCA_003113815.1. Taxonomy (NCBI): domain Eukaryota; kingdom Metazoa; phylum Chordata; class Lepidosauria; order Sphenodontia; family Sphenodontidae; genus Sphenodon; species Sphenodon punctatus. The sequence continues at coordinate 3,905,808 of QEPC01001643.1, read as the reverse complement.
AGCATGGTTTTTCCTTTCTCTTTTCCTTTATGCAAACAGAAACTGAGTGAGTTTTGTCATTGCTGTGCTAGTTCACAATGTGTACAGTGTGAAATGTGGTTACAGATTAGCAACAGTAGCGTCTAAGAAGAGTGTATAGAGTTTAAGTTGACAAGGTTTATAGGTAGCTCCTCTGGGAGGTCGATCTAGTCTTGGACCAACCTCCAAGGAACCTCTGTCTCCTGTCGTGTCAAGAGCCAACAATGAAGCCCTGTGTTTTAATAATATGTGCATAGATTATAATTAATTATTAATCATCTAGATAGAGATTTCAGTGTTCAAAGTGCTTTAAAATCTTTATTTAGTTCATCCTCACAATAACCTCTGAGGAAGAGCCCTACTCACGCTCAAAACAGGCCGGAGCCCAACTGCGTAGGGACTCAGTCAAACTGGATACCGATGCAGCTGGGCTCTTTCCTGCCTGTGACCGATGTGACAAAATTCTGTGGGGGAGAGAGGCATGTCAGGGGAAGGGTGGGGTTAAGGTGTTTCCTTTCCTTATTGAGTCCCCTGCCTTTGTGAAGTGCTGTGACATCACATCACTCAATGAGGGCAGGGCCTCTTGCCCATAGGGGAGTCTGACCCAGCCACAGGCCCTTTTTACATGGGTAGTGGTGGATGGGGGGGATGAGTGTGCTGCTGTGGTGGGTGGAGGTGGGTGTGCACCTGTTCCCATGGGCACACACCCACCTCCACCCATCTCCACCCATGGAGCTTCCTCTAGGGATGGGCGAACAGAATGCGGTTCGGATGTTTGGATGTTCGGTCGTTCGGTTTGAAACCCAAGTTCGGGTTCGATGGTTTGGTTCAGCTGAGTTTGGGTTAGCCGAACTTGGCTGAGCAGTCAAAAATAGCGCTATTGAAACCGAAACCTCATTTTTGGCCCTGAAAAGATGTTTTTCCTGCCCCCAAACTCATCCAAACACGACCAAACTGTTCGGTCATTCGAGAGTTCGGTTCGGACGTCCAAACAGACTGAGTTCGGTCCGAATTCCGAACATCCGAACTGCATTCGCACATCCCTCGCTTCCTCTGGTTGCCAGATGGCTCAGTGGGTGGGTGATAGGTGGAGATAGGTGGAGGTGAGTATCGGGAGTGCGTGCGTGCGCGCGCGCACACACACACGCACGCGCACACACACACACACACACACACACACACACCACCCGTGCTCTTTGCATGGACAAACACCCATCCCCCCACCACCACCACCATGGCGTGTACATGGACATCCCACCTCCCCCCACACACCTGCCTGCACACCCAGTCAGGGGGAGAGGGCGTCCATTTTAATATAGTCTTAGTTTGAGGGGCTTGGGCAAAGAGGGCTTCCAAACTGAGCCCGATGGGACCACTGTTTGCTGTTCGGTATGCTAGGCCCTACTGTGAGGTAGGTCATTATTATATCCATTTTACAGATGGGGAATTGAAGATGAGCTAGTAACTTGCCCAAGGTGACACAGTTCATGGTGCAGATGGGATTTGAACTCTTCGCTCCCAGCCTCCTTGCTGCTCCACAAGTCCCTCCCTCAAAGCCCTGTACATCCTGTCAACATCAGCTCCATTTCATGCTAATAATAGTGACCGTTCTGGAATGGCTGCATGATTTCTAGATTCAAAGTAGCTCAAAGCCCAAGGAAGGCTGGAGACCTTTGCTTAAGGATACTGCAATTTTGCAAGTATCAAGTACTCTGAGTTAATTGTGAATTTCCTTCCCTTGAAATACTGAAATACATTGACATGGAGATACCAATAACTGCTAAGAGCTTTAGCTTTTCATGTCTTTTGAATCCATCCAACCAGCTAGTTATTTATAAAAGGTGTGCATTAAACTAAATACTTATTCTGAAGCTGTTATTGAGGGAGGGGGGGCATAGCTCAAGAGTTAAAAATACACTTAAATAGATTTTTGTCCCTGTTGCATCCATGAAAAAACAAAAATGAAGAAGCTGCGTAGTAGAGAGAGAGCTAGGATTCCAGAGGCAGATTGTTGTTGTTGAATCCTTTGGCTGACTCACTTTTGCTCTGTCAAATCACTTTTCTTCTGTGTTCTTCAGTATCCACATCTAGAAAATTAGGGAATTAACACCTCACACACAGCGTTGTTGAGACACTAAACTCATTAACGTTTGTAAAGAATTTTAAGCATTCATATGTTTAAAAAGGTGTAGAAGTAACCAGGACATCAGTTCCACAGAAGTAAAAAACAGTTGACTTAACATATGTCTACTTGTATTTACCCTTTGTTTTTTCTTTCTTTTTTTTCTTTCTCCAAAGAAACCTAACTTGGGGAATCTTGGTTTGAAAATTCAAGGCTAATTGTACCTAACCACCTTTACAAAAATCATCTGAGATATCCAGATTACCTCCACCACCTTCTTTATAGGGCTCTGTTCTGAAAATACAGCTGTAGGGAAACACTGTATGAAGTGTTCTCAGCAGTTCCCGATCAGTTGCTCAGTTTCTATATTTTTTCCCTGACATAAACAGACCACTTAATCACCTTAAGGGTATTTTTACATGAGACAGGGTGATGAGGACATTGCATGGGGTAGGAACATGGGTGCCGTGTGCGGGGTAGCACTTCACACTAGTACCCCCACGCACAGCTGCCCTGCCCATGCACTGCCCACTCCATCTGTGGATGGGGCATTCCGGCTTTTTGCTGAAAGCCCTGTGTGTGCGGAGGCCCAGAGATGTGTGGAGGATGGGTGGGCATGGAAGTGCCCCACACCCCCATGACATTCAGACGAGATGGGCCCCACACAGGGATGAGAGGTCTTTGTGTGGGGCTGTCTCATTTAAAAACACCCAAAAATGCCAAAATGGTTTCTTACATATCAGCATACATAATATAGGTCTGGTAGGGCCAACTGTACCCTATTATTGCACCTCTATAATCCAAAGTACAACTGAGGACTTCATTGGCAAATAGTGCAGTTGCACATATAAGAGGAGAAATGCATGACTTAACAATGCTTATAGCTAGTAATATATTGCATGAGAAAGAGGGAACCTAGCTCGATTCTCAAAGCTCACATCAAGTTTTCAGGGCTGGCAGTTATAAAATAGCATCTTTCCATCTATGAATTGATGAAATCTGATATAGAATCTAAATGCAGTCCCACGATGACATTATCCCAGAGTGTCTCTATGGAGCAGAGCTATAATTGAGTGATATCTCTGTGTGGTATTGGCCTGTGTTTGTTCAGAAGTTCTATATTCTGGATAGGCTATCAATCTACTCAAGTTTATCAGTTTATAGTTGCTCTTTGGTGGGTAGAGGAGCTTTGCCAGCAACTAAAATTACTTTTGATACTTTCTGAAGGAGACACTATGGTTTCTCTTCTCTTATACTGCACTGATTGATTGTATAAACTGATCTGACATCAGTACTGTGTGTGTGTGTGTGTGTGTGCACGTGTGTGTGTCACACACACACACACAGTATTGATTTGCTGTTACATGTTGTATTAGGTTCTATGACTCTTTCCAAAATCTGAATTTAAAATATTCTAGTTTGGATTACCCTCCTTCCCCCCACCACCTTCCTTGATAAGAAGTTTAGTGGTAAGTAAATTGTTTCCTTTTGCCAGCATTTGCCCAGTACACTTTTTGAAAGCTGCCAATTTCATAAATATTAAGTTTAAAAAACAGTCATGCAAAGTTAAATGAAGAGGACTTGAATCTACTGTGCATTGCCAACTGCGATGCTATTTACATCTTCATGAAGGGTACAAAGGCTACCAAGTTAGAATGGTAATTCTATTTATACTCCTTTCTTCACTCACTCTGTTGAGGGGCATATTTTACAACAAGGTGCAAGAGAGAACAGTTCAGATCCAAAAAGCTTTTATCTAACAAGGGTAATGGGTGACTCTGACTCTTAAAGCATTAACAACTCTAATATATCAATTAATTTCCAAAAAGATTCTGAGTTTTCAGATGTAATAATCTTGATCTTTATTTTTATATAGCACCCCCTGCCATGGCACTCAGAGCTCTTTACATATAACACAACTTTGAATCCTTGCAATAACCCTGAGAGGTAGGTTAGGCTGAGAGAATATTGTGACTGACCCACGGTCACCTAGTGAGTTTCTATCTAAGGCAAGACTTGAATCAGGGTCCCCCACTCCTTGCCTCCCAGTTCAAGTACCGGGTGCTTTGCTGCTTAGCCATTACATCACACTGGCTCTCCATACAATCTGTAACACCCCCGCCCCCCAGCTTTTATCTCCCTCTCAAAGCCTGACACTACTAAACAAGTACTCCATTAGTTGGACTCTGTGTGAAGCAATGGAGGCTTATATATTCATAATCCCAGAAGATGAAATCTAAAATTTGCATCTGACAGGCAATTCAATGCAACAGGTTATGATGTATGGAAGTATCAAGGAATGGCTGTCATACCCATCCAGTATTGCTGATGACTCATTCAACTGAGCTGCATGGTTCTCTGCCTGAAACACTTTTTCTGGAAGCATCTTGTCCTGGATGTCTTGGGATAGGTCATCTATTTTGTCCTTCAGCTGATCAGACATTGGTCCTATCTTATCCCGAATGCCATCCACATACTGACAATGACAAAAGAAGAATGACTTTAAAACAGTTGAATGTAAGCAGCACAATCCTTCACATACTGCACTATTTTTCCATGATAGCTACATATGCCAGGCAGTAGTCAAAAATATAGGGAATAGGCTATATAATATAACAGCGAATAACAGGCTCCCTCTCACTCTTTCTCTTCCTTTGAGGCCCATTGCATTTGTCTCTACTCACTCCTCCACCTCCGTGTTCCTGTCATCTACCCCCTCCCCCCCAGGTTCCTTCTCTTTTCTTTCTGACTTTGACACATAGCTTATTTTCTTCCTTTCTGAAGACAATATTACCATCCTCATTCTTGGGGACTTCAATATCCATTTGGACACCCCCTCTGACCCTACTGCTTCCTGCCTCTCATTGACCTCTTCTTTTGACCTTCACCTGTGGACTGACTGCTCAACACATCATGACGACCACTCCCTTGACTGTTCTCTCTTAGATCTCTCCTTTGACACCCTTCCTGTCTCTGACCATCACCTTGCTTTATTCCGTGTCTCCCACTCATCCCCTCCCACTTTGCCAACCTTTTGTTCTTGCTGTCACCTTCAATTCATTAACTCTCTGGACTTTGCTTCCTCCCTCTCCCCCACTTCTCTCATCTGCCTCCTCTACCACCTGCCCAGACTCTGCTGTCTCTGCCTTCAACTCATCCCTTTCCTCCACCCTTGACTCCCTTGCTTCCCTCTCTTGCAGACCTATCCATATCCATTACATAAATGCCAATACTTGGCTCACCCCCACCATCTGTCACCTCTGATCCTGCTCTCGAGCTGCCAAGTGCCTCTGGTGGAAGTCTCATGAGTTTGCTGACTTCTTCTGCATTTAGTGAAGCCTTTTCCCTGGCCAAACACTACTATTACTCCACATTAATCGAATCTGAGTCCCGCAACCCTTGCTGTTTCTTTTCAACATTTGCTTCCCGTCTGAAGTCTCCCTGTCCTTCCCACCCCAGCTCTCTCTCTGCACAGGATCTTCTCTTCCTTTTCAATAAGTTTGATAAACTCCGCCTTGCTATTGCTGCTCATCCTTCTCCTTCCCCTGTTTCCTTCCCTGCTATTCCCCGTCCTGCCTCTCTTCTCCTTCTCCCTACTTTCCCTTGATGAGGCCACCTCCTTCCTCTCTTCATCCAACCCCTCCACCTGCCCCCTTGACCCCATCCCCTCTTGCCTCCTAACAGTGATTTCCCCCACCACTGTGCCTTCTCTGCTGCACATCCTCAGTCTCTCCCTCTCTACTGGGTCATTTCCATTGGTTTTCAAACACGCCACTGTCTCCCTTATCTTTAAGAAGGCCACTCTTGACCCCTCCAACCCTTCCAAATATCACCCCATTTCACTCCTATCCTTCACTTCCAAGCACCTGGAGCGGTCTGTCTACACACACTGTCTTGATATCTTCTTTTCAGATTCCTCCCTTGATCCCTTTCAATCAGGCTTCCACCGTCTCCACTCGACTGAGACTTCCCTTTCCAAAATTACCAATGACCTTATTTTAGCTAAGTCTACTAAGCTGTGCCTCTACTCCATTCTTGTCCTCCTCAATCTCTCTGCCTCCTTTGACACTGTTGACCATGGTATCCTCCTGAATTTGCTATGCTCCCTTGGTTTCCGGGACTCTGTTCCCAACTGGTCCTCTTATCATCTCTTGAACCACTCCTTGAACTTTCTTTTTACAGGTACCTCCTCTATTTCACTTTCCCTCTCTGTGAGAGTTCCCCAAGACTCTGTTCTGGTCCTTCTTCTCTTGTTCCTCTACAGTCTTTCTCTGGGTAAACTCATTGAATCTCACAGCTTCTAGTATCAACTGTATGCTGATGACACGCAACTCTCTCTCTCCATTCCCATGCTCATGTTCCCCTCAAAACATTCCCCTCCTACTTCCCTCTCAATTTCCCTTGAGGGTGTCACCATCCAGCCTGTTCCTCAGGCGCATAGCCTGGGATTAATCTTTGACTTCTTCTTCTCCTTAACACCTCAGATCCACGCTGTTGCTAAATTCTGTCGCTTCGCTCTGTATAATATTGCTAAAATCCAGGCCTGCCTTACTGCTTCCACTACAAAAACCCTAGTCCATGCTCTAGTCATCTCTCACATTAACTACTGTAACTTCCTCCTTACTGGTCTCCCCTGCTCTGCTCTGGCCCACCTCATCTCTGTTCAATGCTTTGCTGCCAAAGTCATCCACCTTGCCTGTCGTTTTGATCATGTTCAGCCTCTCTCTCCATCCTACTCTGGTTCCCTCTACAAGAATGCATTCAGCACAAGCTTCTGGTCTTCACCTTCAAGGCTCTTCATGGCCTTGCTCCCCCATCTCTTTCCACTCTTGCATCCTGCAACACTCCTGCCTGGGAACTTCGCTCCTCCTCTGCCCCCACCCTTGCTTGCTCACAACTCCATTGCTCCTCTAAACATCTTTGCCCCTTTCTCTCTTGCTGCTCCCCATGCCTGGAACTCCCTCCCAGTGGATACATTCATTCTAACTCTTCCGTCAAGCTTTCCCTATCTCCTCCTCCTCCTCCCTCCCTCACTCGGAATCTCTTCTCTGTAACTAACACCACTTTTAAACGAGGCGCTGAAAAGTGCCTCCTGAGCCCCGCGTTGAGAAAAAACCAGCACGGGGAGTGTTTGCACGCTTGCTGCGCTGCTGGAAGTGACGTTCTCCCCGTTACTGGCAGCGGCGGCGGCTGGAGATGCGGTGCTTTGAAGAGGCGCATTCTGAAAGTCTGAAAAGTGAGGCTTTCAGAACGCACCTCTTCAAAGCACTACATCTCCAGCCACCGCTGCTGCCGGCAACGGGGAGCACGTCACTTCTGGCAGCGCAGGGAGCATGTAAACACTTCCGACGTGGCTTTTCTCTCAATGCGGGGCTCAGGAGGTGCTTTTCAGTGCCTCGTTTAACAACAGCGTTAGTTACCAAATTAGGTCCCTACTGTAACTAAGTTAAGCATGTGCACCTGCAACTTGTCAACCTCATGGATGTATCCTTCTCTCTCCCAATGCATTTTCCTGCATTAAGTAGGGGTTGAACTAGATGACCTCTGAGGTCCCTTCCAACCCTAAGATTCTATGATTCACCTCTCCCTTGTCTCTCTTAGGTTCCTACCCCAGGGGGCTTACAATATGTCTATAACTATTGCTTTTACAGTGCCAGGTACACTGCTGGCACTATATAAATAAAATAATAATAATAATAATAATAATAATAATAAATAAAAAGCTACTGAACAACTGATTTTCTTTACTTGTTTGAACTGCGTTATAAGTAAAGCTGAAACTTGTCGATTTTTTTATACTCACTTGACGTGTCACCTAGGCTTTGGGTGCTAATTGGTACCTGATTAGTGCCTGATGTGTTACTGATGCCCCAATTTACCAACTTCTGGTCCCAAAATACTGATTTCCAGCATTGATTTTTTTTATTTTCCATCCCAATTTTTCAAGTTTCTGTCCTGTTTTTTGCTATTTTCCCATACTGATTTTATTAATTGGTAATCGATTTTATCAATTGATGAATTGGTAACAACAATTCACAATTTTTTCAGATAATCGGGTACCCAATTGACACTTCGGTAGTCCACTAGGTACCTGACACAGTACCCAAAATTGTAGGTATTACCCACAGATAATAAATCAGGTACTTGTTTAATCTCTAATACTCAATATTAATTAATGGACCAGTGATTGGCATATGGGTGTCTGTCTTTAACAGTAAAAGCATGGGTCTTGCTTTTCTGGTAAGGGATGCAAAGTAATTCTGGTAAAGAGTTAAAAGACTCTCAATACTTTAAAAGGTGTTTCTCTAGCATATACAACATATAGAAAATAGATGATAGTATGCCATCATTCCAGAATCAGGAACATAAAACTTTTAGCCTTTGCCACATATTGGTCTGTCTTTTTTTCCATCTCTAGTATTTATTATTTATAAATATACAAACAAGATACACAGACAGTAGCTGCCCTTAAAATCTTTCCATTTTTCATTTTGACTTTCATTAATTTAATTTACGATGAGGTTGCTTTGTCTATTTCCAGTTTCAACTTTAGATTTTCTCTTGTTGATTATTTCTAAACATAGGATAGCAGAATGAAATTAAAATCATTCTAATTAACTTAAGACTCCCTCTAATTAACTTAACCTACAAATAACTTGGAACAAAACTTGAATATCATTTGATTGGCTTCTGTAACTGAACAATAAAGAGCCTTTCAAGCTCCCTCCAGTACAGTACTGTCCTGGAGACCTTAAACATACCTCTTGAACCAATGAGACCCGGATCATTTGGTTTCTTTGGGGTAAGTACGTATGCATATAATTTTCACTGCAATACTGAAAAATGCAGCAAGCCCTTGGGTGCCAGTAAACCTTTGCACCTGCAGGCCCTGCATATACCAGGACAATAATGGACATTCTTGGGTCATGGATGCTACTGGTGAGAAGGCATATCTTGTTTGTCAATTTGTGTTTTCTTTAATGTAATTTATTTCTTATTTGTATTATCGTTTAGATACCCTAGGCTAGGGAGAGTGTTCTTACTGTGTCGGTCCTGAATGTAAGACATGGAGACAAAGTAGTTCACATGATATATTTTATTGGACCAACTTTTGTTGGTGAGAGCATGCTTGCTTAGCAATCCCAGGGCCCAGTACACGCCCCTTAGCAATGAAAGTCAGAATTACAGACTAAGCAACACAGCCTAGGTTATAAAGATCAGGGTTTTGTAAATCATCATCAAAATGTGCGACAGTCTGCTGTTTGCACTTATACTGTTTCCCCTTCTTTCTGTTTAAATGATTTGAACTGCTAATTACCTTTTTTTCTAGCAACCTTTACCCTACCCTTTCCCCACCACCAAGTGATTGTTATCATATATAACCTTCCCTGCATTGTTCGATCAGTGGTTTTGACTTTCAGATGCCTGAGGAATGGTGCTGTGGGGTCCAAAAAACTGCATACTCTCACCTATAGAAATTAGATTATCTGAATTACTTTGGACTCAAGGCTGCATGCTAGCATAATCAGGGTCTTCATTACCATTCTTTTCTTCCTCTGCCTCCTCTTTCCATTCCCCCCCCCAATGTGGGTTATGTGCATATTAACATGCTAAAGTCTGCACTCCTGTGCGTGCATGCTACGTTCTACATTCCTACATACAGTGGCGCGCTTAAAGAAGCAGATGGAGTTCAGAAAGAGTGAAAAGGGGTGTGTAGATGATACAATCTGACTGGGTCAATGTAGATCAGTTTAGAAACCAATTTCATCTTTTACAACTAGGGGGTTTAACATCAAACAGTATAAAGCTGATTGTTTCCAATTCAAATACATTAGCACTGATAAGTATGGTCTGCTTAATCAGGCTTTACCCATTATTCCACTTCTCCTTTGCTATAACCTTCCCCTTTGTGCCTAACCTTTATAAACAAGGCACTCACCTCTACAGCTAAGTTGATTTCATTTGCAAGCTGGTTAGCTTCGTTAAGAATTTCATTCCCATCTTTCAGAGTATTCTCAGCCTGTTGTCTGCCACTGTCTACAGCTTGCTTCTTTTTCTATAGGATATCGCCACAAAAGGAAAGAAACAAGTTAAATAGAAGTAGTTCAAAATGCATCAAAATTTGTTTTCATTTTTGCTTGTTAAGATTTAATTCCACATTTAATAAAAGTTTCCTTTTTTAGTGGTTGCTGAGAACTTTTGGAAGCATTGCTTTACTTGGCTTGTGAAGCACAAGTAGCTGACGTTTTAGCAATCTTGCAACTCCTACTTTCCTAAACAGTGTAGGCCAGACACTTTGTACCGGTCTCTGCCCCTTGGAGCAGAGCACCACCTCTGCCCCTTGGTCAAGTAATCAGTGATACCGTAAACAGATCTCTTAAGCATAGAAAAGAAAATGTACAGAAGCCCAGAAGTCCTCAGAACAAGCGGCAAACATTTAAGGTGGCTATTAGCCAAAGAGATGATCAAAAACAATGACAGTATTTTCAGGTTGATGTGAAGATCAAAACTGTTCTCTGAGGGGAATTGAGGGTTGAGGGGAATTTTACTGACATTTAAACTCTTTGTTGTTGAGCATGTTGTTAAAACTTACAGAGAAGACAATTCCATCCTTCTCCTCTTCTCCCATGCAGAAGAAATGTTGAGAAGCAAGGTTTTCTAACTATATAAACTAATCAAACCTTCAAATATTTGATGAACACTGTGATCATTGATTCTAACCCCATGACTGCCCCTATGTAAAAAGCTCAGAGATATAAACAAGAGCTTGAAACATTTATCTTCATTTAGGTTTGACTGCATCTCTTTCTGCCTTGGTTAGTGCTTGTTAATGTACAGTATAATGTGCTCTTCAAGTCTTTGCAATTAAAATTAAATCAGAAGCAGACTCTTGTGCTACAGAAAGATCATTCACAACAGCTACTAACTACCAAGGAGATAGTTTGATTTATTACACTCACTTCCATACGCCCAGTTTGTTTCTTATTAGGCATGAGAAAGGGAGGAGAAAGGTGGAAATAAAGTCATAAATAATTGGCACCATGTAGTGGGCTTTAAGATAAGGTTTAAATGGTGCCCAGGATGAATTTATTCAATACTATACAGATATTTTTATGGCAATTACCACATTGTATTTTAGTGCCTTCCAGTTTCACTCCAGATGTCTTGAAAGTGTCAAGGGGCATTCTCCTCTTCCCTGGAAGAGTATCAAGACAACTTTGCTGGGACATAGGCCCTTTTTACACAGGTCGCTCCTACTCATGAACATGCAGAAATCTGAGTGTTCATGAGTAGGCATGATCCATGTGAATGACATGGTGGGTGCGTGCATGGTGAGTGGGGGTGTGTATGCACTCCCGCTTAACATACATCCCCACTCACCCCCACACACAGAGCAACTGGGGAAAACAGGTTGCTCTGTGTGTGGGGATGAGTGGACGGTGAGTGGGGATGCGTGTGCGACCGTGTGCATGCCCTGCCCACCTGCTACGCACGCACCAGTGCACCCACGCACCCCACCACCTGGCGGCGCTGTGTAAAAATGGCCATAGAGGAGCCTGCCTCTCATGTAAGGGCGGTGTATGGTGAGGGGGGGCTAGTGGAGTAAGACAGTTTGGGCTTTAATGTATGGCTATGAGTTTGGGGGGCTGCTTCACCATTAAGGGGGTACAAATGAAGATAGAGCTTCCAGGATCTATGCCCCTCTCTTAAGAAAATTACTCCCCTGTTTTCATTTGAAATTTGCATATATTGGAAACAAGGCTCCATCCAGTAGGGGAGGTACACCTTTTGGTTCTGCATTTTCGAGATGTAAGTATGGTCGTAATACGGATCTGTATTTAAATCAATAAAATAATAGAAAATATTTTTTTTAAAAACAACTGGGCATGTGCAAAATGGCCACTGCACCATTCTGCGTATGCACACCATTTTGGAAAGGGCAGCTGGTCTACGCACGTGCAAAATGCCCACTATGCATACAGACAGTTCCCTTTTCCAAAATGGTGGTGATGCTGCTGCCACCATTTTGGGATAGGGTGCACTAACGCAGAATGGTTCGGCAGTTGTTTTGCGCATACACAGTTATTTTTGTTATTTAAATTCAACTCCAATAGGCGTGTTGCCCACTGTTGCGGTTCAGCATGGATTAATCTGTAGCTGCTCTTTATGAGTAGTTACTAGGGGTGGGAAGTTCAGATCATCCGGTATCCGATACTGCCGGTATTTTGGTGTACAGGCAGTATCGGATTACTCCGGTATTTGGGGGTACCGGTACCGGATCCCCGTGCCGGATTTTTTTACATTGCAGCCATTGAAATGAATGGTCGCAATGTAAAAAAATGAACAAAAAACCCCCCAAACACTTTCCTTCCCCAGTCCAGGCTGCGCGGGTGGAAGCGGGGACACCCCCCGCCCACCCTGCCCAGCCTGAGTTTTTTTTTAAAAAAAATTCCCCTGAAGTCCCTGCTAGTGCGGGCTCCTGGCTGCCGCCGGCGACCCAGAGCCCACACCAGCAGATAGGTACTGTGGTACTAGGGTGATCCCTGGGGTGGGGGGTGGTTTAACACACACCCCACCCCAGGGATCACCCTACCTCCCCACCTAGAGATCGCCTACCTTTGGTGCTCCGGGCAGCAGCGGCGGTCTGGCGGCTTCAGCGCTGGCTGTGGCTGCCGGCTTCAGCGCTTTCTAGGCCTTCCGGGGAACTTCTGGAAGTTTCCCGGAAGGCCTAGAAAGCGCTGAAGCCAGCAGCCACAGCCAGTGATGAAGCCTCCGGACCGCCGCCGCCCGGAGCGCCAAAGGTAGGCGATCCCTAGGTGGGGAGGTAGGGTGATCCCTGGGGTGGGGTGTGTGTTAAACCACCCCAGGGATCACCCTAGTACCTGCTGGTGCAGGCTCTGGGTCGCTAGTGGCGGCCCGGAGCCCGCACTAGTAGGGATTTACGGTAAAAAAAAAAAATTTTAAAATCCAGGCTGGGCAGGGTGGGTGGGTGGTGCCCCCCCTTCCACCCACACAGCCTGGTAGGGGGAGGGGGGAGGTATTTCCCCCCCTCCCCATTGATTTCAATGGGGACAGTTCCCCATTGAAATCAGTGCAATAAATCCAGCACCGGTAATCCGGTTTTAATCCAGTAATCCTTTTTTTTGTAAACCGGTAACCGGTAAAACCGGTAACCGGTATTTTGCCTGATGTCCCACCCCTAGTTACAGATTAAATCTGAACTGAATTCCTGCCCCTACCATCCAGTAAATTGGAAGAAACTGCTGATTCTGAGGAAGGAATCATGAACATGTCATTTATCCCCTATTTTTAGATTATTTTCAGTTTTAAAGGTTCATACAAACAAAGGGACTAATGCTCTAAGCTTTGGTCTGATCCTCAAAGAAAGGGTTACCTTAAAGGGATCTGTTCTTCTGGTACTCACCTCTATTGCTGTCATATTATGCTGGTTGATTGCAGACAGGCGATCAGCCTCTCTTATTTTACTAGTTGCTTCTCTCAGCAGGTGCCAAGCATCATCAACTTTGTGTTGGTAATCCGCTAGCTTGTCCTTGACCTCATTTTTCAGCTCCTCCGTTTTCTCCTTGGGCTCTCCAAACAGTTTCTTCACCCTGTTCAAAAGGGCTTCTGCAGCTCTGCAATCCACCCACCCAAATAGACACTTAATCCATTTTACTGCATCCATCTTGTCCTACATCTTGTGTTTGCGAAATTCATTTTAAAGTGGAGAAGAACTTTAAAGAGAGCACTTACTTAGTGCAGCAAAATGACAAGTTAATCTCAAGCCATTCTCTACGATTTTTTTCCCCCTGACTTTTTAAGAACCACTTCGCTTGTCCAACACAAATCCTTTCATTCATGGGAATGAGACGTGTGGCATACAGTAGTTCATTACCATGAATGCAGGGGACAGAATGTTGAGATCCTCTTAAGAATGTTTCCATTTCAGCAACCAATGTATTTACTATATTTAAAGCCACATCTTTTCTAAGTGAACCCTTATTTGTTGAGCCTTATGGGCAACTTTTCCTCATACCAAGAATACTTTGCCACCTTTTCTGGGGAGTCAGGTCACATTCACATCACAACATCAAGCTACCCTGCAACTGTATCAACACAGCATCCGTAGTCAGAAAATCACAATACAGTGTGACAACAAAATGTTTGTACTTAAATATTTCAGGATTCATAACATTTGAATAACCAGTGTTTGTGCATAGAGCTGAAACAATGATTCATGGTGAATGCTATTTTCATTGAAAACAGCTGATTCACTGTCCACCTCCTGCAATCTGAAATTTTACTTGGGTTTTGCCACATTCATTTGTTCCCATTTGAGAATGACCTCTGGAAGGCACTTCCAGTTCTTTCTGGTACTCTCGTACTTTGGGGGAAAGGAGAAAGTAGGCCCACCCCACCCTCATCCTCCCTGGATTAGAGAAGAGGGCTTGGAGGTGAAAAAGGCAAGAAGCTGAGAAAACAACATGACATGAAGGTATCAAAAAGTCACGGAAAGATTATGGTGGTGGCAAAAAATGGTGAAAAATCACCACCTGCAATCCCAAAAGCAACAGAATTGTGAAATGTATTCTGGACTTGAAAATTCTAATGAATGTTCGACAATGTTCCTGACATGACAGGATTTTCTTTTGAGTAAGGAATGGCTGATTTTGATGCAGCACAGTTTGTGAGATAAGGAAACATCCAAGGAAAAAAGGGAATGATTTTCCAAATATGTGCAACACATACAAAGTAATCAGTGTTCTTCAGAGCTTGATCATGTTTCACCTTTCTGGGCCAATTATGGTATGTTGGTGCACTATCCCAGAAGCAGTGTAAGCAATGGAGTCTGTTTTGGAAAAGTACAATTCCCTCTCTGCTTTCTCCTTGCCCTAGGTAGAAATTTCCTTTTGGCTTATACCAGTAGCAAACTGCAGCTCAGCGATTGCTCAGTTGCACAGACTTTGGGGACAGGTACATACTTACTCTCCATCTCCTAGACATTGAGCTCACTACCCTCACATTCCTGCTCTCAAGAATAGTCCAATCTAGACCTTAGCTTGTTTAGCCTGGAGATAACATTTCCTGATTTATCTGTTGTTTGCTTTCCCCTCTTCTGTTTCTAATGCATCACACATGCCAAAATGATTCCACTTGGCTTACTTGCTTACTTTTGTTTATTTGCATTTTGTGTGCCACCATCATTATCAAATGACAGCAGCACAGTTCTTGGAATATGGTCTTTTACAGGCAACCTGTGCTCCCTTCCCTGAATTTACACAGCAACAGAACAAAAATACTCCATGGTCATCTATAAAAAGTCTTCTGGAGACAGAAAGGTGGAATTAAAAATATAATGAAAGCTGATGATTTTTAAGTTTGATTTTTCAGTCATTCCTCCACCCCCTTTTTCTTTGTAAGTAAAAATACCTGTAAATGCTCTTCCACAATGCTAATACTTAGATCTAATCAAAGCTTTCCAGGGAAAAAAATGCCATGACAAAAACTGAAGCCTTGCCAAAATAATTTGGGGGGGGGGGGGGAGAATGTCAATTACAATTAGAATTTTCCAAAGGAATCTCTCTCTCTCTCTCTCTGGGGTGTGTGTGTGTGTATAAACAGCATGAGGATATGTGGGCCAATTCCCTTTAACTTGGAGAACCCATCAAAACAGGAAAGCTAGGAAAACAACTTTGTACACTCCCCCCCCCACACACTAAAAGTATGTGAAAAAAACAAATTAATCAAAACAAAAGTAGAATAAGTTAAATAAAGTAGCACTTTGCACGGAATACATCACTTTAATGACCAGTTTTTCCTGCCCAATCCATGGGCATTATATTCAATGTAATGTCTGGAACAATTGCAGTTGCCTGCAAAAGGTCGATGTGTTCATATATGTACAAAGAATTGTTCACACATAAGTGTACAGACTCTTAGAATGTACAAATAATTCCTTACAAGATGATGACTATGTTAAAGTTCTCTCTAAGGACTGTTTCTGTCAGTTCACTTTTTAAAGAGAATTTGAAGTGAACTGAGGATGGATACTACTCTGCTTCCTATTCTGTTTTTCCTGAGCTCCAGGTGCCTTTATAATTTTGCAGCACTAGCAACAATAGTATCACATAATCACAGACCTAAATGGCTATGCTAGTAGTCTGGGTGCAGCTGCCACATGAGCTGCAGATGGTCCGATCCCTGTGCAGCCCTGTAGCGGGCAAGTGCAGCTGCCACATTGTGGGGCCAGTGTGGGGAGCAGGTCAGAATGTCAGCCCTCCCATGGGGAAGCTGGGCTGCCAGACCACTGTCGGACATCTTGCCACCGCGTGGAGTGGGTCAAGGCACTGTCCACATGAGCAGGTGCTTGGCCTTGCACCACCTCCCTCCCTCAGTCTGAACACTATCTGGCCCCCATGGAGCAGATGGTGACCAGACAAACAAGCTGACATGCCTTGGGCAGCCTTACCTCATTTTGGGTAAGGCTGCTACATGCTGCTTCCTTGACCTTTTGCTGCTGAGGATGCAGCATGTAGCAGTCAGCTGCCTGCCCCACAGTGGGGGGGAACATCTGACGGCCGCTGCCCTCACGATGCACTGCAATGTGTGGTAAGAATGCCCAAGGCACAGTTGGTGTCCTTGTTGGCTGCACCCTATGATTGCATTCTCTGATGTGAGACATAACAGCAGTACATTTTGGAGGACACAAAAATAATGGATATTTGTAGTCTTGTAAATCTTTATGTTTAAATTATCCCTGCACAGATATCCAGTCCTTCTAAATATCAAGTAACTTTTGTCATTGTATCAAATTAATCAATGAGGGACTGATAATGCCACACTTCCTCATATTAAGTAAGCACCTTCTTTACTCCCCACATAGGCCCAGTTTTAAATGGGCCATGGCTGAGGGGTGGTCCGTGGGCGCACTGCTGAGGGGTGTGTGTGTGTGCGCACATGGGTGCACACCCATCCCCCCTACAAACCTCCCGCATGGAGCAACCTGCATTGTCACCAGTTGCTCCATGCATGGGGGTGTGTGGGGATACACTGGTCACAGGAACACGCACCCATGCACCCCCACATTTACACAGGATGCTCCCCCACATGAACGATGAGTGTCCATATGGGGGAGCATCTCATGTAAAAAGCGCCATAGTCTCACTGAAATGAGTGAGACCATGCTCCGTACTGTGAGTAAGGGTGACCATTTAGATCTTGAGTCAGTAACTTCTTATATAACTTACAAACTTTTATATGCAAATTTGGGTTTAAGCAGTTTATCTTAAAATGGCCCCATCTATGGCCCATTTTCACCCAGAAATCTAATTAAGGGAGAAAACCTAGGTATCAGTGTGTTCTACAAATGCTTAAGGTGTTTTTCAGGTACAGATAGAAAATTAGGACTTTTATGGTAACCCTTTAGATACACTCCAAGAAGATTGGAAGGGTCAAGTTCAAAGGCCTGACTTCAAATGTACAAAGTGAAAGTAGAAATGGAGAGAGTATGTGAAATTCTGTTGACCACAGCAAGAAGAGGCGTGAAATTCAAAAGGAACAATCAAAACCAGTTCTCTCCATCACTTAGCATTGGCAGTTCCACAGCAAACACAGGGGAGAGGAGATTTTATTCATCTTAGACATTTGTGTCGTTGGACAAAATCCTGAAAACTAGCCAACCAGTCCACAATCATTTTATAGAACACCACACACATTTAAAGGAGTCAGGATATTTTGTGATCCCATCCATAATGCAAAATTTCTATACATTTTAGTCTCAAACTCCTATGGCCTAATTTTGTGCTGATAACACCACCGTGCGCAACTTCCATTTAAGTCACAAGGAGTTGTATACACATATTTTATATGCAGAATTTGGCTCCATCTCACTCTACCCAAAGTAAGAGAGTAGGTGCCTTTAATTTCCAAGAGATTCTAAAATTTGTGTTCCTAAGTCATGATCTACAAACCACTTACTCCAGCGTAGCCTCACTGAAGCCCTAAGGGGGTAGGTTAAGGGGTGTATGAAGTGGGGCCTAAGGCTCTCTATCCAGTTTGAATTTTGAGGTGCCGAGTACTCCCATTTCCAAAAGAAGCCAATGGGAGAATCAACTTCACAGTGTTTAAAGAAACTCATTGAATGGAGAAAGATGGACGTCGCTCCCCCTCCCCCCCCGGCCCCACTGGATGTGCAGGTGGGTGTGTGGTGGAGGGGGCATCTGTGTAAATGCCACAGAGGCGGGTGGGGGGATGGGTATTCGTCCGTTCAAACAGCATGGGCAGTGGGTGGAGATGCATGCACACTCCTGATGCACACCCGTTTTCCCCCATCGCCCACCCACGGAGCCATCTGGCAAATCGGAGGAGGCTTCATGGGTGGAGATGGGTGGTAGGTGGGTGTGTGCTCGTGGAAATGGGCGCACACCCACCTCCCACCCACTGCGGCAGTACACCCACCCACCCCCACTGCTGCTGCCCATGTAAAAAGGGCCTTTCTGTATAACTAACTTTCTGCTAAAGTCAATTATACAGAAAGTCTTTCTGAGTTCAGTGGAAATATTCATGCACGTATTTAAGTGCTTTATTGGAGTGCTCAGTAACTTACTGAATCACCTTCTTGGCCTACATTTTGCCACAGAAGTTGCAACATTTTGGGTAACAAAGACAGGGAAAGATATCATTGTGAATGCCTATGCTGGTGGACAATTTTAGACAAACACAAAAACTTTCCAGAATTGGAAAGCTCCAAAATAGATAATACCAGAATACTTTTTCCTAACATTTCTTTAATCTCCATTTTTCAAATCCTTTCAGAATTGATTGCAATCACATTAATTAGACCCAGGTACCATCTGACTGAAATCTGTGGCCTTGTTACTTACGCCAACTCATCCCGGGCTACCTCTTCTTGTGCATCCAGATTTCTCCTCCGTAGCTCTGCCATCATTCTATCCACATCACTCTGTAGCTCTTGAAGACTTTTCTCCAGGGTCTTATCTGGGGTCCCAAGTGTCTCATTCAGTTTTACAGCATTTTCACTTACAGCTGCAGGGGTGAGGGTGTAGGGGAAGCCAGGGGTGTACAAAAATATATAGGAAGTTAGTAAATAAATATGACACAGAAGCTTTCAGCATCTGCACATCACCACCCTCACCAAGGAAAATGTAATTTGCAGTGGGTATTCCTACTGAGAAATACAAAGGGCAGTTAATCTAATGATCAGTAACAAATGAGAAAATGTTATATGTTCCATCAAATCTTTTATTGTATTTCACTTGCAGGCACAATAATTAAACTGAGGAGGTTCTATATTGAGCGAAGGAAATATAGAGAAAGAAAATCTGTGCCAAACCCTTGAAATGTCAGGGATAATTTGAAGCACTGTGTTTGGGGGCCGGGCAGAGAAAGAAATGCAAATGAAATGCAAATACATTTTTGAAAGATTGCTTAGCCAGAGATTAATACCTTGTTTTTGAAATTCAAGTTCACTTGGTGATAAGAACAGATGACTGAGAGTCTTTGGAAAGTTTGTATGTTATAGACAGACACACAAGGGACCAGGGGAAAGAAGAGGTTGCATGGTGATGTGGTGCACACACGGAATAGCTGAGCTACCCATCAGTGTCCAAACCTTTATGAGAGCACATCAGAGAAGGTCCTTTCTACACAAGATGCAACCACACATGCCCACCGCGTAGGCATGTGTGGGTGAGTCTTGTTTCTACAGCGGCGGCAGGTGGGTGGGTGGGCATGCATTCACACATACCCACCCATCTCCACCCATCACCCATGAATGGAACAACCGGCAAAAACACTGTTTTTTCTGTGGGTGGGGGATGGGTATGTGCCGGTGTACACCTGCCACCCCCACCCCACGCGCTGGCATGCACACCAACCGTCCCCCCAGCGTGGCCCATTTAAAAAGAACCTAAGTGGCAATATATTTTTTATACTACCCCACACATCACACAGTTGATAGGTGCTGCAACTTTATCAAAGCAACAAAAGCTATTTCAGAAAGGCTGTGGGGACTCTCTAACTCTTTTAAAATGTAATTAGTGCTGTTGCTGTTATTCCTGAAGTTCCATTTGTGCAATTAGCTCTATGTGAACAGATTCTTGCACCCTCATGACTGCTCTGTGGCTTTACATGGATGCAAGGAGACTCACTATAGGAGCAAGGCTTGGTTAGCACGTGTCCTAACCAGAGAAGGGGAGAAATTAATAATACTCTCAACCCCTTTAGTACACACTGCTAAAGTTGTTGACTTGCTTATATACTGGGTAAAGGGTGTGAAATGTGATGAGGTTTTTTTTTTGAGTAAAATGGGTAGGGGTAGGGAGGGGGTGGGGATGGGTTGGGGTGGGTGGGGTTGGGAGGGGATATTTTATTTTAGTTTTCATTGATGTTATGTTTTATACTGTATTTATATATTTTATATTTTTGTGTTAGCTGCCCTGAGTCGCCAGAGGCGAGGGAGGTGGGGTATTGAATATAATAAATAAATGAAATGTAGATTTTGTTTTTAGTTTCTGCATTTTAAATGATTTAAATTTAAATAATTGTGTATGCCAGAGATGGTGATTCTCTCACCATTCAAAAGGCTTTTTAATGCCACCCTTGCAAACCTCAGTTTTTAAAAAAACATTTTTCAAGGCACCTAGGATTAAGTGTTTAACTTAACATAATACATTTCAGGAATTATTAGTACTTAACATTTTTATATCCATAAATTAATTATAACATAGCACCTACCAGGAATGGAAGCAAATGCTTTTTATCCCAATGTAAATTTGGCAATCTAGACTTTCTAGACTCAACGATTCAGAGAGTATGAGAGCTTACAGTTGCCGCTGAACATTTCCTTGCTGTTGTCACCAGTCGATGAAATTCTGAGGAAAAACTACATTTGGGGAGAAAGGACACATTCTGCTGGCAGCATCTGTTGTGTTTTGTGAAAGATGGCTTCTTAAATCTACCTAGAGGCTTGGAAAGTTAGAAGTCCACCAGTTAAAATGAATTAGTTGACATAGAGCAGGTAAAGCACACAGTAAAAGTAAATCACTGTCTGGACAGAACCAGCATAAGTGAGATATGTATGTCATATCGGATAGAACATATGCTGGCTATCAGGTTTGCATTAGTGTAAACATGAAAGGGTGGGGTGGCCCTAAGAATGATCTGTGGTGTTGGGTAACCCTAGATGTTGATTGGCTGGAAAAGAGAGATGATTTATAATGAAAAAGATATGCCAGCAGCACACTTCATCTGTTTTTAAAATGTTGACTTGGCAGTGGTTCAGACACTTTGATTTTAATCTCATTATTCTCTCTTCTAGCCTGGATATTACATGGAGTTAGTTCAGCTCCATTAAAACATTTCAACTCTTTTCACTTCCAGTTGTCCCTAGAAAGCTGTTTTTAGGAAAGATTCTCGGAAATTCCAATCACTGTACACAAAATATGAGCTTTAATTCTTGCTATTCTTCAAACTCAATTTCTGCCCAAGGTGCATTTTACTCAGCTCCCCCTTGAAAATTTGTAGATTGGTACATTTTTGGAGTTACTTCTGCTACTAATTTTATATCAGGGTTGCAATGTCAAAATTTAGCTATATCACTTGTACTGTGACTTATATCAGTAGAGTTGGTGGTTAGTTCTACTGGGGATAAAAACAAGCATACATGTGGTGGGGCGGCTCCCCAGCCTGGGGTGGAAAACCACATCCACCACTCTCTGGGCCGGTAAGCAGCATGGAACAAACGTGTCTGCTGCCAGGAGAGCATTCCCACCACCAGCAAAACTCAGGTAGCGGGGCCCCCGCAATAAACATGTAGGCGACTGTCCCCACCCCACTTCCAGTGACCCGCCCCCCGCCACGACAGGCAGCCATGGCAATTAGCCATGGTGCATGAACATGGTGACCCCCGCCCCATGGCAGGGATGGTGGGGCCAAACAAACATGGTGGCACGGATTTGCCCATGTGGGCAATGCATTTTACTTAGATCCCCCTTGAAAATTTGTCGATTGGTACATTTTTGGTGTTACTTTTCAACTGCTACAAATTTTATGTCAGGGTTTCAAGGTCAAAATCTAGTTATATCACTTATATCAGCAGAGTTGGTTAGTTCAACTGGTGGTAAAAACAAACAAGCAGGCAGTGGGGCAGCTCCCCAGCCCAGGGTGCAAAACCGAAGCCGTCACTCTTTGGGTCGTGAAGAAGAATGGAACAAATGGGTGGAGGACATAAAGGTGCATTATATGAAAGGCAATATCATTCAGAACATCTTCAATGCTCTTCATGGTCTTGCTTCCCTATATCTCTGTTTTTGTAGACCAGCCACACTCTTGCCTGGGAGCTTCGCTCCTCCTCTGCCCACCCCCCTCGCATTCTCACGACCTGCTTGCTCCTCTAAATGTCTTCACCCCTTCTCTCTTGCTTCCCCTCATGCTTGGAACTCCCCCACTGGATACATTCACTCTGCTCCCTCCCTCCCAACTTTCAAACCCCGCCTGAAAACCTACCTTTTCCGTCAGGCTTTCCCTAACTCATCATGAGTGAAACTGCATCCTCTGTTTTCCCCCTCAATCAGAATTTCTTCCCTGTAACTGAGTTAAGCACGTGCACCTGCAACTTCTCAATCTCATGACTGTATCTTTGTCACTCCTGATGTTCACTTCTCCCTTGTCTCGCTTAGTGTTAGTGGGGGGAAGGGGAAGGGACCTCTCACTCACCCACACGCTCGCACTCAGACCTAGCTTCCTGCCGCTCTGACCAGTGCAGCACTGGAATAAATGTGTTGGGATGGGAGGCAGATTTTTTTTTTAGCACAGAAATGGTTTTATAGATTTTACGATGTGTATTTCTTATTATTATATTTTGTATTTTTATATTTTACTGTTTTATATATGTTGGAAGCTGCCCCGAGTTGCCGTCAGGCAAGAGGGCAGAAGTAGAAAATTTAAATAATAAATAAATACAAATATGAATAATAAATTTATTATTATTATGATTATTATGATTATTATTAATACTACTACTACTACTACTACTACTACTACTACTAATAATAATAATAATAATAATACGTGGACTATTTCATGCTTTTAATAAAACCTAGCTCTACTGAAATCAATTAGGCTGCAGGGGTTTCAAAGAAAAAATGTGGTTTAATGTTTCATAGATTAAATCATTTTTAATTATTAAGAAGCAAAGGGTGGTTGTTTTTTTTAGTGTTTTTGCCCCTCTCTTTTTTACTAGCTGTGTATAGTGTTTTCACTCTGCTTCCTAATGCTGCCTACTATTCTTCCACTCATGTCTCTCGACTGCATTTGTAGGTGCAGAGAATCAATTCCTTGTGGAAGCAAAGCTGGCTCTATCCCAGCTCTTAAGGGCTAGGAGTCACTTGCAAATTCCAAGTAGCAGATGTTCATTAACAGCAAGTAGCAATGTATTTTTAAAGTCATTTTGAGATATTAAGATGTACCCTTACTGCACCAAGTGGAATGATAAAACTGTATGAAACTTCTTTTACAAATGAATTTTTTTTAATGGCCCTGAAAGAAACAGCAGCTAACCAGAAGGTGCCCATTAGTTATTTAATCATAACAGCTATTTTTCAAGAACCGGAACATTCCTCAAGGAATGCATTCAATTTCCTGCTATTCTGGGCTTATAATTATCTATCCACTAGCAAACTGCACCCCATAGATTTAGAAGTCTGCAGATATTTTCCTAACAAAACACATTTAAAGTCCAGCACATAAATCATGTGATCTTCCCATGAATTGCACTTCTGGTTTCTTGAGCAACAATTAGCATAGTCTCCCATTTTCCAGTACCTTCCGCAGCCTGGAGGATGCCCTTGATGAACTGTCCAAGAGACTTTGCTCTTTCATTAGTCTTCTCAGCATCTTGCCCAGTTTGGTCTCCATCTGCTGTCACTTTGGTAGCCTAGTAATCCAAATTCAGGAAAAAGTATAATTAATGAACATGATGAGGCTGCAGCAGGAGTTACTCCTAATGACTAAATCCATTTTCAAACCTTTCCTCGGGCTAAAGGCAATCAATGAATTATTGATCAGATGTACTGGAAATGACACATTCTGCTCAAGCACACAGTTAAATTTTATTATTTTTTTTCATTACATGGAAATTGGAGGGTCTTATTTCTTGGTTCTTGAAAGGCTTGTTAGTTTGTAACAGAACACAAGAGCATGTAAAATGGGATTAATTCCTGGAATTTATATAAAGGAAAGCATCCTGAGGCTTATATTGGATACTTAAGGCTATTCTAGTATCACTATGAGGATATTTACTGACAACAAAGACACCTGCAGCGCTGTGCTACCTCCCTGGAGTCCTCCTGAAACAAGACATGCCCCATATCAATACACGAAAAGAATTTTTAAATCAATACATTAATTAAGTGGAGGAATAGAAGAGAAAGAAGGAGAACTACCCTTTTAGTCATTGTACTTGAAATCTTTCCTTTAAGCAGTCAAGATAGTTTCAGCAACAAATGGCTAAATGATTCGTGATTTTATTGAATCACTATAAGCAGGAAAGTGGAGATGAACATCAGTCACAGTCCTGACAGAACAACACTGTCAAGGAAAAAGTATCCAACTATACTGGCCTTTATATCTGAATTCCAAATTATTTCTTTATAACAGGCCCATTTGTACCATGTGAAATCTGACCAACTGTAGCTGGTCCAACAAAAGATATCACTGTACTACTTTGTTTCTATGGCAAATATCACTGCACAGAGTAAAAATAAGATGCCTGCATAGGCTTATTTCTGCATAAGCCTATGTCTGTCCTGAAGTTACAAGAGCCATTGATTCTGTACAAGTTAGATTATCAAGGATATAATACTTCTGAAGCACAGGAAAACATTTTCCCACCAACTGACAGAATTTTGCAATTGGGCTCAGGAGTTGTGAATGGCATTCAGAATGCTAGGCAGTTGATGGAGACAGAAATGCTCTCGGCAGACCACAGGTTTATTCCATTCTGAGGTCATTAATTCTTCATGTATTTGAGAATGGTTGCATCATGTATCATTACATGTTATTGATTTAATTTATTTTATTGATTTATATCCCGCCCCTCCTGAAAACAGGCTCGGGGCAGTTAACAGTTTTAAAACATAAAAATACAATCATATAAAATTTAAAAACAATCATAATAATATTAAAACAGGGTTAGGCACACAATAAAACAATAAATAAGGGTAGGATGGAGATAACCCCCCTAACCCCCCTCCCCAAAGGCCTGGGCGAACAGCCAGGTTTTACAAACTCGCCGGAATGTTAAAAGGCTTGGATCCAGGCGAGCTTCCTCTGGGAGGGAATTCCAAAGGTGCGGCTCGGCCACCGAGAATGCCCTCTCCATTGTGGTCCCCCATTTAGCACGGGGGACCTCCAAGAAGGCACCCCTGGCAGACCGAAGGAGCCGCTCTGGGGTGCAGAGGGCGAGGCGGTCCCTGAGGTACAAGGGGCCCAGACTGTGAATTGCTTTATAGATCAATACCAATACCTTGAACCTGGCTCGGCACGCTATTGGCAACCAGTGCAGAGTCCGGAGCACAGGTGTTATGTGCTCCCGACGACCCGTCCCCAACAGGAGTCGGGCCACCGTATTCTGCACTAGCTGCACCCTCTGAACCAGGAACAAGGGCAGCCCCACGTAGAGCGCATTGCAGTAGTCCAGCCTCGAGGTGACGAAGGCATGGACGAGGGAGGCCAGGTCCAGACCAGAGACGTACGGGCGCAGCCTCCGCACCAGATATAACT
This sequence comes from Sphenodon punctatus, assembly GCA_003113815.1. Classification (NCBI taxonomy): domain Eukaryota; kingdom Metazoa; phylum Chordata; class Lepidosauria; order Sphenodontia; family Sphenodontidae; genus Sphenodon; species Sphenodon punctatus. The sequence goes on along the minus strand of QEPC01001643.1, from coordinate 3,879,866 downwards.
GGCGGAAGGTGGCCTTTGCCACCACCTCCACCTATTGATCCGGGTGGAGATCTGCATCGAATATCAACCCCAGACTCCGCACCTGCTGAGCTATAGGAGGGCAAACCCCCCCAATCGGGGGGGGGGCGCGACACCTCCCTCATTCTCCCCACCACCATCACCTCCGTCTTATCAGGGTTGAGCTTCAGTCTGCTCTGCCACATGGGCAACAGCATATAGAAACAGTATAGAATAAATATACATTTCAAAAATATTTTTAAAATCCCCTAAAAACTTTTCCTCATCCCTTATCTGTGCATGATCTCATTCAGCAACCTAAGATACACAATAAACAGGTTGAGAGGCAAAACAGAACCCCATGGGACCCCACAGAGGAGATCTTGAAGTCAAAGTCAATGAGCAATTGCCCATCACCACCCACTGAAACATGCATGAATGGAGAGTCTGAGAGCAGTTTCAAGAACCTGTGCCAGGTTAAATAGACATGTCAGCAACACTTTGTGATCAACTCTTAGCAATTGCCACAAAAAGATCTAACATTTTGGGTACAATTGCCCCTGACATTCTCCAGGTGTAGTTCATCGACAAGGGCTACCAAAGCAGTTTCAATTAGGTCTGGCCCTACCAACATGGGGCCCAGGCCAGAGGTGGGGCCCCTGGCTGACTCCGACTGACAGGCAGCGGAGGGGGCCAGCAGGAGTGAGGTAGACGCAGAGGCCCTGTCTCTCCCATGCTCCGTGCCCCCCACCCCCGCTGCCTGTCACAGTCTCGGCCAGGGGAAATGAGGGAGAGGCAGAGGCCCCGCCTCTCCCTCATTTCCCCTGGCTGAGAGACTGACAAGGCAGGGGGGGTACCCACGGAGTGAGGGAGAGGCGGGGCCTCTGCTTCTCCCTCACTTCTTCCAGAAGTGGGGGCATTGAGCAGCTCTGAGGTCCAGCAGGTTCCCAGCCTGAGGAACTGTACACAACTTGTATCCAAAAGACAGCATGTTGCAAAGGGTTAAAATTACGTTGTTACAGTAAAGGTATTTTTTAAAATAAATTTTCAAGAGCAGTTTCATACATTCACAAGGAAAACCTTGCTTAGTAAACCTGACTATATACTCTTGTGATAAGCACTATAGTAATAAAAAGCCTTTTGTTATGAAAGTGCACATCACTTCAAACGTGATTTGGCATGCAAACTGTTGTTTTTAGAAAATAAACGTGAAAGCACAGGGTGTATATAAATGGATGATAGCCCACAGAAGTCCTGTGTTCAAACCAGGCAACCTGGGCAGCCCCCACTCATGGGGTTTCAAGCAGCAAACCCAAGACACAGACAGGCACCACACTCTACCCTCCCCCCCCCCATCTCATGAATCTCAACTGCGAGGAATTCTGCATCCAGGAAGTCCCCCATGATGTTTGCTTACTTTTTTGCCATTTGGAGAGCTATTTTTGAGTGCTCCAAAATGAAATTAAACAGTAGAAGCCCCAGGGAGAGCAAGAGCAGTGAGCACACTTCTGCCAGAAGTGAGGGAGAAGCAGGCATGCTGCTGGCCCCCTCCTCTGCCTGGCTGTTTCGGCCAGGGGAAATGAGGGAGAGGCAGGGCCTCTGCCTCTCTTGCTCTCATTTCCCCTGGCCGAGATTGTGACAGGCTGCGGAGGGGGGGGGGGCAGAGGAACTTCTGGTGGCGGCGGGCAGCGCGGGGGGCAGAGGAACTTCTGGTGGCGGCGGGCAGCACGGTGGCAGATTTAATCTGTTGCCACAGTGCTCGCCCCACCTGAAGCTCCGAGCCCAGCACGGGGCCCAGGCCGAAGGTGGCGGCGACGGCAACAGTGGATCAGGTAAGTGATCCGAATGGCCCCTCAGGCTTGGGGATGTGTGGAGGGGAGTGCCCCTCTGTCCATCCCCGAGCCCAGGCCCAGGTAGTGCACCGCCCCCGGGCCAGGGAGCATCCTCTGAGCCAGAGAGTGCCCCTAGGTGCCCCTTAGGGGCCCCATATTTGATCCCCGCCCTGGGCCCCGCTTACGCTAAGGCTGGCCTTGGTTTCAGTACTGTACCTAGGAGAAAATCCAAGAATCTGATAGCATCAAGGTGTGCCTGAAGTTTCAAGACTACCACCCATTCAATAAACTTTCCTAAAATGGGAGATTAGAGATGGGGGAATATGAGATTCAGCATCAAAAAATGGTTTCTTGAGCAGAGACCAGGCAACCACAGTTTTTGCAGAACCTGAGGCAGTTGAAGCAGGAGGGTCAGAAGCTAGAGGGCAAGCAGTGCTTGACTCTTCCTGATGGTTTTTATGGAGGCCATGAAGTCCCTCTCCAGCCAAAATAGCTGGCCGGCACAGATGTTGAAGTCAACCAAAACAATAAGTTTGTGTGTCCATAACACTTCCTCCATGACCAGCTCAGCTAATTTGGTCATTAGCCTGCTGTGCAGCAGGAATCAGGATAGAGGGTACGCCCACAGAATCCCCAATCTATTCCAAGCCTCGAACACAAGATGAACACATTCTGTGTTAGATTAATTAGGCACCGGACACTTTCAATAGACTAGATTGTCTTGTCACTCCACACACAACTTGTCCCAAATCCTAAGATGATGATGTGCTGTGTAGCTGGCTGACACCATCTGGGTTAACTAACACTGGCCCAGATGCCTCATCCAGCCAAGCCTCAGTAATGCACACAAGGTCAGCAGACGCATCCTGGATGACATCAAAAACTAAATGTTTTATTTGCCACTGACCTTGCATTAAACAGCACCAGTGACAGATTCGGAGCTCCACTGCCTCTGACCCCAAAATATCCCGTGTTAGGGGAGAATGGAGATGGGGGAATAGATACTAGTTGTCTACTGGTGTACCGATGATGACCTTTTCTCCCCGCCAGCACCATACCTCCAACACAACCTTAATTGGTTCAGTTATTGCTCCTCCAAGATTGCTTTCCCCTTGAAACTCCTGTTCATAAAACCCCATCCCACAGGGTCAGCAACCCCCAATGGGCCAACATAACTCTGGGGGTATGCACAGCTGGAGGGCACAGCATCCCCAGAGGACAATTGGCCAGGGAGGGAGGCAGGAAGAATTCTCAGCCATTCCCACTCCCCAATTTTCACCAAGGTGAGTCCTCTCCCCACACCCAACCATCCCATCCATGCACTCCTACTTCTCTAGCTTTCACCCACAGGAGTCCCCTCTCCAAACACACCCCCTCCTCACAGAGGGCCCATGGGTGACCCCAAACCCCTGTCACCTTACTCCCACCCAGGCTATACCTCCCCCCTCCTTCCCTCAGGTCATGGCCTTCCCACTCCTCACAATCTCACCTTTCCAGCCTCACCTATTGCCTTCTTCCATCACACTTCCCCCCTTAAAACACAATAAAATACAAAAATTAGCACAGTCGTAAGATGTATCCCTTCCCTGTTCCACCACACTCCTGCTGCAGACAGCCACCAAACAGCCAGCTGTGTTTAGTGCTGGGTCCTTGGGGCGAACCAGCAGTTTCTGAGGGTACCTCAGCAAGCACGCAGGAAGCCCAGCCCCCTCATTTGAGCTGGGCTGGATGCCTGCTTATGATGGTGGAGGGGGGAACAGCCAGGAACTTATGAAGATAAATTCGACCAAAAAAAAAAGCAAGAGAGAGAAAAGAAATAAAGTCAGAGGTAACATTTTGCTGCAAATTATGGCAAAGAAGAAGTATTCCTTGAAGCTGAAAGGGATTAAGCAATGCAGGGACAGTTACAAAAGGGAAATGAAAAACTTTCATATGAGCTAAAATGTATCTAGCCATACAAATATCAATTAACATGAAAGTGAGAAAAGTAATCAAGACAGAGTAAGAAAGGCATATCCAAGTTATAAAACATCATTTGTAGTGGAGGATTCAAAATATTGTAGAATAAAATGCAAAAACCCTAAGTAAATGAAAGAGAACAAAAGAGTGAGTCCAGGATTAGAACAACTTGCTGGGGGAGGCCATTGACAGGGTGGCTCCGAGACGCCCTCTGCCTCTGTCTCGTCACCGCACGGCCCCTTGATTTACTGAGGGGCTGTGGTGTATGAAACAAGCAGTCAGGAGGCTGGAGTGATACTGGCGTTGGACTCGATCTGACTCCGACCAACTTCTCCATAGGGCCCATTTGCAGTCCTATGTTGAGGCTGTGAGGGCAGCAAGGAAGGAGTTGGTGAGGGTGGTCAACGCATCCCTGCAGCAGGGGAGGCTGTCACCTAGCCTCAAGGAGGCAGTGGTGTGCCCCCTGCTGAAGAAACCATCATTGGATGTGGACGCACTCGCCAGTTACCGATCTGTCTCTAACCTTCCCTTTTTAGGGAAGGTTACTGAGTGGGCGGTGGCGATCCAGCTCCAGGCACATCTAGATAGCATTGGTTTCCTGGACCCTTTTCAATCTGGGTTCTGCCCCGGCTATGGCACTGAGACAGCATTGGTGGCCTTGGTCAACGATCTCCACCGGGAGATGGACGCAGGATGTTCGACATTTCTTAACCTGCTAGATCTCTCGGCCGCTTTGACACCGTGGACCATGGGCTGCTGTTGAGATGGCTGCGTGACCTGGGGGGTCTGGACAGGACTGTTCTTGAATGGTTCCACTCATTCCTCTTGGGGAGAAGTCAGCGGGTGGTGCTGGGGGATGAAACATCTTGCCCTCGCGTTATCCTGCGGCATTCCGCAGGGTTCCATTCTATCTCCATTATTATTTAATGTTTATATGCAGCCCTTGGGGGAGGTTGTGAGAGGGTTCGGGGTGCTATGTCACCAATATGCTGATGATACTCAGCTGTACCTCTCTTTTTCAGCTGACCCAGACCCTGCTGTCTCTTGCTATCCCAATGTTTGGAGGCCGTGGTGGAATGGATGTCTTCAGGATAGGGCAGGATAAAAATTGAAATAAATAAGTAGCGATAGCTTTCCAAATCTACTGAATGGGGGCACAATTGCTTACATGTTACTTTGCCATATAATGACCAGTCAGATGTCCCTCTTTTTAAAGAAGTTAGGCGCTCCCTCCTTGTCCTTTTAGATTGTAAGCCGTAGGCAGGGACCCATCTTTATCTTTGTTCTGTAAAGCACCAGGTACACGGCTGGTTCTATACAAATGTTTATAATAATAATAATAATAATAATAATCGCAGAATCATACGGTTGGTAGGTAGGGCTGTACTGAATAGTACTTCTGAGTACTTTGGCCGAATACCGAAGTTCTGGATAATCGGCCCAAGTACTTGGAGGCCTTTCAGCACTGTTTCCGAAGTTTTGGAATTTGGAATCGGAATTCCAGACCTTGGAAAACTTTGGAAATTCAGAAAGTTGTTGCAAAGTTCTTGAACCCACAGCCAAAGCACTACCCAGAAAAGCAGGCTAGCAAGAGTGGGACAATTGCTCCAGAAGACAACCCCACAAAAGTGCAACTGCTTAAAGAAATTCAAAAAACCAACAACAGTAGTGTACCCACAGCATGGCTCACAATCAGCAGTGAGTGCACCCACTTTAATTATTATGCCAACCAAGCAGTGCACAATGCAGACTAGCAAGAGACATTAGCTCAAGAAGAATATAAGAACCCTGCACAACAGTCTACAACTTCAGGGAGAAATAAATCCCACCAAAAGCCAGCAAGCCCAGGCCCAAGCAGTCACAAAATTAAGAAACCAGACATTTACCCCCTGCTCCCCCTTAGGACACCCTCTTGGCATGGCATTGGTACTGTGGCACTGGTAACTTGAACAAACCAGGCAAGGGGAAGTGGAGCCAGGCAGAGAGATCCCTCTGGCCTCATGGTGCCAAGTGCCAACCAAGCAGCAGTTAGAACTAGAAGCAATGTGGCACCCAATTATTTTTTCTTTTAAAAAAACTGCATGGCATGGAAAAGGTAAATGTAACCCCCAACACTGGCTCTATGAACAGGACAGGTCAAACCATACCTGGACAGGACAGGACAGGCACCCCTCCCCCCCCAGATGGTTTTTTTGACAGATCCAGCAGCACTGTAGCACACAGCCAAATTCACCAAAAAGAATGGACAAAATGACTGCAGCCACTTTTATTTTGCCCTGCCAGCCAATCAAAAGCTTGCCATCTGGCTTGGCCAGTCAATCAAAACTTGTCATCTGGCTTAACATCACTCAGCTGTCCCCTCCCATACCCCCCTCCTACCAAATATGGCACTAAATTTCATTTCCAGAAGAAGAGAAGCTCAACTGTCCACCAGCCCCCGCACGCGTGTAGCCATTTCCAAAGTTTCCAAAGTTTTCCGAATAATGGCCTTGGACCTCGGAATTCAGACTTTCTGAACTGAATACCATAATATTAGCTGAATTATGAAGTTTTCCGAAGACTTCGTTTCAGCCCTAGTTCTAGGGTCATCTATTTCAGTGACCTGCTTCAAGGCAGGATACTAGGGGTGGGAGAATACCGGATGTACTGGTATCAGATCTCCCTGGTACCGGATTTTTAACATTGGCCGCGGTACCGGATTTTTTACATTGCAGCTATTGACTTCAATGACTGCAATGTAAAAAATCCAGTACCATGGCCAATGTTAAAAATCCAGTATGCCAGTACAGGTAAATATCGGAATTATCGGATTAAGCCGATACACCAAAATACTGGCAATATCGGATCTCAGGAGAACCGGAATCCCCACCCCTACAGGATACCCTCTACATACAGCATCACAGACAGATGCTTGTCCAGTCACTTTTGGAAAACATCCAGTGAAGGAGATTCCACAACGTATAGAACTTGTTCCTTTGCCCACTTATTCTTACCATTAGGATGTCCTCCCCGCCCCCCAATATTTAACCCCAAATCCTCCTTGCTGCAATGTAAGCCTGTTGCCTCTTCTCCTTACTTCTGTAATAGGGGAGAATAACTTTATTCTCTATCCTTTTCATGACAACCTTTTAGATATTACAAAACTGCTATCATATCCCACCCCTTTGTCTTCTTTTTGCCAAGGTAAACATTCCCAATTCCTTGTTGCTCTCCTCTGAATCATCTGCAATTTGTCAACATCCTTCTTGGAAGTGTGGTGCTGAAAACTGAACATAATACTCCAGGTGAGATATCATCAATTCCTTTGTCTTGGAAAACATGCATTTTTCTAATGTAGAAGTTCTGTTTATTAATAAAGCTCTGCTTACTACATTTTGAAAATATGAGGAACATATAGAGGCCAGGAAAGAGACAACTGGAGAGGGAGGCAAGGGAAGAAGATATTTTTGAACCTACAGTCAAAGCATTTATTTTTGGAAACAGTTGTCACTGCATGGGCTCATCAATGTCTTCTCATAGGAAAGTGTCTGTCAAACTTTGTCACACCAGGAGCTTCCTCCCAGTCAGAAATATAAGACTAGAGTAGCTGAAATCCCTGCAGACCTTTTAGAATTTCTAATCTAGAAAGTATTACTTTCCCTCTATGCAGACCTAGGAAGTCTCTTCATTTTAAAGCCTCAATTTATAATGTAATGTCTAACATTTTATTACCTGTACCCAAAAAAGCTGAATTTAAAAGGAAAGGTAATGTACTAGAGATACACTCATTAATACCTTAAAGTATCACATGCTGTTTGTGCAATCTTCACCTGCTGAAGTCAGTGGGAGTTTTGTAACTGCCTTCAATGAGTTCAGGATTGCAGTCTATGTAGATGCTTATAACTCAGCAGGGATTTGCAAAATAATACACTTATGTGTAGTTTACACAAGCAAAAGCACATTATTCAAGTCTTGTAAGTCTGAAACACATTCATCTCTTTAGGAGTAAAAAATGAATTGGACTTCAGATTTCAAGTACCTAAGTCCTACAGTATGTGTTAACAATACACCTTATAGTATCTTCAGTAGAGTAGGACACTTAAACTACCCTGCTTAACATCATCTTTCCAAGTTGGTCCGGTCCATCCCTTTCAAACACTTGAACTTCATCACTGTTAACATCAATTCCCCTTTTTGGAATTCTTCCCCACTAGGTGGCATACTTTATTTATTATCCTATCCTTCCTCTTATTACCTAGCAAAATTACAATCTTTGCTCAATTGTAAACTAAAAAAAAAATCCTTTCCTAATTAAAAGAGTAACTAATCATATAAGTGGCATCTCAGAGGACTTCACCCCCTTCAAAATAAAGTTATTTTTAATTGGTTTTCCTTATAAATGCTATTTTTTATAGGCTTTTAGTGATAACTGGATATGATTTTAAGCCAACATCTTCTCTGTCCTATTGTGTCCTCTGGCTGAAAATTGAAACATTCCAAAATGCTATTACCATTGCAGTCGCAGGAGAAATAACTAGCTAGCCACCACAGATGGATCATTTTACAATTTGAGGTAGAAAAGCCAAATTGCAAAACTAATAAAAACTTTCTCTGCACGATGCTTGGCACTCTCTAACTCAGCAAAACACACCGGAAGAAATTTCTCTTATTGTACCTTTATTTTGACAGGCAATCCCCATAAGAGAAATGTATCTTCCATTATTTTGCTGAGATAGACCCAGCAGACGCAAAAGATCTGAAATGCAAGATCATGTTTTAAGGGGATGATTTTGCTTATGTGGCTTTTCAAGTGGTAACACCAGTGTGAAATGAGAGAGAGAGAGACTGCATTGTCTGCAGCCTCTAGCTAGCAAATCAGTCTCTAACCACATGAGATGAGACAGCGTATGGTCATGAGACAGCAGCTGGTAATCTCAAGCCTTAATCAGTGTTGGTTTTGTAAAATAACCCTTAGCAGCATTCATATTTGCTACAGCAAGGGCTATCATTCCTCTACCACCACTTTTTGACAATCATCTTGTTCCTTTGGGGTGCTGTGTGCACATCTGTCTACCTACTTAGATTACATACATTTCTGCAGCAAGAGCAGATTTCTTTGTTGTGGGCAGGAGGAAGGAAGAAACTGGAGACGTGACTGGAGTTTTACAAGGGGCCACAGCTTAATTCAGAATCTGTCAAGTAATATGGGCACACCCAACAGACCCATCCCAATGGAACCTAACACACTTGTGTATTGACTCCAGGGCTCCTCCTTTTATCACTGATGCCTGACTCCCAGCACAGAGTTCCACTGCTAGGTTTTCTGGGGCCCACACTTGTGGGTCCACAGCTTCCCTGTGACAAATCAGCTTCCATGCTGAGACCCCCAAGCCAGGGCAGGGGAAGGGACCTGAAAGTACAGCTAAGTTGAAACCTTCTTGCCAGTCAAGGGCAGCAGGTCAACACTCTCACTCATGAGCTCATCATGGGCAGTCCACTGGATCAAACTGTCCCCAAAGTCCACTCAATGAGACACTTTGAAGTGGGCTGCTGGAGTGGGCTGCTGACTTTGTATGTGTGATGGAGACCTGGCTGGACGAGATGTCAGGGCCAATTTTGGCAGACCTCGTCCCAGCCAGGTACTCCGTCCAGCACCAGCCTAGGCTGGTGGGGAGGGAGGGGGGGAGGGGGGGAAGGAGGCGTAGGCATTGTTTCCAAGGAAGGCTTCTCCGTTCTGAGGTTTTTGGTGCAGACCGACTCTCGTATAAAGGGCCTCTACCTTATGTTTGATTTATCCAGTAATGGACCAGAGGGTCTGTCTGAGGACAGATTGGGGGTGCTGCTTGTGTACTGTGTGCCCCACAGCACTGCACCATCCCTGACTGCTCTAGCTGTGCTGGTCTCAGATTTGGTCTTGCAGTCCCCCAAACTTGTTGTTTTGGGAGACATCAATATCCATGCCAAGGTCAGGTTGCTTGGAGTGGAGCAGGAATTTATGGCCACCATGGCAACCATGGGTCTGTCCCAGGTGGTAGTAGGCCTGACGTATGAGGCGGAGCATACACTGGACTTGGTGTTCTGCACCAACCTTGAGGCAGGGGGTCTGATGTTTGGGGGTGTGGTTTGTTCACCTTGCCATGGTCAGATCACCTCCTTCGGGCTCACATTCCAGCATGCCTACCTGATCGTGGGGGCAAGGGACTGATTAGGACGGTCCTCCCCCGAAGACTTATGAAACCTGCTGGTTTCCAGAATGCTCTGGGGGATCTACCTGATGATCTCGATGGCCGCTCCATTGATAATATCATGGCCTGCTGGAATGGTTGGCTGGTGGGGGACATTGATCAGGTGGTTCCCAAGTGTCCGTTTATGGTGCTTTGCTACTGCAGGTCCCCGGGATTTACAGAGGATCCGGGCAGGTTGAAGTGTGAGGGGAGGCGGTTACAGCGACGGTGGTGCCTTACTCATGCCCAAGACAATTTTTGAGGGCCTATGCCGTGGCTGTTCAAGCAGCGAAGAAACGGTTCTTTGCTGCTCTTACAGCATCCGCTCAGTCTCGTCCAGTGGAGCTTTTCTGGGTGGTGAGGGGTCTGGTCAGTCTAGCCTCTCTCCACCTGGAACTGGATTCATCTGAAGCCTGCTGTGACATGTTTTTAAGGTACTTTGTGGATAAAATTGCTTGCACTGAGAACGACTTCAGCTCTCCCATTTTGGAAGCAATAGCAGAGCCAGGGGTTAGGAATGCCCTGTTTGGTCGGTATTTATGGGATGACTTTCAATTGGTGATGGCTGCCAAGGCAGTGGATGAGCCTGGCTCTGTTCAGGCCACAACTTGTGAATTAGATCCTTGCCTGTCCTGGTTAGTGAAAGTTACCAGGGAGCCTTTGGGGCCAGTATTGGTGGAGATTAGGGGTGTGTGTGTCGTTTTTGTTATTACAATAATAATAACAAAAATTGTCATTTTAATTATCTTTATTACAATAAAGAAAATGATAAAAAATAATAATTAAAATAGAAATGAAAATGACTTTTTGTTTTTGAAATAAAGGGAACATGCTGAAAAACGTATTTCCAGTGATACCGTTTTTGTTTCTTATTCAATTTTGCTGAAGCTTCAGGAAATTGTACCCCCAATGAAGGGCACTATGTGTACCATATTTCAAAAAGATTAGATAAAGGAAACCAATTTTAGAAGTACTTGAATGTTGTGATTTTAAGAAAAGTTCCATACACATTCATGGCTATAACTTCTTCCTCTTTCATACAATGTGCATGAAACCTGAGAATATTATGTCCCTCCACAAGCTTAACACTCCTGCCAATGTTCAGAAGATTGGTTAAAGGGTCCTGATAGTATAAGACATTAACTTGAAAATACATTTCCAGCTGTAACATGTTTATATTTCATCCTGTTTACAAGAAATTTGGCATAAATGTATCACATACCTTCCCTGTCATTTCTGCCGAATTACAGGACAATGTAATAAAGGGACCCAATTTTATAAGCAATTGAACTTGACCCCTTGAAGATCGTTATTCAGATAAATAGCAGCACATGCAGTGCCAGTCAGAGGCAGGCAGCTGGCATTGCAGGGGGAGGGAGGCTGTAGGAAGGAGGATGGGGAGAAACCCAAAAGACTGACAGACACATTCACTGGTCAATTACTGCATGCTTCCAGCACCAATCGGTAGTGGCTTCGAGGCGGGCATAGGGGGCAGCCCTGAGGCAGGCATAGAAGGGACATAACTGGAACTTTGGGGATAGCATTACAGTAATCAGGAGACATAGTTTACACATCCAGGCTGGCCAATTATCATCACAATCACATCCTGCAGCACTGTGACAGAGGACATAAGAGAATCTCTATTGGCTCGTTCCTAAACAGATGCTTATGACTTCCCAGTAACAAGTGTGGGAGAGATGTTGGAATGGTCACAGCACAGAATGAGGATATTTGGTTGACATTTCTGCTGGCCAATGGCATCACAAACCGATCTTATACCACAGTGACACGTAAGAGAATCTCTGGCATAGGCTCCTGCTCTGCTTTGACTTATAAAGCTCTAAATGGCCTGGGCACTGCCTCACTCCCTGGACCCATGGGTGGCCCCTGAAGTCATCTTGGAGCACCCTCCTAGAGGTCCCATGTTATAGCTGGGTCTGTATAGGCGGGCGTTCTCGGCAGCTGCTCCATTGCTGTGGAATGCCCTTCCAGCGGAGATCTGTCTCAGTCCAAATCTTCTCACCGTCCATTGGCAATGCAAGACCTGGCTCTTCCATCAGACTTTTGATGAGGGGTGGTGGGGGTGGGGGGAGGTAGGGATGGGTTAAAGGATGGGTGGGCTTTTTGCACAGAACTGATTTCATACTATATGAAACCCAGGGAACCGTCACTGCCAGCATCAAACCTGCAGCTGTTGCTGCCGCAGCTACTGCCACCAGAACAAGCCTGGCTGGGACTGCACCAGAAGCTCGACCCCTCCAGGACTTGTGCCACCCGGCCCCAGGTGACACCAAGCCCCCTCCTTCCTTTTGGAGGAGGGGGTGGGGCCAGGGCACACAGCCAGGACTTTTGGGCCAGGCGTGGCCGAAAGCGGCCTGCTGCCTGGCACACCGCAGCTGGCAAGCCTAAGGGCCATGCTAAAGGGCCCTTAGGTGTGGCCCTTAGCAAGACTGGGAGGGATTTTTTAGGTCGGGTTGATGGTGCTGCTAGTGGGGGGCTGTTTAGGGTTGCTTGTTCGGGTAGGAGAAGGGGGGGTTAAGTGGAAGGATTTTTGAAATGTGTTGCTCTCCTAGTGAGAAGGAGGGGGGGCAATGGGACTGAGTTAAGGTGGGTTTGCCCCCCTCAGTGTGAGGGAGGGTTATTCTCTTGTGAGAGGGGAGGATGGGGGGGTTGGAGGGGGGTCTCCCTTTGGGGGCTTGCAGGATGGCCTCCAGGGGGGGTCAGGGGGACCGGGTGGGGGTCTGCAGCCATTGGGGCCGTGATGGGCCAGGAGGAATTATGGTCCTTCTGGGAGGCATGTTAGACCTGTGTGACGGGACAGATGTTTAATGCCTGTCCCACTCAATGGCCCCCGGCTAGGTGGTGTGGTGATCATCAGTCAGAGGGCTTCACATATTGTTGGCTTAAGATGGTTTGCTTTGCTCGCTCTGTTTGCATGTGCACTGATGGCTCCTCCTCTTCCTCTCCCAAGCATGTGCAAAGTTGGTGGCTATTTTGGGGGGCCCTCACTGGCCAAGAGTGCCCTTGGTTATAATGGCCCCTTTGCTGTTTTCCACCTAAACTGCCTGCTTTCTGTTTTTTGGCTGGGGGGACCAGAGGGCTTGGATGGAAAGGTTTCTAATCTTTGCTGGAATGTTTGCTGCATTTAAAATGGTCCCTTTGCAGTGCTAATTTGAAGGCTTTTCTGCTGCAAGAAGGTCATCATGCCACATGTTGATTCACTAATGGCTAGTCTTTCCATGAATTTTTCCTGTCTGCTTGCAGCAGATGCCTTTTACATTTCCACAGAACTGTGTAGCATGTTTTGGGGCAAGGGAACATGTGGAACACCACACTGCTGCTTTTGTGGTGTGCTAAGGGCTTCACAGAACATTGTCAGCTTAAGATGGTTTACTTAGTTTGCTCTGTGTTTGAATGTGCACCGCTGGTTCTGCCTACCATTAGCCTGGCCCTCCCACTTCTGCCCCTGCCCTGTGCCCCACCAGCCACCACTCACTGCATGAGGGCGAGCCGCTTGAAGTTGAATCACGACAAGACGGAGGTGATGGTCAGGTCTGTAGTCTGGGGGTGCTCCTAGATCCACAGCTTTGCCTGGATGCCCAGGTGGTGGCTGTGGCAAAGGGCACATTTTGCCAATTACATCTGGTACGACAGCTTAGGCCGTATGTCTCTGACTCGGACCTTGCCACGATCATCTATACTTTTATTACCTCAAGATTGAACTACTGCAATGCGTTCTACGTGGGGCTACCCCTGGTGATGTTCTGAAGACTGCAGCTGGTGCAGAATGTGGTGGCTCGTTTTCTTAGGGGGACGAGTCATCATGAGCACATTACTCTGGTGCTCCGTTCTCTGAACTGGCTGCCAATAGTCTCCCTGCCCCAATTCTCCTCCTACCCTTATTTATTGTTTTATTGTGTGCCTAACCCTGTTTTAATATTATTAAGATTGATTTAAATTTTATACGATTCTATTTTTATGTTTGAAATTGTTAGCTGCCCCGAGCTGTTTTCAGGAGAGGCGGGATAAAAAACAATTAAATAAATAAATAAATAAATAAATAAAATAAAATAAATTCAAGGTGTTGGTTTTGACCTTTAAAGCCCAGAACAGCCTGGAGCCCACTTATCTGTAGGACCGCTTCACCCTCCGGATTCTGGATTGGCCTCTGCGATCGGCTGGGGGCGCCCTCCTTGAGGTCCCCTGGGTCCCCCGGGCATCGATCATGAGGAGGGCATTCTTGGTGGCTGCCTTTGCTGAGGGAGACGGGTGATGGGTGGGTTGGGTTAGGGTTTTTGCTGTAGGGTTATTTTAATGCTGATATTAATGTTTATTGTTTTGATATTTTATGATATTATTTGTTTTTATAATGTTGTTAGCTGCCCTGAGATGTTTATTCAGGAGTGGGCAGCATAGGAATACGATAAATAAATAAATATGTTATTATATTGTTTTATGTTTATTTATATTATGATGATGATTATTGTATTTTATATATTTTAATGTTTTATGGAAGCTTTCCCGTGTCGCTATTGGATGAGAGGGGTGAATGTTTTTATTTATTTTTAAATAAAAGTTTTATTTTATATTTATTTTTATATAAAATTTATTTTTTATATCAAAATAAATTTCAAACTGGCCTAACACCTATCCTGCCCAGTTCTAACACAGAAAGTTATGGCCTTCCTTTGAACAAAAAATGAGAAGGTCACAAACAACCCCTACCCAATCCAAAGAAGGTGGAGGGGATGATCCCACTAACTCTAGTCTGCTAAATGTTGGAGGTGTTCCATCCAGACTAGGGTTAAAATGAATAACTGATCTCCCATTTGCAGGTAGTATTCACATTCGGGGGTAATGCAGTGAATATCTGAACGAATGCATCCAAACTGAATCGATATTTGCATTATCCAAATATACCCCAAATACTGAATTTGGGGTATTATTCAGTTCTGCACACTTTGCCTTGTCACTAACTTAAGTTTGGGTATTCAGTTAACTGGTATTCCATTATTTCATTTGGGGATTATTTCATGCTTGAATCCAGTTGGACACAAGAGGTCCGGTCAGGCTCAGTTCTGTTTGGGAGTCCTGCTGGTACAGAGCCCTTCAGACTTTGGGCAGGCTGGGCTCCCTGGGTTGGAGAACATATCAGGAAAGGGGTGAGGGAAAGGCTTAATTCCACCCGATTCCTGGTGGGCTCCCTCTATCCCCACAAAGGGGGCAAGGGCATGTCAGGAAAGGGGTGGGTTAAGACATTCTCCTGCTCCTTTTCTGAGGAGGCTTCACCCCCATGGAGTGCTGTGACAATATGGCGGGGCCATCCCTGGGGTCCAGGGAAGGGTCTGGCTGCTTTGGGACTGGTCTTGGATCAGTCTTAGTGCAGTCAGACTTGGAACTGGGTCTGTCCTGGTTGTGGAACCTGTGTAGGGCTCTAATTTCTGGACTATTCTGCACCTTTGTGGGAATTTTCCAGTACTGAGCCCTGTGGCCTCAGGGCTTGCAAGCTGGGGTCATGTCAGGGACTCTCTGCCTGGAAACAGCTCCTTTGCCTGCCCCTCCTCCATCTGCATAGGCTTAAAGGGGCTATAGACCTTCTCTCCACTGAGCCAACAAACCTCCACTCCCCTTTATATGGGGGAGAAGCTTTGTACTGTCCCCTACAATCAGACTGTAAGGGGAGGTGCAGGAGAGGAATATAAAATTTGCATGTTGAGAATCAGAAGCATTTTATAATTCATCCATTCATTCATGTTTAATTCATCTTCAAAAGGATTTTTCTCCTCTTGTCACTAAGAAGCTTCCCTTTAAACAAAACCCTAGCTCTACCCCATAACCAAACAGACTTACCCTTGTCAAAAGCTCATCCATCTCTGTCACGAGAGTATCCAGGTTTTTCTGTGCCAGCTGAAGGAGTCTCTCTGGTGCTCGCTGAGGTGATAGCAAATGCTGAAAAAACATTTCATTTTATTAGTTTCCGCATTTCAGAATTAATGGCAAGAGGAAACATCAAAGCTTTCTTCTCATTGCAGAATGAAACTCCTCTTCTGACACTAATTACAATTGTCACACTCATCCAAAACTGTTTATTCAAAGGTCCTGACAGTCTTACACACTTGAATGTAGGACAGGGAATATAGTCATGTGGTAGTGTATAGGCAGTGCCCTTGCTATAATGTAACTACTTTATGGGCTGTTAACAAGAACATTACTTTTATTTTTACTAGCGCTTCATTTCCCCCCCTTGCCTGCAATATATTTCTTTCCATCTATGTGCACAAACATAAATTACCACTGCATGATTTATTTTTTATTATCCTGGGACAAAATAATTGTAATAACTATTTACCAACCGTGACAAGTTGGAAATAATTAAACCTTTAATTTTTTTGTCTTCCTTTGCTCTAAGCATAATCACACCTGCCGGCAATGTGTGTATGCACACATGTGTGTATGTTTGCTTGGAATATACCTTTAATTCCTGTGTTGTATTTTCAAAACCATACAACATTCGATATGGTAGAGGCAGGGGGCCACTGAGATTGACACTCATAACCATCTGGTTTAGTCGATCCAAGTCATTGAGAAGGAGTCCTGTGCATTCATCATCACAAACTGCGGAAAGGACAGCAAGTGAAATTTATTCATTTCTTCTAATTGCTTTAGGTAGATTTAAAACATAAAAAATGTGAACTACATTTTGGACCAACACAGTAACCACACTCGCTAGACATAAACATTCCGTGAAACATAATGCTGCTAATCTCAGATAATTAGTCTCTAATAAATGTTTGGTACTACAAGGAAAACAATTATGGAAACAGCCACTAGGAAGTAGGGAAACCTTATTGTCTAGGACTTGATAGTTGAACAGCCTGGTAGAACAAAGCAAAATTAATAGCCAGAGAAAATCTGTAGGATCTGTTTGCTCTTCCCAGATTTATGGAAAATCTGGGGAGAGCAAACAAGTAATTTAGAAAATTTAAAGAGTATTAAAAATGACTCAAGTATAGATTGCACTGCAGTACATTTGAATACAGAAAAGTCTTTAGAGTCTGTGTGATTTATGTAACACTTCACCTAACAGCATGGCCAAGCATGTGAAAATATGCTGACAGTTTTCCAGCACTTCTCATGATTACTGAGGTTACCATTTTTAATTCTTTAAAAAATGTATGCCTGCTTAGTAGTGTACATAAGTCTTAAAGGCACTTGCATCTTGAAAATTGATTTAGTAAGGTAAGTAGGAATATCCTAGGGCCTTTTCACATGGGCGCCCTGCCCCCCCGCACACTCCTGTGCTCCACCTACCTCCACCCATCACCCATGCACAGAGCAATGGGCTCCAATGCCCGTTGCGCCATGGGTGGAGATGGGTGTGCATCTGTGGGAATGACCGCACACCCACCTCCACCCACCGCGGGTGCACACCCATCTCCCCACCCACTGCGGCCCATTTGAAAAGGGCTCTAGTTATACAGAGTGGTGGCTAAATCATGTTCTTTTAAGAGTGACTTCTTCATTTAATTCTTTTTCCTTCCCCTCCCGGCAGTCCTCCCACTATATTGTTGCTTTAGCTGAAGTGCATTGTAATTGCTCTACTGAAGGCCCATATTTTCTGGTTTATGCCTGTGTGTTAAGAAGCCTATTAAGAACCCAGCTCTTGTCATCCATGCGCTTATGTATAGAATGGAAATGAAATGTAGCTTTTATAGCCAGTGCAATGTGTTATTATATACCAAAATCTGTCCTAATTGGTCAAGATGATGTACAGATCTGCCAGCTGTTTTGGAGACTGTAAATCAATTAACTGCTCAAATACAGGGTTCTTTTAAACCGATGGAATTCTTTAAGATCTAACACTTGAAGTGCTAAACGGATAGATGCAAAATCTATTAACAGGCTTCTATTTAATTCTGACACATAGTATTTTACTTAAACAACAAGCTACTCCTAGTTAACCTCACAGATTTTGAAGTGGCTGGCAATAAACATTGAGAGTGGGATGCAAATTAAAACATGCTTAATTCACCATGATAGGCAAATTTTGAATAGCTTATGAAGACATGAAGTATTCTCAATGAATTAAAAAACTGTCACTGGATAAGCATTCTGCAAGCATTCAGTGTGAATTAACACCTCTTGCTTGATAATTGGGCTGAAGAGAGGAACTACATTAACTCAGGACTACATCTTAGCAGAAGCGACAGGACTAAGTTATGCCAATACACAGTCTGAAATGTATTGGAGCAATAGCAAATATTTCAAGGGGATGATTATACTTTACATGACTAAATGTTTCCGAGGCTTGATCCATAAAACTGTCAGGGTAAATTTGTGTCTCATATTAACAAATGCAGCATTAAATTCAGATCATTATAGCAGTGCACACACGTAAGGGACAAATCATGCAGTCAATGTTACAATGTTTCATTTAGCAATTAGCACCAAATATTGCACTTTCAGTTTTCACTGTAATTTCCCATGCATGTAAAGAGCAATGTAAAGATTCCAACTTACCTTCATGCGAAAAACATCTTAGAAATCATGAATGCCAAAGAAAAATGATATCATAACGACGGATCAAAAATAAATGAGACTTTAAAATATATATTTTGTATAGTTCCATTTCTAAAATGTGTACACACACACACACACACACACACACACACACACACACACACTCATAGAATCTGATCTCTTTTTTCAAAAACATTCTCCTCTTATCGCAATTTAAAGATACCCTATACCAAGCCCCCCTTTTTCTGGAATGCCAAAATATGGTATTTAGAGCCTGGAATAGCCCTCTTCCATTAGTTTATTTTTCCTACCTCAGTTATGAAAACCTTACACTACACAATCATTCCCTTTTAAAAACACATATTTTCATAGATTCAAATAATGATCCAAACAACATTTGTAAAACTACTAGAAGCATTTTGAGCCAATACTGTAAATTACTATAGTATGTTCTATAAAAGTTTCTTCTGGATGAGGAAGCAGAACCGGACTCACTCCTCAGTGAACCTGTTAATTTACTTTGGAATACTGAAAGCTGCAAAGCAATGAAGACCTATCAACCCATCTATTGTTGTCAGGTAGCATGACCCTGTGGCTGTGTTTAGAACTGATGCAAGATCTCTTTACTTCAGTGGGACCTCTTCTGGCACTACATGCTAGCATTGGCACTGCCACTAAGCTTCCCTGAGCCTTAGGGGAAGGGTAGTGTATACATTTGAATAAATAAATAAACAACGATCCACCATCCAACATCATATAATGATCACTGTTTGGTGTTTTCAGACGAGCAAGTTGATGGGGTAAGGGGTTCGTGACTGCCAAGCGGCTCTGCCACGGAGCACTCACACATGTGGAGTGTGTAGGGAGAGAATCAAATGGGCAGCTCCCAGCTTGGCTATTGTAGCCATGGAGGCAGCCACTGCACATTTGGCTTGCCCTGCTCCAGTTTTCCTGGCATTGCTCCATGAGTGGTTAAGAATGGGTGCTCCGTGGCTCTCAGGAGCACGCATCCAGCTACTTCAGATGGGCAGTCAGATCCGTGGCTCATGGGTGGCCATGCAGGGTAGCATCTTGTCTGAAAACACCCATTCAAGAACCAGCATATACCACCTTAATACCAGAGTTATTTCCTAGTCAAAGTAAAGGACAAATCTGTGAGAATTCTGACAGCATGAAGATCATGACTGTGTAAAAAAGCTTACTTGCAAGAAGTACAGTGTGATAATATTTGGTACATGCCTGTTTTCTTTAATGGTGACTATTGTAGGATGCTTCTGATGCAATCCCAGCCCCTGTCAGTCAAGAGAATCAAGAGGGTGAGGAACTGAATCTGGAATCAAACCCAGGCACCTTCTTGATAATGCAGACTATTAACTACAGGGATATTAGACCAATCTCCCTTTTTATAATTTGTACTGTGTATATATATTTTCTCTTTTGTCACTGAAATATTTGATCTTAATATCTCCATACTTTGGGGGGGCAGGGCCAGCCTTAACGAGGGGCGGCTTGGGGCAGCTGCCCTGGGCTCTGCTCCTGGGGGGACCAGCACTCGGGGGCCCCCTAAGTCTTGGCCAGGGAGGGAGAGGCACCCTCTCATTCCCCCAGGCCGAGTCCGAGACTGACAGGCAGCGGAGGGGGCCAGCAGGAGTGAGGGAGAGGCAGAGGCCCCGCCTCTCCCATACTCTCTGTATCTTCTTGTGGCGGCAGGTGGCATGGCGGCAGATTTAATCTGCCACTACTGCACCTGCTGCCACAGAAAGCCAGGAAGCTGGTTTGGCTAGGGGCCCAGGACGGCAAGGGGCGATGCCACAGCAACAGATGGGGAGGTAAGTGCCCCAGAAATGGCTGGGCTTGGGGATGGGCAGAGGGAAGTGCCCCTCCGCCCGTCCCTGAGCCCAGGCCCAGGGAGCGCCCCCTGCAGGAGATTGAGCCCCCACATTTCTCCTCCACCTTGGGCCCTGCAGCTCCTAAGGTCAGCCTGGGGGGTGGGGATTATGGTGAGGGGAATAGCTTCAAATCTTTATTTTGTTTCTCAGACTCATTTCTACTTTCCACTGTTTCTAACCCTGGACACATGACATAGCAGTCCCATACACTGAAACACCCATGGACTGGAAACAGGACTTTCTTGATATAGACTCTATGGTTTCCTTCCTCCACTGGTGGAACAGAGCTCAGGTTTGTTGACCTTTCTCCTCTGATAGGGTTTCATAAATAGATATACATTTTTCTAATAACATTTCTTTACAAGCTCCTCTGGTGTACACACAAGCTTTCCCCCCCCCCCCCCCCTTTCCCTTTATTTCTTCTAGAGCAGAAGTCAAAGCCGTTTGACTATGGTCCTTTTTACACAAGACACACCCACGAATGCCCACACAGGGACTTGCGTGGGCATGCATGGGTGAGTCCCGTTTGTACAGGGGCAGTGGGTGGGCGTGTGTGCATGCTCCCACGAAACATACATACCCACCCACCTACACCCATCACCCAGGCATGAAGCAACTGGCGACAATACAGGTTGCTCTGTAAATGGGGATGTGCAGGGGATGGTGTGTGCCAGTGTGTGCCCATGTACCCTCTTCCCCCCCATCGTCCCTCACACTGACACCTCACCCAGCGCGGCCTGTTTAAAAAGTTCTTATTTGTGCACTAGCCATGCTGGCAGCTTATGTCTAAGGAAAGGGTCTGTTGTTAGTTATTGCAGCAGAGTTCAAAGTAATATGTGCTAGACTTTCAGAGGTGAGTCTTTTCTGCACTCATAAGTAGTCTTTTGAAAGAGTTCAATAAGTGAATTGTGGTATTATATGTATTAGAGCATCACCCTGAGACTCAGTCTATTTATGTCTAGGTTGAATTGTTCTAGGCTCCGTGGATGCAGCCATACAAGCTTCAGAGGGCCTGATCCCCATGCGGCTCTGTGGGGATGATCCTCACATTGCAGACCTTGAGTGGGAAGCAGGACAGACAATTGTCCATCCCGTGGGGAAGCTGGGTGGGAAAGCCACTGTCGGATCTCCCGCTGTGGTATGGGCTGAGGTGTCAGTCACATGAATGGCCACCGGGCCCTGCTGCACCTCCCTCCCCCAGTCCAACCACTATCCTGCCCCTGGACGTGACCATGTGGGACTGGAACCAGCAGCCACCACCGCTCAAAGCTCTGCAGTGGACCTTGCTGCGCAGCAGGGCAGATGGCAACCGGGCACACGAGCTACCGTTCCTCTTGGGCAGCCTTACCCAGTTTGGGGGTAAGGCTTCTATGCACTGTGTCTTCAGCCCGTAGCTCTGAGCAGCTTCAGTTCCATCTTACAAGAAGATACAGCAAATATATGCAACTTACACTGGGCCTCCTCCACAGTGCACTGAAGACAATGGTAGGCTTTCCATTGACTTCAATTGGTGCTGGCAACATAGTCTTCTGAGTGTGTGAGCAAAGAACAGGAAACCGTAAGAAGAGTTCAGGATTGTGTATACTACTATGTGCATCAATTTAAAAGTCTGAGTCACTCAAAACTTTAAGTTTCTATATAAAAATAATTAAGGAATTTAATCCTCAGGTGTATCCTAGCTGTAGAAATATATTACATGCATAAAGCTGCTTACTCAGATACATACATGATTGGGGATATTAAAAAAACCCAAAGCAAACAGTTCTACTGTAATGAACTGAAATACAGTTGTCACTATAAAAAAGTCAACATTTGTCTACAGTTTCCCTGCCATGAAATCTGTACAGCTGTTTTCTACAGCTCTGGTGATGGTATACCAGATAGAATGGTGAGGTAACTCACAACCAATTCTCAATTGTCGACGCACCCCCAAAGAAGATGAGGACACCTCCGTGGGTTTTAACGGCCGCACTCTTTATTAATTGTTTCCAGAAAAGGGGGGAAGGGGTACCCCTCCCACTTCCCCCCTTTGAACCGGGGTCCTACCTGATAATTTATTTATTTATTTATTTATTTATTTATAAATAAATAAATAAATAAATAAATACCTGATAACTGTCCCTAACTGTTTTCCCAACCACAGGAGGTTCCCACCCCCCCTACCGGGCGCCACCCTGTCCATCCGGCGCCCTTCTTCCCCACGTTCTCAGGTTAAGCCCGAGGGGAATCCTCCTGTGCCCTACCTTGTAAACTTCTTTAACTTATACCCTGCCCCAATCACCAGGTTTCCCCCGAGCTGAAGCGGGTTGTTCGTACCTACCCCCCACCCTTGGGGGTGGGGTGGGGTTAAACAACAAGGGTGAAAACACTCTAACCGCCTGTTTGGCACATGGTCTGCCCAACGGGTTCGGCCGTTTGCC
Source organism: Sphenodon punctatus (assembly GCA_003113815.1). Lineage (NCBI taxonomy): Eukaryota > Metazoa > Chordata > Lepidosauria > Sphenodontia > Sphenodontidae > Sphenodon > Sphenodon punctatus. Next base: position 3,857,046 of record QEPC01001643.1, on the reverse strand, counting down.
TTTCACCCTTGGGTTGGCCATGCAGTGGGCTGCTCTGTGAGGCTATGCATGGCCTTGCCCATCTCTTAAGGAGATGTTCCTAATCATACTATGCTATCTACTTAACTTTATTCAATAATTTCTTAAACAATTGGCCTGCCGCCAAAGAGTGAAATAATTACTGCCTACCACCAGCAAATTTGCACCCTCACCCCTTAGGTCGAATCAGCAATTCACTCCGGGAAAGGCGAAAAAACCTTCACCGCTACTTAGCCAATTGGGCCCGGGGAAAATTCCTTTCCGGTCCTAATTGATGACCAATATTACTCGGAGTGGTGCAAAAAAGAGGGTTGGGTGGGTGAGTGTGCGTCCTTCCCTGCTCCGCGCGCAGCCACAAGTGAGGTGCGCGAGCAGGGAAGCCTAAAATGGCGCCCGCGAGTCCCCGCTCTCGTGAGAGTCCCAGGCGCCTGCTCTCGGTTGCCAAGCAACCGCTCCGATTTCCAACCACCCTGCAGCCCCACGGCCTCTCCACCTCCGTCCTTGCCCTCTTCTTCCCATGGGAGGGGGTGGGGTGCCGCCAAACCTCCACCGCTATAAGCGCAGAGGGGACTTCTTAACGGTGAACAATATACATGTCTTTTTGTTTTTTTAACATCCATAGGGTGCCCAGGCAGAGTAAAGTGTGACAAATTAAAATGAATAGAAGTGAAAATTACTTTAGAAAATGCCAAAAGTTGCTCCTATTTGTCATTTTAAAAAATGCATCGTTTAACAAACTCTCACCTGCTACTAGCCACATGAGCTGTGGAGGGCTTGGCCCTGTGTGTTCTGTTGATTATGAAAGCCATTCTTTGCTTGAACAAAGAGGGAAAATGAGCTACCAAAATGAGACTACATGAGAACACAGATCAGGCTGGGGCACATATGCTAATGAGTAAGAAAGTTTGGGGACGTATTTTAATAAGGATGTTTTGATGACTAAGTTTCAAGACCATCCAAGCTCGCACCGTGGAATATTTGACAATCTCATATTTCTAACTGTAATAACCTAAATAGGGCACAGTATAAAATTTAGGTTTGTTTCAGAAGCATGCTCAATGAGTCTGCTTATTAAATTTTCCATAAGGCATCTATTTCTTTGGACATTCACTTTTTCACGCCATTGACCTACATACATGACTAGACCTAATATTATAGTGGTTTGGGAATAGAGTATGGCAGTGTATTTGTCACTCTTAGCAGTGCTATCCACTTGCAATTATTGTTCCATTGTTTTGTGATTGTAAATAATTTCTTTGCTTTGTGCATGGATTGTAAGTTTAAAACCAGACATACTGTGTTTTCCATTCTACATCTGGCTCTCTGAACTATAATTGTTACAAAATAATATTGAAAAAGTACCACTTATTAAACCAGCAACAAAAATGGCAGGTTTTGAAATTTTAATAAAAACAGTTGCTAGACAAGATGACACTATATTATAAAAATAGTCTTCTATGTTTGATCAAAAATATGATCATTTAAATCCAAATGCACATCACTCTCTGTTCTTAAGTCTTTTTATTGTAAACTGTTCAGCATTAAGATATTTAGTCTAAAAGAGGACCTTAATATATAATGATTATATTGAAATAATAATATGATACAATAGCTTGGTTTAAAGTTCATGCTTAATAGGATTTTAATGTGTATTCCTCAACTTTTATGCCCTGCTTTTAAATGTGGTCTTGCCCTTAAAAGAACCCCTCCTAAGAATTCATTAGTGGAGCTCATTCAGTGCTAAACAACCATTCATAATCAATTGACTTTGGCAAGCATTGGTTGAAACTTGTCCATTTTGTATTGTTTTACAATACAATGTTTGAAATTTATATCATACGTATATCTATGCTTCAATGTGCACTTGGAGAAATCCTGGCTCCACCACTGAAAGGAAACTGGGCCCTTACCTTGTGAATTTTCATTCTTGAAGGATCTTCTGGACACCAATCCACTACCATGGGGATGATCCCCAACCCAATCAGTAGGAGGCAGACTGAATTCTAATGGAGCATTGTTCTCAGGGACCTATCCCACGTGCGCTCCAGTTGTCCAAAAGTCAAAATTCTGAAACACAAACTTGTACAACCTACGTAATGCTGAACAGTATAAAAACTATAAACAGAGCCAAAAAGGAACAACTTCCTTCTCCATGTGAATAAAACCACTTTTCTTTTTTCATCATTGCTCTGGATTATCAAAATGGCTAAGACTTTTCAATATTTAATAATACTCTTAAAATGCAACCTGGGAAGGACTGGACTGGTGTCCAGGAGATCCTTTGAGAAGGAAAATTCACATGGTAAGGGCCCAATTTGCCTTTCAGTCTCCTCAGATGTCCTGGACACCAATCCAGTACCATGGAGATGTACCAAAGCAGTATCCCACAACAGAAATGTGGGGAAACTATTAATACTGTCAAAAATTACTGTACCACCCCCTGTAACACCCTCCTCTGAAAGGCTGCCTCAGTAGAGGCCTGAGTGTGAATTTTGTAATGCCTCAAAAATGTATGAAGTGAGGACCAAGTGGCCACATGACAAATTTTCTCAGAAGAAGCTCTTGATCGAAAAGTCCAAGTAGTCAAGGTCCTTCTTAAGGAGTGAGCTGAGACATTCTAAGGAGGCAATACATTTTCTGCCCTATATGCTTCTGCGATGCAGGCCTCTATCCATTTAGAGATTACAGCTTTCAAAACTCCCCCCTCACACCTTTTCTCCCAGAACTCTAGGCAACTAAAAGTGCTGAAGATTGTCTAAAGGTGGGTGTCATGTCAGTGTGCATTTTTAAAGCTCTATGCACATCTAACATGTGCCATAATTTTTCTCTAGAATGTACTGGTCTAGGGCAAAATGAAGGTAAGATCATTTCTTGGACCCCATGAAACAGAGAATTCACTTTTGGTAGAAAAGCCTGATTCAGCCAAAGGACTAAAGACTCCTTCTGAAAAATACAGAAGAACGAATCTACTGATAAGGCCCCCAACTCAGACACCCTCCCAGTGGAGGTAACAGCGATCAGAAAAACCACCTTGATCAAGAGAAAATACGACACCTCTCATAATGGCTCAAATGGGGGCTTAAGGAGAGCCTTTAGAACCAGGTTTAAGTTCCATTAGGGAAATTTGTCGAGAGATTAATTTTGCTGCCCTTAGAAAATGTTTCACATGAGGGTGTAATGAAAATCTTGAGCCCAACACAGAACTTAAAACAGAGTTCAAAGCAGCCACCTGCCATGATAGTCTGTTAGACTTAAGGCCTTTCTCTAGACTGGTTTGTAGAAAACCCAAGACATCTACCACCCCTGCTGTCTGTGGTGTGCCGGGGTGGGTCATCATCCCCATGGTAGTGGACTGGTATCCAGGAGATCCAAGGAGAAGTCAAGGGAACCCACAACTATATTACGTGTGCGCACATATGTATACTGTACAACAGTATACATATTTTTTTTAACAATAAAACATCAAAAGAACAATAATTGTAAGACAGTACTGCCAGAAGAGGGGGAAAGAAAACACACTGCCATATTATATTCTCAAAGTTAAAAAGTATTAGATCTATATGTGTATGTGTGTCATATAATATAAAGAGAGAGATAACAAAGCAGAGATTCCCATGCTGTGAGTTAGGACCCCAAGTGAGGTCATGCCATCTTTGGAAAGGGTCACATCCAATGGATGCTGAATATACTTGATATGGCTTTGCATGTTTTTAGATGGACCCAAAGATGGCCACCATCAGGTTTGGTGCTCCATCCATGGTGGGTTTACACGGAAGCAGTCGCTGTCATGGCCCACCATTTATCCGTACATGGCCCCTCACGCACCACAGAGCTGCGGACAAATCAGAAACTGCTCTAGGCTGCTGCCAGCAGCTCCAAGGTGGTTGCCAGGGCAGTCTGCGGCCGGGAATGGAGCTGCAGTGGCCATCCACCCTTTAGATGAACCACTGTTCTGCTCCCGGCCGGTGCTCCAGGTTCAGGCGGCCTGCTTCACTTGTGGTGATCTGGGATGTTCCAGAGCACCATGAGCATAGCTGGCCCAAAGCAGACAGTGACTGCTCCACCTCATCCCAGGGTGGCCCACCTTTAAATGGACGGGCCACCCGGGGTGGCGCAGAGCAGGAGTGGAGCAGGTGTCTGTCTAAAAACACCCTTTGTTGCTAATTCAGGTAATGGGATTATATTTAGGACTCAAAGTGTGTTGACAAATGAGGCGTTCCCCACTTTCACTCCGATTACCCCCAGATTCACCTGCCACTTTGTCATGGGGCTGCCAGATGTTTACCTCGGGGCCGCGCCACATGGTCTCAACCTAAGAAACATGGAGCCCGCCATGAGGACAAATATGGGCAAATCCAGGGCAACATACTTTATGTTGTAAGGGAACACAGTGCACCCTGGCTGCTCCTTGCACCAGCCCCCGTCTGTTGGGTAGTCACAGATGCCAGTCTAGAGTGTCAGGTGAGTGACCACAAGTCTAATGATTGAGAGGTGGGGGTGGGGATCACAGGGAGAATGCCTACCTGTCCATTTCGGCCCCGCGCAGAGCCGGCGGGTGGCAGCCTCAGGGGACCCATGGAGTGTGTCTCCTCTCTCATTTGTTAATGACCCAACATGGGGTTGCACATACAACAACATGGGTAACAACTTAAATTCCTAACTTAAGCTGACATCCTCAAGACACTTGCACAGGTCCCAGTGAAGTCACTTACCATTTGGAAGTATGAGCCCTTTGAGGACTGCAGCTTTTGTGTTCTACATGACAGTTCCACCAGCTACCACCCAAATGCATCTATGTTTGCTATGGAATCATAAAAGTGAAGTCATACAAGTGAAAGATATCTATGTGAATACGTATATAGCATTCACGTGTATTTATGCTGTATTTGTGCAATCTCTATAATATGAAACGTATCCCACATGCAGCGTGGGTCCACCCAACAGACAGGCAGTAGCTCCACATTCGGCCATTGCCCTGGGTTTGGCTGGCCCGCTCTGTGTGCTCCTGGATGCTCTGGAGTGCTGCCAGTGGGACTGCCTTCGAGCAGCCACAACCTGCCTTGCTTTCAACATCTGAAGGGTACCTTTAGACGGACCGGCCAACCTGGGAGTGATGGGGGCACCCCCAGAGTGGCCAATCCCAAACCCTATGGATGAGTACATGCATGCAACCCATGTGCAACCCTTGTATGCCCACATTATGGGGACACTGGCTCACGCACAAACTGTGCAGAACTCATGCGTAAGCCATGTGCATGGGAGGTTAGGATCGCTCCCACTGCATGTGCACACTTTGGGGCCAATCCAAGGTCAATGTACACACACTTGGTGTGCATGCCATGTATGCTCTTGGTATGTGCACTGTTAGTGTGCACCGTGCTCAACATGTTGCGTGCTATGTGAGTGCCATGTGCATGTGCACACCAAGCATGCAGACCTTGGATCATTCCCAATGTGTGCAACATGTGTGCAATATGTGCAGTGTATGTGCAATGGATGCCGGTGCACACATGAAGCTTGGATTGGTCCTAAGGTCACTTGCATGTACAAATTTTAGTACTTGTGTGCACAAACAGAATTACTTTAAAGTGTCACACTCCATACACACACAATCAGTTACATTTGGGATCAAAACAGCAACCATCCACTCTCTATAGAGTCAAATGACTTACACACAAACAGAAGCAGCACAGGCACTCTCTGAATGAACTTGGTTCCATCTTATTATCAAGTTACATAGTAACAGTGGAATCACAATCTAGTTTCTTAGATTTCACCATTTTAATTTCATAGGTTTATAACATTGCTATTTCCCTCAATGGGAGTTACTGGGTGTTTAACACCTCTGAAAATCAGGCACGTGTTATTCAGGTGTCTAAATATGATTTCAAGGTAACTTATTTGAAAAATGTGGCCGTATGTTAAAGATAGCTAAGTATCTACTATTATGGCCCTGATTTTTCTACTGCTTGAGCATTGTGCAGGCATTTACACCAGTGCAAAAGGGACTGAAAAGTGGATGTACAGCACTTCTGATCTTACTAAGTTCTGGCAGTCTAAAGGGAACATAGTCCATTTTTACATGGATGACCTCCCTCCACTCGGTGTTCAGGTTGGTGTGTGGGGGGGAGCGTCTGTGTAAACGGCTGGCGGTGGGTGGGGGGATGGGTGTCCGCTCGGTGTTCGCCCATGTGAACACTGAGCAGGATGGGTGGGNAGAAGTTTATGGTCATTTTTACACAGACACGCTCCCCCCTCATCCCCTAGCTCGATGTTCAGGCAGGTTTGCAGCGGGGGGAGCGTCTGTGTAAACGGCTGGCGGTGGGTGGGGGGATGGGTGTCCGCTCGGTGTTCGCCCATGTGAACACTGAGCAGGATGGGTGGGAGTGCATGTGCACTCTCGTGCAACAGCCACCTCCACCCATCGCACACCCATCTCTACTCACCTCCACCCAAGGAGCCCTTTGGAAAACTGGAGGAGGCACTGTGAGTGGAGGTGGGTGGAGATGGGTGTAGGACACCCTATGGCTGTGTTTAAATAGACACCCACCCACCTCGGCCAAACACCCATCCCCCCACCCACCCCCGTCTGTGTAAAAACGGCCATAGTGTAAATAAGAGTAAAGCCCTGACATTCTGTTTTTCACTTTCCCATGCCAATGTTTTCAAATCTGCACAGAAAAAGATGACATACAGGGTGTTTATTTGATTCCTTGCTGGATTCTGCTTTAAAGGCAAGCCTGAAGGAAGAGGAGAAAATAAATCACATTTCCATTAGTTCCTATCCTGCTCAATTTTGGAGGAAGACAATACCTTATTTTAATTTAGGATTGACTAAGTGTCGATGAACAGGTCTTGCAACCTGATTTTTTATGTGCTTTTGAATAGACATAAGAGTAGAACATAACAGGAAATGAGATTACGGGCTCAGAACAATGAGCAAAAACACAATATCCAATTTCCCAGAAACCAAATTCCAAACAATAATAAAAGAGAAAACAATATGAACATAAAAAGTGATAGCATCAAGGGCAAAAGCATTGCCATTATAACATTTAACTAAATGTTTTTTATGGTGGATTGGCTCTTATTTCTATTCTTTAAACAAGAGATTTTCTTTGCTGTTTCATCTTCTGTAGGAGCTAGTGAAAACTTTTCAGAGACTTTGGCTCTTTTCACATGAGACGCCCCCACTCAGCTGCAGATCCACCCACCTCCACCCACCCTGGCCCGTGGCGGTGTCCATTTGAAAAGGGCCTTTGTGCCACTCATGGCATAACGCAGAGGAACTTCTGATTAAACACTTAGGAGGATGCTAACTCAATGAACCCAAGGTTTTAATCTGTCAAAGCAGCAACACCAACCTTTCGCAAAACAAATTTCAACTGACAAAAAGAAAGCTTTGAGAGTAGGGCTGAAATGAGCAGCTAAATTGCTGCTCGTGAGAAATTTTGCCATCTTGGGAACCGGAATTAATTTCCCAACCATTTCCCAATACTAATTTCTCAATTCTTGCAATACCACAGGATACCATCGCAATTTACCATCTTTCCACTTACCATTTACCACATACTGTTCATTTATCAATTACCGCATTTCTGAATGTACCATTTTACTTCCGGGTTAATTGTTTCTGCATTTCTGAGCTAATCACTGTGCAAATAGTCAACCTCCACTCCAGTGCCGCCAATCAGAATTGTTGTTCTATGTTATTCCTTTTGCTTTGACCAATCTGTGGCTGGATTGCAGATTAGTAAGGAATCTGTGTACCAGGCAATGAGTGACAAGGAAGAACAAGGGAAAATGGAGTGAAAGAAATGCGGTATTGTCTTGGTATTACCACTGAGGATCTGAAATGGACAGCAAACCAGTAAACGGCAAACCAATAAAAAGAAAGTTGGTAAATTGAGAAACAAATGTTAGTCAAAACATTACATAGTACCAGAAGGTTCTCAATTTGACCAAAATGGTATCAGGAACCAGGATTTCAGAATTCCCATTTTGGCGAAATCTTGTTTCAGCCCTATTTGAGAGCACTGTGCAGATTTCCAATGAATGTATTAAAATACACTGAGGACTTTACCCATTAGCTCATAGAGGTGTGCATCAGGGGCCCATGTCATTTTCATTTTCGTTATTTAAATCTGTCGTTTTCGCTTTCATAAATATCAAACTGTTGCTTTTGTTTTTGCGTTCGTTTTCGTTTTCCGTTGGTTTCAATGGAAAACACATTTTCGGCTGTAACTTTTTTGTTTTTCACTATATTTGGCTGAAACTGGAGTGATTTTACCTACAATTGAAGGCATTATGTGTAATAAATTCCAAAGTGTTTGGATAAAGGAATCCAATTTTAGAAGCAGTTGAATTAATTTATTTTGCAAAAATCTTCATATACATTCTTAGGTGTAACCTCTTTGCCTCACACTTAATGTAGATGAAACTTGGCATGTGTATACCTCTTCCTGTATTTACTATCTCTGCCATCTTTCAGAAGGATCAGATAAAGGGTCCTGGTGGTATAAGCAATTAACTTATAAATGTATGCATGACTGTAACATCTTTGTAGTCAAACCAGTGTATATGAGACTTGGCAGAGCTGTATATTACACTTTCATGATCACCTCTGCCAAATATGAGAAATATATGATAAAGGGTCCCAATTTTATATGCCTGCACAGCATATGCAGAGAAGGAGCCTATGCCAGGGATTACGTATCACTGTGGTATAAGATCAGTTTGTGATGCCAATTGGCCAGCAGAAATGTCAACCAAATATCCTCATTCTGTGCTGTGACCATTCCAGCATCTCTCCCACACTTGTTACTGGGAAGTCATAAGCATCTGTTTAGGAAAGAGCCAATAGAGATTCTCTTATGTCCTCTGTCACAGTGCTGCAGGATGTGATTGTGATGATAAGTGGCCAGACTGGATGTGTAAACTATGCCTCCTGATTCCTGGGATGCTACCCCCAAAGTCCCAGTTATGTCTCTTCTATGCACGCCTGAGGGCCACCCCCTAGACCCGCCTCGAAGCCACTACTGATCAGTCCCGTAAAGCTAGAAGCATGCAGTAATTGCCCAGTAGGGATGGGCGAATGCGGTTCGGTAGTTCAGAGTTCAGCCCGAACTCGGCCTGTTCAGACTGAACTCGAACACGAACCCGAATGCGAATATACCGAACAAACCAAACACCGAACGGCAAAATGGCCGAACAGTTCAGTCAGTTCGGATTACGTTTGGGTGAGTTCGGGTGGCAAAAAAAGGTTCACTGGAAGGTCAAACATGACAGGGAGGTGTCAGTCACTGAGGAGCAGACTTCCAGGCACCAGGGGTGGAGAGGCTTGCAAGAAAC
>QEPC01001643.1:3821233-3847662 GCA_003113815.1 Sphenodon punctatus | reverse complement strand
ATATGGATATGGATATGGATATGGATATGGGATGGGAGATAGATAGATAGATAGATAGATAGATAGATAGATAGATAGATAGATAGATAGTTGTAAGAGTTAGCTTAGTGATAGAGATAGCGTTAGTGATTTAGTTTTAGTGTTTGTAGGAGTAGGTCTGTGTACTTAGACAATTCATTTAGTTCATAGCATTTAGAATAGTTAATAGCAGTTAGATTTAGTGTAGATAGATAGATATAATATTAGATTAAAAAAACCAAAAAACCCATATAAAAACAAAAAACCAAATAAAAAACAAAAGAAAACCATATAAAACCCAATAAAAACCCAAAAATACATATAAAAAACCAAAAAACACCCATAACAACATTTCTCGAACGGCCAAACGGAACAGCCGAATGGCCTAACTGAACGGCCTGTTCGGACGACCGAACCGAACAGCCGAACCCGAACTTGGCGAACTAGCCGAATTGCCAAACCGAACGGATGAACCGAACGCAGCCGAACCGAACGGCCGAACCAAACGCAGCCGAACCGAACGGCCAAACCCGAACCGCGATCTGTTCATCCATTCCTATTGCCCAGTGAATGTGTCTGTCAGTCTTTTGGGTTTCTCCACATCCTCCCTCTTACAGCCTCTATTCCCCCTGTCATGCAAGGTGCCTGCCTCTAACTGGCACTGCATGTGCGGATACTTATCTGAATAATGGTCTTCAAGGGGACAACTTCAATTGCTTATAAAATTGGGCCCCTTTATCTAATTTTCCTGTGATTTGGCAGAGATGACAGGGAAGGGATGTGATACATATTTGCCAAATATTTTGTAAACACGATGGAATATACAAATGTTACACCTGGAAATGTATTTTCAAGTTAACGTCTTATAACATCAGAATCCTTCATCCAATCTTTCTGCATATTAGCAGGTATATTAAGCCTGTACATTGACATGATATGTGTAGGTTTCATGAAAATTGGATTGAAGATAATGAAATTATAGCCATGAACGTGTATGGATCTTTTTATAAAATCACAACTTCAATTGCTTCCAGAATCTGTTCCCTTTATTGAATCATTTCAGAAATTGGTACACATAATGCCCTCCATTGGGGGTACAAGCACCCCAAGATGTCATCACAATTGAATAAGAAACAAAAAGGTTATAGCCAGAAACACATTTTTCAGTATTTTCCTTTTATTTCAAAAATGTCATTTTTGTTTCTATTTTTGTTATTACTATTTGTCATTTTCGTTATTGCAATAATGATAATGAAAATGACAATTTTCATTATTGTTATTGTAATAACAAAAACAACATGCACACGCCTATTAGCTCATGGCTTGGAATGGCTGGGACACCAGAGAAATGGTGCATCTATTTGGAGAAAGAACCAGCTTCACAAATAAATACTGCAAAACCCAAGATTTGGCTTCTGCGATACAACATGAAGAGCCACAAAATCGTTAAGGGAATGTTAGTATACGTACAAACACACTTGATGCCATCACGCGCATGCAAGGGCTCACAGCCTGCACACTTCCACCCTGTGGATCCAGGTTTGCACGTGCACTGTCCGGTGACGGGATCACAGGGGCTTGGCAGTGAACCGTATGGATCACACTCACATTCTTGACAAGATCCACCTGGAATTCTTGGGTTACCAGTGTAGCCAGAAGAACATCTGGAAGATGAACAGTTACTATTAGGGCTGAAACGAGTAGTCAATTGCTTAACCGCAAGTAATTTTGCTATCCTAAGGAATGGGGGTGAGTACTCAGCCATTCCGTCAGTGTCTGAAGAACACTCATTCGAGGGTACCTTCCTCAGAAGGGGGGGAAAGGTGGGAGGTGGCCCCCAGCAGCTACCAGCTCAGTCCCTAGCACCAGCCCAGCCCCCACTTGACTTCTCCAGGCACTAGGCTTACTTGTAGGTGGGTGGATGCACTGAGCTTAATTTCTTCTCCAGCTCATCTTTGCTGCGGTAGCCAGGCATCTGTTTAGCTCTTCCCCAGCCCCTGTACCTCTTGGAAATGTAGTCCAAAGGCTAGAACACACCACTTCACACATACATGCTTGCCAGTCTTTAGACTGGCAAGCATGTGCGGCGGTCCATGCGAACGCCGGCGGCGGTGGGGGGGACATCCATGGGAACGGTGCCTATGGTGGGTTGGGGAGGATGGGTTTTTATTTATTTTATGCCTCCCTTTTATGTATTTTATATATTTTGTGTATATTTTTAAATAGTTTAATTTTTGTAAGCCGCCTCGAGCTGCTTAGGCAGGAGAGGCAGGATATAAATGTTGTAAATAAATCCACAAATAAATAAATAAATAAATAAATAAATGTTTCCAATAAGGGCACAGTTCTGTAAAATGCATTGCTAGCCAAAAGGAAATTCTGGGTGGATGTTGAACACTAAAATATACACTGGTTGGGAAGATGCCTGAAAAAGAGTCCAGCTGTATATCTTGATCCTAAGCATACCTGGATAAACTGGGACACCAAAGAATGCTTGGATATTTGGGCGGCTCCTCTGAACTTAAGGTAACATCTAAGTGAGAAATTTTATTCCACTATCTAGCTTGACAAAGATGTCTAACCATCCCTGCTTGTCTGATTAGTATTTGATTAAAAGAAATAATTCAATATGAAAAGGATCCATTATTAAAACAGTATATTTATCTCAATAACACAAAACATTAAGGCTGCAATCTCAAACCACTTACTCATTCGGGATAACTTTGCACCAAGTTCTTTCAGAACTGTAGTCTAAAGACTTCTTCAGATGGAGACCCTAATAACCACTTAACTCGTTTCAACTGCTTTTGTTCCTACAAACAGTGCTTATAGATAAGTGGGGGTGATTTACCCTGGAGGTATGTGTTTCAGTTTAGAGAGGGGTGCATACTGCATAGAAGCTAATCCTATGAATAGAAAAGTGGAGTTAATTATGCATGTTAAGGCGCTTAACACCTACCCCCTGACTGTTCCCCAAATTATTATCTCCCGGGATAGCCCCCTTCTGGGTAATTACCTCTGTATTCATGTATTCAATCCACTAACAAAGTAGATTGCTATCGCTAAATTAAGTAACTCGGGGGGGGGGGGAGGTGGGTTAGGCTGTTCTTTTATCTAAGTATGCAAACAACAAAGTTGACATGTAGTAATATGTACTGTTTGACACTTGACTTTGACTCCCTTGCCAGCTACCGGCCTGTCTCTAACCTTCCCTTTTTAGGGACGGTTATTGAATGGGTTGTGGCTTGGCAGCTACAGGGGCATCTGGACTGTGTCAGCTTCCTTGATCTGTCACATTCCAGCTTTCGTCTGGGTTATGGCACGGAGACTGTGCTTGTGGCACTGGTTGATGATCTCCACCGTGAACTGGATCAGGGTTGTTCTATTAGATCTGTTGACTGCGTTTGATACTGTTGACCATGAGATGTTGATGACACCTGCGGGACTGTGCAGGGGTGGGCGGGATGGTTCTTGACTGGTTCCGCTCCTTTCTGGTCAGAAGAACTCAGCGAGTGGTGCTCAGGGATTATTTTTCATCATACCGAGACCTCTCATGTAGAATCCCACAGGGTTCTGTTTTGTCCCCACTCCTGTTCAACGTGTATATGCAGCAGCTTGGCAAGGTGGTTAGGAGGTTTGGCGTGCGGTGTCATCAATACACTGATGACACCCAGCTTTACCTCTCTTTTTCATTTGACCCAGGCCCTGCAGTCTCAGTGCTTACCTGGTGTTTGGCAGCTGTGGGGGACTGGGTGAGGGCTAACTGACTGAGGTTGAATCCTGACAAGACGGAGGTGATGCTAGTGGGAAAGGTGGTGGAGGTGGTGTCCCCCATTATTGATGGGGTTCACCCCCACTGGTTCCCCAGGTTTGGGGCCTGGGGGTGCTCTTCGATTTGCAGCTTCATCTGGATGTCCAGGGGGAGGCTGTGGCAAGGAGTGCTTTTTGCCAATTACATCTGGTATGATGACTGCGGCCATATGTTTTGGACTCTGACCTGGCTGCTGTCATCCATGCTTTCATCACCTCTAGGCTGGACTATTGTAACACACTCTACGTGAGGCTACCCATGGTGATGGCTCGGAGACTGCAGCTGGTGCAGAACGTGGTGGCCCGCCTCTTAGTGGGGTTGGGCCGCCGGGAGCATATTACACCAGTGCACTGATCTCTGTACTGGCTGTTTCAGGCCCAATTCAAGGTGTTGGTGCTTGCGTATAAAGCCCTGAATGGCCTAGGCCCTACCTATTTGCGGGACAGCCTTACCTCCTGGGTCCTGGACTGGCCCCTGCGGTCATCCGGGAATGCCTTCCTCGAGATTCCCCAAGTCTTTCAGTGAGCCATGATGGAGAGGGCATTCTCGGTGGCTGCACCGAGACTGTGGAACTCCCTCACACTGGAGGCCCAATTGGCCCCGGACCTTCCCTCTTTTCGACGAAGTTGTAAGACCTGGCTGTTCCACTGGGCGTTTGGTGGGGGAGATGGGTGAAGGGTGGGGTGAGTGGGTTTGGGTGGGGGAGAAGGTTTTGTTTTTTTACCTCCTGCTTTCCATTGTTTTATCTGTTTTTAATGTTTTATTATTGTTGTTGTGAGTCGCCCTGAGCTGCTATGTCAGGAGTGGCGGGGTATTAAGTGTGAATGTATAAATAAATAAATAAATAAATGGAGGGGCTTAATTCCTTTAACAAAGAGAAAAAAAGGAGGGGGGCAGTAGCAAAAAAAGTAGCAAACAACAACAACAGGTACTGCAAGGACAAAAACAAAGAACAATGGTTTAATAATAAAAATATCCATATATGTTTGATTACAACCCATATACACAATGGTAAGGGTAATACAGTTTCATACAAGAACCTTTCTGAAGTTAAGGAGCTTAACAGTAAACAGACTATCCCTGATGAAGAACTAAGCTTGAAAGGCATTTGATTTTATTATTATTATTATTATTATTATTATGTAGTTATTGTTTTATATATGGTTATTTTGTATTGATTTCATATTTGTTTGGACTCCTACCATCTGGACTGTCCATTAGTCCTTTTATTTTTTTTATTATTAAACCACTGTTCTTTGGTTTTGTCCTTGCAGAAGCTGTTGTTACCTAATTCCCTTATTTGCTGAGCTCTCTTTGTGAGTAAGATGGAGACTGGAGCTTGGTGGGGCAGAAAGTAGCCCTACTGTGTAGCCTAGTACAGTTTTCTATTCCCCCCCCCCCTGCTTGCATATATGTAAATAGAGGAGTTAGGGGAGCACAATAAAGTGTGAAGGTGACCTATGCCTTTTTGCATGTAGACAACTGGAAGGTAGGGTTTGCCAACTTCTTGTGTTTTTGACCCCAACACTCCCATTATGGAAGGTCAAAACCACAAGAGGAGGTAACCCTACTGGGAGTGTCTCCCAATGGATGAAACTAATCATTGTCAGAAAGCTGAGGAAATCTGCCATAAAGGAAAAGCTTTATGGCACTTCCTACATTGCCCCCTTTTTCGTTGCTCCTTCCTTCTTCCCAGCCCCCTTTTACCTTTCACAGTACTGGCCTTCATATCCAGCAGGGCAAGCAGTACATCGATAATCATTGCTTCCTTCCATAACACATGATGGGCTAAAGCTTAACCAGAAAAAAGAAGGAATAAAATGTTATCTCTGACACAGTCCCTTTAATTTGCTATATCATTCTAATCAGCTGTACAAGAAGACAGATAATAAAGCCTCTGTTTTAATGCCAGAGACCTTTCATAGGCATGTAAAAGTTAAGAAATAGAGACTGAACTAACAGAAGACATGTATACACATATATAATAGCAATCACTTGGAAAGGTGCTGTTAGAGGGAGCGAAACATTGTCATTTCAAATACTTGGATACAGTGAGAGGTAAGCAAGAATCAAATGATAAATATGCAGGCTAAGATTGAAAGCATTGACAATGTAGGGAGCACAACAGATAGTTGTAATAAACCCCACAATAACTACCATAATGGTGCAGTAGTATAAAACCCATCTAAATCTATATTTAGTCCATTTTTAATCTAAATTTTATAGTTATATAAATTTATAATAATAAAATAATTATAAATTTTACTTCCCAGACCTTTTAACCCTCAAGACAGATTTTGGGGTAAATTGGGCCAACGAAATAAATAAAAGTTCAAAATCTGGACCAGAAAATTCATAAAACTTTTAAAGCAAACCTATACTACTTCATACCCCTCAACAGTAATGGGGTCAATTGTCCTGTGTTGGTTCCTTTTCCCCTCCCCCATTTGTAGGTTTTTGGTGGGGTTTTTTAAATGAGAATTTCACTAAAACGGTATTAGGGGGGTAAATTTGCCCCCAATTGCAATGAATGGAAAAATGAAAGCACTACATGCCTACGGTAATGGGGGTCATATTCACCCCCAAACATTCAATTCAACCCTCAGTCAGTTCAACACACTCAGTACTGTAATTTTGGAAATGTTCAAGATACTACTGACTCCAAATACCTTTTGTGTTAGTATTGTTTCTGTACCACAAACAATAACTCTTGATAAACTTTAATATTTTTATGTTAAACTGGAGTCATTTTCAAGTTCATTACCCCCACCCCCCAATTATAATTTAATTGGGGTCTATGTTTCCCCAATACCAGATTAATACGGTGCATTTTTCAATCATCTGAGGGTTAAAATCACCTATGTACAGATACCAGAAGGATAGATCATCTACAATTCTTCTACAAGCCCAACTCTAGAAGATGAATTCTTCTACAAGCCCAACTATAGTGTGGATAGTGGCATGGGATGAGAAGCGAGTAGGTGAAGAAAATTCCTCCAGTAGTTTTCATGTCTTTTGCATCTTGTTTTGTAATGTCTGCTAGTATATATGTGCATCACTGGCCTCTAATTGATAGAATCAAGACCTGTGAGATGTCATCCTCTCTGGTTGTCATACAGGAAAGAGAAAAGCTCTAGCAGTGAACTGACTGAAGAATATTTTTCATTAGCTCAAGTAGTAGATGTGCATGATTAATGTGCAGAAGATAGGAGATTTACTCAGCATGCAATGTATATGTATGGCATAACAAGCTACTGTCATGTGCGCCAGTGAGGTGGCCTTGGGCAAGTCACTATCTCTCAGCCTCAGTTCCGATATGTACAATGGGGGTAATTACCATTTATTACTTCATAGTGTGAGCTAAATAAAAGTTAAACAATGAAAGTGCTATATAAATAATAAAGAATAATATGTAGTATAGCATGTGATTGTAATACAGTAGAAACCTCTTTATTGGGAAACCTCAAGAGATGCAAAAATAGCTGGAATAAGCAGACGTCCCAGTCAATGGAGTGATGACCTTAGTCACAAGTATACTGTATTTTTAATTCATGACATGCACTGCTTCTGTGACGGGGCTAATTTGTACTGAACTTTGGGTGTTTTTGAACAAGATGCGTCCACACATGGCCCCCACCCAACCGACCATGCATCCAACCGCTCATGTAAAGGTGGTGCATGGAGAGGCGCACTCCCGTGACCCACACAGCGGCCATCCATGGCCATGCATGGAGCACTGCTGAAAAATTAGGAGTGTCCCATGCAGGGCCAGCCGAATGTACCTCCCTTCGCCTTGCTCATTTAAAAATACCCTGAGTCTTCCACCCTCCTCAAAAAGAGCAGCACAGATTGCATTCCACTTTCCCCATGAAGGCTGAGAGTCACAAACCACTTTCTCTGGCGAAGTCCCATTGAAGGCCATAGGGCCATAGGGCCTTGGTAGACGTTATTACCCTAACTCAGGAGCAAGTGATTTGTGGTTTGCAACAGAATTATCCAAGGTAGTCCACCATTTATAACGTTGGGGTGAAGGGGATTGGTGAAAAGCAATCTCTACTCAGCATTTGAAAAAATATCACATCCCAGTCAAATAAAATGACCTCCCAGTTCTATGATATAAATACCCAATTAAGTTGTGTCGACTGCATTAGTAAATTGTGATCTTGTAATTACAGTAAATGAAAAAAACAAAACAAAGACACAAACAAACCCCCAAACTAATCGTCAGAATGGTGCAGTGCTAAAAAACTCATCCAAGTATTTGTGCAGGGAGTGCTCAACCCCAGATTAATGCTGAAAAAGCACTAAGGTGGCTGGAGCTAAGCACAAAATTCCCCTCCCTTTGGCAGAGTGCAGTCAGCATCCTACTCTAACTCACTTATAATGCATTAAATCAATAGTGCTTGAATGAGTAATAAAATTACACCTTTGCAAAAAATGTAAACAAATTGATCTACTACTCACAAACTCATTATCCAACACATTTTCAACTCTGTAAAAATAGATTCACAGACCCATAAGCAACTCATGTTCTCTGGTTTTTCAGCTCATCAGATCTGAAGCTGAATGCTGAGTGCACAGAAACAGGAAAGCTATCTTACAAACTTAAAGACCCAAACTTATAGTTTCTTGTAAAACTTGGGGGGGGGGGGGGGGGAGGAATCTTTCTCCCAACCACTTCTCTGTGTCTCAATNAATATGCTTTGGAACTTGCAAGCGGGGACCAATATCTTCAGGTTGGCAATTATCGACTCTCGTCTAATCAATAAAAGAAACCTGGGCTAAGTCTCTCTTATGGTCCTTTCTATGCTGGCCTGATAGGAACTGGAAGAGCTATAAAGTTTGTACAGTAGGGGGCAATCCATCTGTTTAGCACAGGTACAAATCCCACTGAAGTGAATGGGACTCACTTCACTGGAATTAAGGTCTAGTGTTGATGCTAAACAGTTGAAGGATCAGACTGTAAGTGTAAGGACAACATACTGGAGCAGTGATTGGACCTGGGTTTTCTGCATCTCAGATAGACACAAAGGTTATTCCCTCATTCAGCATTGCTCCCCCTCCTAACTGCTCCTGCAAATCCTCAGTTCACAGCATGTAACTCATCAACCCTATTGGCCACTGGCAGTTAAGATTATTTTAGACTTAAGGTTGACATATATGCAAATTTTAGAGGACACTTAGGAGCAGGGTTCCTAGTTTTCTGTGACAAACAACTTCTCGGATAAAAAATAAATAAATCTCTGATTTAAAACCCCAAAATCTCTGTTTTTCTGTGATTAAATGTAAACACTGGTTGACTTTCCCTTACCACAGTATATATAGGTATGAGTTAGAACACCACATTTTATTGCAATATTCTCATTTTTATGCAATTTTGCAGCTACCTGTTCCACCAAGTGTAAAAAAATTTAAAATAAATTTTAAAATTGAGGTCTGTGGCACCTCTCCAAATGCAGAGCTCCACCCTCCACCCCCCAGCACTTGCCTCAATTCATAATTCCCCTGCCCTCTGAACCCACGGGAGGCCTGTGGCACCTCTCCAGATGCAGAACCCTTCCCTCTCCACAGCACATGCCTTTAGGATGCTTCCCCTTAGCGTCACTCCATATCCACCTTGCTGTCCCATGCTCACTGTGTCCTCCCAAACCTGCACATTTTTGTCATTTTCTGCTAAATTCTCTGGAAAACGGCAAAATCTCTGTTTTTCTCTGGAAAAAAGCAAAATCTCTGTTTTTCTCTGGTTTCCGTCATGAAGAGAAAACTAGGAACCCTGCTTATGAGAAATAAAGGTTGCAGGGCTGTATTGGAGTTAATGCAGCCCTGCGACCTGTATTTCTCATAAGTGTCCTCTAAAAATTTGCATATCTGGCAACCCTACCTAGACTGTCCCTCTCTGGTTATATGCGGCCCCAGAAAATGCCATGAGATCTGTTCAATCCAATGGCATTCTGGGTTAGTCTGCAAGACCAAAACTGCATTCCCAACCATGTTGTTTGTTTCCTGCACTTGCCTGTCTTGCCAGCTTTCTGAGTCCTGCTCCAGCACCCCTGCACCTCACCTTCCCTGGTCCCTGATACTTACCTTTCTACCTGACTCTTGGCTTCTGACACAGTTATGGCTTCTATTTGCACTATGAACTTACTTATCCTGACTCAGCTATCTGATTTCCAGCTTCTGAACAAGCTCTGCATTCTAGACCCTGAAGACACCAGTAGCATACTGACCCCTGCCTGGAATGGAGCCCCTGCCCCATTTTCTTGTCTCTAAGTCTTTAGGGGAAAGGGAGTACCTACCTCATATCTCACAAGTAATTATTTGGTTGATCTAGATATGGAGTTAACATGCTCTAGGGGGATTCTAAATGCTAGTTGCTATAGATGATGAAATATCTTGGCTACTGAGGATAAAATTAGGTGATGTCTCCATCAAAATGACATCATCAGACCCAAACCCAAACCATCACCTCCTACTACTAAAGATAAATGATGGAGTCAAAACATGCCATTGGTAAAAGGGCGGGTGGTGGTGAGGGAAGGCTATCCATGTAGCTGCAGGTGGGGTGGGTGGGACATTGTCCCAGGGCTCAGGTTTTCAAGGGCCTAGCCTAGTAGGGCCCAGCCTCATTGATTCCTTACATCAAAATGTCTTGCTTTAAATCTGCCAGAACTGCCTGTGCCTTCTCCACTAAGCCAAGAGCCAAGGTCATATCTTCCAGCAGCTTCCAACTCACTTGTAGAACATCACCTCTAAACTGCCCCTCTGATACGTCACCCCCCTGCTCTGGCACTCCTGCACCTCACCTCTCCCTCTCCTGCCTCCACTCCCACACCCCAGTTCCCCCATCCCCGGATCTTTTCCAGCACCTCACTTTCCCCCCACACCCCAGCTTCCCAGGCTGTCCCAAGTCACCCACTACCTTGGTGCCCCCCTGTGCCTTGCCTCTCCACTGTCCCCCCGCCATTCTCGTTGGTATAGGGCCCACCCAGTAATTTGACTTTCCCCAGGGCCCTACTAAACCTAGCTATGCCACTGCAGAAGTGGCTCACCTAAGCACACACAATCATTGAGGC
The DNA here is from genome assembly GCA_003113815.1 of Sphenodon punctatus. Taxonomy (NCBI): domain Eukaryota; kingdom Metazoa; phylum Chordata; class Lepidosauria; order Sphenodontia; family Sphenodontidae; genus Sphenodon; species Sphenodon punctatus. Next base: position 3,836,760 of record QEPC01001643.1, on the reverse strand, counting down.
AAAGCACATAAAGTGTCTTCAGAGGAAATCACATGCTGCAGCCTTCAAAGTCAGAGATCATATGCTGTAAACCTTAGATAACTAGCGAGATCTGAATCTAAATGGCATCTAGACACCCATGAACTTCCCAACAAAAAAAACAAACACCTTTTGAGCACTAAACTATCCTTTGTGGTTGGCAAGGGACAAGGGAGGTCATTTGCATGAAACACCCAATAAAATGGATCCTGCGATAAGTGCATCTCTTTTAAATTATTCTATCCTCCACAAGTTGCCCAAACCCAAGAAACATGAAATAAGGAATCAATAAATGCTAAAGTACAGAGAGAGAGGAACTGGAATGCATTTATACCAGCACAATATATGAGCATAAGTTCTTTCACAGCTCCCTTGTGACTACATTGTATTTGAGCTCTGTTCTAGCTTCACTTGAGAGGATAGTACCCTTTATAGAACACATTCATAATCTGTTGAGTAGTGCATTTGCCACTTTTTATTAATTTATTCATCACAAATTCGCAAGGGAGCAATTCCCAACTCCTTAAGCATGATCAATTAGCGAAGGTGGATTGGACACTATTTAGTGTGTCACTGTACGCTGCACTTTTACTAATCTAGGGCCCTGAGAGAGACCAAGACAAATGTCATTACTAGACTAGAAAAAGCAGACTTGTAACATATGCTTACTTGTTGCTGGAAACAGTTAGAGGGCAAGCACATGGATGGCAGTCATTGGAATATCCTTTGACAACCCCATAGAATCCAAGGGCACACCTTTCACAGTGGTCACCGGTGGTGTTGTGCCTGCAGTTCTGCAAAGGAGAAAAGAAAGAAAGATTTTATAATCACAACAAGGCAGATGGAATTTTGTTTCTGGCTGTAGGAGTTCCAACTATGGGTGAAAACAATTGTGATGGGGGTGAGACGGATCCCCTGGTCGCCGCAGGGAGGGTCACTGCAAATGCCACTCCTTGGTTTGACGGAGAGGGCAGTTCAAACAAGCAGCCTCCCTGGGGGAATCTGGGCGCGGGGGGGGAGGGGAGGCGGGGCTGCTGTAACTTCATGCCACAAGTCAGTTGAGGAGCTGTCCATATGGGACAGACTCCTAGACCCCTGCAGCCCATCAGGATTAGGCCCCAAGAAGAACTGTCTTCAAACAGCTGATGTGGGGACCCCAGAGGAGCGCTATCACCTGGCCCAGGTGCTGATGTCCAACATGTGATCTGGGGACCCAGAGGACCATCCTCACCCGGTCCAGGTGTGCACCCAAACAGCTGATTGGGGGTGCTCCCCAAATGGGGGGAGCATTCTCACCTGGTCCACCAAACAACTGATTGGAGGGGATCAGCTGTTTGGCAGGCCAGGGGAGGCTGCTCCTCCGGGCCCTCGATCAACTTTTTGGCAACCAAGGTGAGTGTGCTCCTCTGGGCCCAATCCCCAGACTTCACGTTGTAGCCAGGCTCAGCACGGCCTAACAGACGAAAGGGCATACGTTAGCCCAGATTAGCCTGGCTGGGCAAGCCTTGCCTGGAATGCATCGCCTGACCTTCTCTAGACACCTCCTCCCATAGCAGCCGCTTGCCCACCCCAAGACAGAAGTGGGCGAACATCTGGTGGCCACCAAACTAACAAGCAGGTGACTCATGGGCTGGGCTACTGCGTGTTTTGTTTTCACACATTCTTAGATTCAAGAAAAGTTTTTCATGAGTGAGAGTGAATTATTCGTTGCTGTTTCTGAGACATACTGGGTTACATATACATTTACATGGACAAGACTAGAGGCCTGCAGAGGGCCACATATTCTGGAATTTTCCTTCCTTCCTATCTGCTGTTCCAATAGGGATAGTGACCGAACAAAATACATTACTGTGTAACTCATGCGAGTATGATATTGCCTCTCATAGGGTATTTTCACATGGACGCAGGGGTGCTCAACTCCGGAGCAAGTCCGGGGGTGCACCCCTGCGTCTCCTCACTTGCAGCTGCACCTGGGTCTACTTTAAATAGACCCGGTGCCTGCTGCGACCTATGGTCCATCTGTGCAGTGCCCCCTCCCCCACACCATAGGCTTGTGGACAGATCATCCACAATGTTATGGCATTGCTGAGGCAACTCTTTAGTTGAGAGTTGGGCTGCAGTGGGCATCCGCCAAGCAGACAGATGGCAGCCCTACCTCTGTCCGGTGTCCCAGGGTTGGGCTGTCTGCTCTGCTGGCAGTGCTCTGGGACGTTCCGGAGCACTGCCAGCAGAGCAGTCCTGGAGCAGGGACAGCCTGTCCTGCCTCTGCGCTGCCTGCACATCTAGTGGGCCGCATTTAAAAAGACGGCCTGTCACGAGGTGAGGCGGGCCAGTTGTCCGTGTGAAGACACACCCACAGTGTTATGCTCATGGAATGAATGGTAAACTGAGTTTTTGGCTTACAGGTATTTCATTTTCTCTGCTTTAACAATGATTAATACGGGGAAGGGGGAGGAGGAAGAGCAGGGGATTAATACATGACATATGGAGGTTTCAGGGTCACACATATTGCTGTGTTCATGGCACTGACATACAACACAGGTTCCTAGAGTTGGACCAGCTCTTCTGCCAGTAGATACGTATGGAAGTCTATAATATCCTGGAGAACATGCCTGTGAGGAAAGAAAAGAAAACAGATCATTTTATAGTGGGTGGGGCCATAAACTCATTTTCACAACCACCAGAATTTTCAGTTGGGGGAAAAAACCTCTTACAGGCTCCTAGCTGTGTTACAAACAGCACACAGTACTTTTCAAATACAAGAAACAATCTTAATTGAAAACACTGCTGCAAGATCCCCAGAGGTACTGGAATGGCACCAGCCGGCTCACATTACAGCTTGAGCAACCTTTCATTTAGACACTGAGTACCCAGGCTCTCTCACTGTACATCAACCATCCTGCCTTTCATTTTGGAAGAAAGAGGTTTACTTTCAAAATAAAATGTTTTGCACTGGCTATGGGAAGAAAGCAGGAATATTCTCTTTCCCTTATGCTTTGTGGGTTTTTTTTCAGACTTGACAAGGTAATATCTGCCTACATGCTGCCTGAAGGATAACAAGTGAATGCCAAGTGAGCATCAGAAGAATACGACTTTGTGGCTGCATTAATTACATCTGTATAATTTAAAGATTACAAAAGAAAAGCATTCAATATAATAAAAGCTCCACATGTCTTGAGACCGGGTGGAAACAAACAGGACGATAATCCACGTTAGCCCACACCAGGTGCAGGCCCACCCACTTGTTTATTAGTTGTTTGCCAGATGTTTAGTCCCCACCCACCAGGTGGCCATCACCCATCCACCACTCAAGGCATAGTCCAGAGACACTGTGGAACCACAGTGTGGGTGAATCCAGGCTAATGTGTACCCACATAGCTGCATCCCATCAATTAGGTTGCATGCAGCCTCCTTGCATCCAGGTCCACTAGCTCCTAGAGTCATGGGCAAAAAGTTTAGACTGCTCCAAGCAGTGACCACTTTCTGCCCCTCTCTCTGCTCTCTGTATCACTGGTGCCTTAGAAGTCCAATGTGTGACAAATTTAAACGTGTTGTCCCAACGTGTCGTCGTTTGCAGCACCTGCCCAATGCTTGCTGCCCTGGTCAGGTCAGGCCCTTCTGGTGGGCAGTGGGTGACCGGGCATCCTTACCATGGGAAGAGCTGCCTGACCTGCCCAGGCTGAGACTGGGAATGACACAGAGAACTGTGCCGGGAGGACCCAGGTGGGTGAGATCCAAGTTTGGGATCTGCCTTCCTAACCCACCCCACCCCTCTCCAGGTGCTGGAACAGGCAGGGAGTGATGGGATAGGCCTGAACACACCAGTGCTGCTAGATTTTGCTAGAGCAAAATCTGTGATGACTGTAAAGTGCTGCATATGCCTAGTAGCACTATAGAAATTATAAGTTACTAAGACTTATCATATCTATAACACTACTAAGGCATACGCAGCACTTTATTCACAGACTTTGCTCAGCATCATTGGGGTGGGGTGGGGGGCGCTCCTAGCACTCTACTACTAAGAAGTAGGAGTAGCATGCTAGGCACCACCACTCCAACTCCAACCACTCCTGCTCCCCCTACGGAAGTCATAAAAGCTGGTGGAGATCCCTTCATCCCCGTCCCCACTCCAGAGCCAGCAACATTTACAGAGGTGGCAGATAGGCCTGAAACAACAAATTGTGGCGAAAGCTACTTCCAGCGGAAACAGGTCATTTGCACAATGCAGATATGTATCACCTTTTCTGCTCTTTTTGCCATTTGTCATGATTTTTTGCAAGTTGAACAGAGTTGCTATGTGCACAACCCCAAGGGTTGCGGAGAAACAAAAACACCATGGAAGTGCTGGAAATTGCTGTAAAAGTGCTGTAAAACTGTTGTAAAAGTGACAAAAGGGGAAAGGGAGGGAGGGAAGGGGGGTGGAAAATGGTGGTCTGGTATAGCAGTAAGCACTTTGGAGGCTGGGGCTGGAAAGGGAACTGGGCCCCACAGTGACCCAGGTGGGCTAGAAGCTGCAAATAGCCAGCTGTCCTGGGTGTGCTATGGCGGTGCTGGGTTGTCTTCTAGTCTGGAGAGCAGAGCAAAAGGAAGTGTGGGCCAGTGCCTCTCTAGCCAGGGTAACAGCTCCAATACCCACTTGCAGCATCCCCTCCACTAGCACGGAGCTGACCTAAGTGGGCACCCAGTTCCTATCCCGGGCACATGAGCCAACAGGGGACATTCAGGTACTGGTCCTGACCAGCTCAGCAGTTGGAGCTCCCAGGGATCTGCTCTGCACCTGGGCTGCCTCAGCTCCTCTCCCCTTCACCCCAGATCCCTCTGTCTGGTGTGGGGAGCCCCACATATCGTGTGCCCCTCCTGATGTGTAGGGCTGAGGGCCGCTGCAAGCAGTCCGGTCATTTGAGGTTCAGAAAAAATCCTTGTGCCAGCCCTGTTGCCATACATCTCAGAGTCAGAAACCAGATGGTGAGAACATGCAAAGTATGATTGTTTTTGCTTTGAATTTTTACTTTACCTTCAATGTTTGCTGTAGGTGCTCAATAAAGTATGTGATTTGCTCCATAAACTCAGCATTGTATGCATAGCAAAAGGCTACTTCCATGTGTGCTTGGGTATTGGCTGCATTGTGTAAATAGTCTTTAGTACTAAATAGCCATTACTAAGAGACATCTAGGGACTATATTTGGGGCTGACAGAAAAGCAAGTGTTCCCGTTCCACAGGGAAATACTGACCTTTCAAGAGTGCTTACGAGTGTCCATGGGTACTTCATCAGTCTCTGGTGATTCCATGCTTCTGTCACTATTGATATTGGCACCTTTGATTTTCTGTCATTTCCTGTTAATTTCATTAGTTTCCATCGTTTTTCATCACTTTCTGGCATTTTCACCATTTTTGTCATTTTCCATCCCTTTTGGGGTCTTTTACAACAGTTTTACAGCAATTTACAGCACTTTACAGCACTTCACTGGCACTTAGACAGCACTTTCATATCTCTACAACCTCTGAGGGTACATGCAGTGCATGCACAGGACTTGGGTTTGGCCTTGTAGCAGTTCTGTTCAACTCGCGAAAAATAATACATGGCAAAACCAGCAGAAAAGTAGGTACATTTCTATGTCACGTGAATGAAGAGGAATGACCTGTTTCTGATGGAAACAGCATTCACCGCATGTAACAGGGTTAGACTCCTCCAGGATCAGGACTCTGTATGGGCTCCAGAAGGTCTGGATCTAGGAACTGGCCCTTTACAGAACCTTGGGCTGATGGTAGTAATGAGGCAGAGATAGGGAGGAGTCAGTGGAGACAGAGACAGTGAGGATTGTGTAGATACCGGATACAAGTGAGAGCTAAAAGACCTGAGCTGGTGCAACACATGACTCAGAAATGAAGGGAAGTCCTGCCAAAAGAGTGGAATAGTAACACCCAGCAGCTTCTCTGGAATATCCGTGGAATCAAGTAGGACTGTGACAGGATAGAGCCAGGGAATAGGCTAGGCTGGGTTAACAAAAGCAGGGACTCACATTTGTGAGAGAAACTATGTACACAGGAGGCTTTGGGAACTGGCTACGGGAAGGTGGAGGCCAGTAATTATGGCCAGTAAACCAAGCCTACTCCTGCTAAGGCTCTTAGAGGAAGAACAAGTGTGTGTAGAAGTGGTACGCTTGAGCAAATTCCCCAAAGAGGCTTTCTGAAGATGCCATCAGGGAGGATTGTGCCCGGCTGCTTCCACACCACGATTTGTCATTTCAGTAGGGATGTGCAAACAGAACGGGGTTTGGATGTTTGGCTGTTTAGCCTGAAAACTTAGTTCCGGTTCGTGAGTTCAGTCCCATGGAGTTCGGACCCCCCCCAAATGTTTGGGTTTAGGGTCTTGGCAACCCAGGTTGCCAGGCAGGCAGGGTTGGCGCTTGGCCCCTGGGGGTGCCCGTGGGGGCATGGCTGGCCATTTGAGACCTAGCAGCAGCAGCAGCAGCAGCAGCAGCAGCAGCAGCAGCAGCAGCAGGGCCTGGGAAGGCTTGGGGTTTGGTGGGTGACCTGGCACCCCTACTTGGCCTGGAATTGCAGGCTGCCAGGCATCGACAGAGCAGTGGCAGAGGCCCAGCCAGGGCTTCTTAACTGGCACCCTTACTTGACTGGGCATTGCAGGCTGCCTGGATTTTTAGCGAGCAGTCTGTGCGTGGCCATGAGTGGGTGCTCTGTAGTATGGCACCTGCCACTGATGTGTTATACGGTATGGCCAGTATGGCACCCCTACTAGGCCGGACATTGCAGGCTGGCGTCGTACTCGGCTGATCTCAAGAAGCTCTACTGCAAATTGGGCAAGTCTTGCCTGGTGGTAAATCTCATGGACACCCAGCCCCCGTCCACCGGCGCACTCATCCGAGCTATGACCATCTACAAGAGCAAGGAGAAAATGGCTGATGTCCAGTACCAGCAGCAGACATTGGATTCCCAGGGCACAGAGCCTGTGGCACAGCAGAGGTGGCATCAGCAGAGGCAGGAGGAGCGGACATTCGATTGCTGGGGCACAGTACCCATTGCACAGCAGTGGCAGCCTCAGCAGCAGCAGAAATTAGATTGCTGGGCCACAGCACCCATGGCACAGCTGTGGCAGCAGCAGCAGCAGACATTGGATTGCCAGAGCACAGTAACTGCGGCTGGCATCCATCCTTGGCTGGGCATTGCAGGCTGCCAGACATTGGTGGAGCAGCAGCAGAGGCTTGGTGGCTGGCACCCTTACTTGGCCAGGTGTTGCAGGCTGCCAGGCATTGGCGGAGCAGCAGCAGGGGCCCGGCCAGGGCTTGGTGGCTGACACCCCTACTCGTCCAGGTGTTGCAGGCTTCCAGGCATCGGAAGAGCAGTGGAAGAGGCCTGGCCAAGGCTTGGTGGCTGGCACGCCTACTCGGCCAGGCATTGTAGGCTGCCAGGCATTGGCGGAGCAGCGGCAGAGGCCCGGCCAGGGCTTGGTGGCTGGCACCCCTACTTGGCCGGGCATTGCAGGCTGCCAGGCATCGGTGGCAGACTGACTCAGGGTGGTGCACGAGGGCAGCTTAAACTGGGGGCCAGGAAACCAATCAGGCACCTAACCCCATGTCCCCAACCACCAAGAAGGGATTCCCTCAACATACGCATGGCTTTCAGTTGAAACTCACACCACCCTCCACATCCTGCAGCTGCCGATGGACTTGGCAGCTGCCCTCATCCCAGTTCCTCCATGGTGCACTGATGCTTCTGGGCCACAACTGGCTGCTGCTACTGCTGCTGCTACTGCTGCTCCTCTCCCTGCTGTCATTGCCCACGGATTGGGTCCTGCCTCTAGCAGCCGGGCTGGGATCCACTAGCCCTGGACTGCTGGGGCTCATATGAATAATGGGGGACATCAGTGGCCCATGATGAACATCCAACCCTGAAGCACCTGCACCTGCAGCCGCAGCAGAGACAGCCACAGCCTCCTGGACTGCAAGCCTTTCAGTGCCCTGCATGGCAGTGGAGGACGCTGGCAGGAGGCAATGCCGAACCACACCCCTAGGGCCATGCAGACTAGGAATGCAGGCTGAGGCAGGGTTCGAACTTTGCCCACAGGGAGGGCAGACAGGCACTTTGGCATGAACATTGGAAGGCAGGCTGAGGCAGGGTACTAGCTTGGCAACCAGGGCGGGCAGACAGGCATCATGGCATGAGAGGCAGTAGGGAAGGCAGGCTAAGGCATGGTTCGAGCTTTGCCCACAGGGCAGGCAGACAGGCACTTTGGCATGAACAGAAGGTAGGCTGAGGCAGGGTATAACACCTAAATCTAATCTAATCTAATCTAAATAAATGAAACTATGAGGTAAATGTGTGGAAATGGGTGAAATAGGAGGAGGATGGCAATGGATTGGGGGAACATAAACTTCTGGGAGAGGGAGACTTCTGAAAATGCCTGCTGACAGGATCAGTGGCTAGCTCAGAATGAATTGGAAGGGGGGGAGGGCAATTACTTTTGTTACTTTCTGCGCCCGCTTTACCACAAGTCTCATTGGCTCTGTTCAAACTAGCCCGTGGCCAATCACAGACTGCCAAGCCAGTGGTCTGAGGAAAAGAGGGATGGTGACTGGGCAGGGTGACTGCTAGTCCAAGCCTCTCTCCACCCCTGGAGCCAGGAAATCTGCTCCTCATCTGCCCTCCCCTGGGGCCTGCCAGCCAGGTTTTTTCCCACCCAAAGGCACCCAAACTGTTTGGAGGTTTCCGCGTTCAGTTTGTGCGTCCGATTCGTGTGTCTGAACTGGTTGAGTTCAGGCCGAACACCGAACCATGTTCGCACATCCCTACATTTCAGGCCTAGCTATAGTCCATTCAGGTTAATGGGCCATTGTCAGCTCATTAACAGCACCGGGAATATGCACCATCTTGTCCTTTGTATCACAAGCTCCATCTCAACAATGCTAGCTGCCAGTAAGAGGTGTTTGTACTGTGATAGGCTAAATTTTCAACTAATACAGATCTAAGAAACTCAGCATTCTGTGTGTAGCAAAAGGTTACTTCCAGCTACAAAGTGCCGGCAGGTAGGGTCGAAGTGGCAGCGTTATTTTCCACTTTGCTATTTCGCTGTCAATGTTTTGACATTCTTGCTGCTGATCTGACATTTTCCGGCAGTTTACGACACTGTCCGGCATTTTAAGGCAGTTTCCGGCATTTTGTGGCTGTTTCTGACAATTTCTGGTTTCCAACAATTTACGACAGTTTCCAGTTCTTGCAAGAGTTTCCCAGCTTTCCGGCAGACAACTTCAAGCCCATGCCCCACTGCTCATGTGGGCACCCCACAGCAGGACTTGTGTTGCCCGCTTCACTGTCCCCTGTCTGCTCCTCCCCCACCTGGCCACAGCTCCCCCACCCATTCCCCACTCCCACAGTTACTAACGACAGGAGGCAGTGGCAGTAGCGTGGTGTCTGACTCCATCTGAAGATCTCTAAGGGTCAAAGGTGAGTCATCAGGACACAGGAGCCGCACATGATGTGTGTGGGCTGGGAGCTGGGCATGTGTGGGGAAAAGTTTACTCCCTGCTTTTTCGGAATTTGTAGAACTTGTGGTACTTTCTGGTACTGTGTGTCACTTTCCAAAAAAATTGTGACATTTGCGGCAACTAAGTATTGGACTTGACTGGGCATGCCATGCCAGCAAAATGACAACAAATGGGCAGTTTCTGACAAATTTGTCAGAAACTGCAACACGTAGTTTCAGGCCTACTGGCAGGTAAGAATCCCTGTGGGTGGGTGAGGATAGTAGATGCTGGACCGCCTCCCAGGATGAGAATAGCCTGGAAGAAAGAAACAGCTGGGGTTGCTTCTTCTTCCCATAGTTCGCAGCGGCTGTGTATCATGACAGGAGGGTGATACTGGGAAGAGGGGGTGGGCAGAGTGCGGCATCTGACCGTGTACTAGGTTTGTTGCGCTAAACCTGTGTGTGGGGACTGCCTGTATCCACAGGAATACATGCAGGTGGCTGCGTGTTTATTAGCTCTACATGTGAGTGGGGGCCGAGCATAGACAACAGCGAGCTATCATCTTGTTTAGAACACTCTGTCAGACTTTAAAAAAAACCCAAAAAACCCCACCCCGTTATCTTTTCCTAATATATTTTCTTCACTCAGCAAGTAAAATTCTGTGAGTAAACCAAAAACTGCTAGCAAAGCTGGCATATGCAAAATCAGTTCACCAGCTTATTTTTAATTTTATTAGATAAATGGACTGAAGTGTCTAGATGGCTCTCCCAAAGCACACAACTTGTTGGATGTGTGAAAAACACCACCACCAGTTTGATGATTCAGTTTATTAAGTGAATAGATTGCTAAAGGCAGACTTATAGAACTGTACGGCTGGATGGGTTCTTAAATGTCATTTAGTCTAACCCTCTGCATTGATACATAATTAATTATACATAAAACATCCCCCTGATGAATGTGTAACACAGGATGCTTTTACATTATACAATGGGTTATTATAATAACTGGAGATAATTCTGGATATTATAATTCTGCAATTTTTGTAATGTGTGAATGCACTATTCCCTGTTATGCTGCAAGATCTCCGGCCATTGTAAAAGTCACATTTGGTGGTTCTTATAATGACCCAAGATCTTGCAGCATAACAGGGGAATAGTGCATTCACACATTACAAAAATTGTGGAATTATAATACCCGGCATTATCTCCAGTTATTATAATAACCCATTGTGTAATGTGTGAAAACAGCCTATTGTGTAATGTGTGAAAACAGCCTACAACTTAGTGGTTCAGAGAGAGTGTTCTCTGAGTGGTTCCCATAATTTTGCTTGAATTATATCATGACCCCACTGATGGTGACCTCACCAATGGATTGTATGACTCCACCTAGGTTCTGATCTAACCTATTTTTATATTTTCCAGTGATGGGGTCTCTACAACCTAAATGCATGCACTGCACAAATGTTCTTATGGTTAGAACATGTGTAACATTCCATAATATGGAATATTTATATTAATTTCTTCCTTGAACTTCCAGGTTGGTATATAACTGAGCAGCTTTGTGTGTTCTATTAAAGAAGGCCTAAGGAGGTTATGTGAGTGATGATTTAAATTTCTGAAGAGGTGGGACTTCTGTTCCCATTACACGGCAGCAGAACGAATACCCAGTAAAACAGAAGGGACATTGTACTGAGGGCTACAATCAGCTATGTATTAGCAAGGAGAAATAGCCCTGTAAGACATACATCAGCTAGGCATATATAAGCAATATTTTAGCTTTATATATCACTGGGAACACAATCAGAACTTTAAGGCTGAAATAAAGCTGAAACAATTCTATTTGTTAAAGTCAGAAGCAAATAGTATAAAATCACTTATTCTAAATCAAAATAAAGAAAAAATAGAATAATATATGTTAAGATCTCTGGAGCGCAGGTACCATTTACCATGGGTTGTGAGGCTTCTAATATAAATGAACAATCTCTTTCTATACATTCTTTGTTTCTTTCTCAATAATGTCCTTGTCCAAAACAAAACTAGAAAAATATAAGCCTTTAAAGGGTCAAGTACTTGTATGGTTGGATACATGACACTCAAATCTGGTGTATGAATGCCGATTTGGTAAATATTCCAATGGCACTAAAATCTAATCCATTCTCCGATATGTGATTCATACACATCCCATCCCAACTAACTTAAAAAAAGAATTTCGATATGGCACAGTCAGAGATAGATGAGTATGGCTGCTGGTAAAGTTCAGAGCATCACTCTAGTACCTGAAATCCAGGGCTAAGCTGCACTCCAGCACTTACTTTCTGGAGCTCTTGGCAGCAGGCAAAGCTACCACCGTGACTGCTTGTTTGTCTCTGACTCCTGAAGCTGCTACCTCTACTATATAAAGGGGTGAAGGAGATGTTGCCACTCGGGCACCTTGGACAGCTCTGGCTCCTGCTTTAATTGCCATCAACCCAAGGCAAGCTCCATCATTCACGATAAAACCACTGCCTCTGGGGTGCTCAACCTCAGTGGCAATGGCATTACCCACAAGGTTCCTGCTCCTAGGCTTCATCTCAGGGATATGAAAACTCCCATGTCTCTCTGGACAATCCTGTGTGAACACACGATTTGAATACAGTGTAAAGATGTTTGGTAGCAATGGAAGGAACTATTATTGTACCTCGCAGGACAAGCCAGAATAACCCAGCGGGCAGTCACATATCTCAATCAAGCGAGCATTAGGACTCATTCCAGACACCTTCCCTTCTTCAGCAACTTCCATGGAGATCTCAGAAATTCTAGAGGAAAAGGAAAATAGAGAGCAATCACTCTGCCATGAGTTCACATATTGTTTTTATATTAATTTTATATTGTCGTTTATACTGGTTTTACTGTTGTTTGACATTTTGTGTTTTTAGTGTGTTGTAAGCCGCCCCGAGCTGCAGTTGCAGGAGAGGGCGGCCTAAAAATGTAATAAAGAAAGAAAGAAAGAAAGAAAGAAAGAAAGAAAGAAAGAAAGCACTATTTCAAGGCAGATTCAGAGTCAGTCAGTACAGGAAGCACTTTTTCACTCAGTACACAATTAACTTGTGGAACTTGTTCTGAAGACCAGTAACACAGCTGAGTCCAAACAAGAATTGGATACATTTTTGGAAGATAGGCCATAAATGGCTATTATTTAAGTAGGTCAGGGGACTCAACTTCTGACTTTCAGGAGCTGGAGCAGGCAGCAGGGAATGGATTGCTTCATTGTGTCCTCCTGTGTACTTCGGTGAGGCGACCATGGGTGGCCACAGTCAGAGACAAGATACTAGACTTGATGAACCATTGGTCTGGTCCAGCACTTCTTATTTTCTTAAGGATAAATAGCTTCATTTGGCTGTCTTTTTGCCTCTTGGCCTCACTTACATCAGACACAAACTATGCTCTGTTTTTCTCCATGTCCAAAAGAAATCTCAAAGTCAACATCATATTCAACCTCAATTTCCATTTCTAGCCTGCAGCTTAACTAACTTTTTCTCTGCTTGTTTATCCATCCTTGGTTTTGTTTTATTTGCAGCCAAAATGCTTACAAAAGGCTAAATTTGATTTCTCATTTGGAAGAATTCACTAAGAAATCAAAGTAACGTATTAAACTAGGATCCAGTTCACAATTCAGAGAGAGGTATAGCAGTAAAACTGTCTAGCTTTTAATGAGACAACTTTAAAAAAACAAAGAACAACCCACCCACCCTAACTCACTAAAATACATTTTCAGTAAATAAAACTAACAGGTTGTAGAACATACTTTAAAGCCATTGACAACTTGCCTTCGGGAAGGAAATTTTACATGTGTAGCCAGAATCTATTTTTTATCCATAACAGAACACAAAATTTCCAAGACAAAGGGTGAAAACAGATGCGCAGCCAGCATGCCAGCTACATGGTCCAAGGAGGGAGGGCTGCCCCTGTCCGGGTCAGGTTGAGGCACTGAACGGATATATACCCAACCAGTGAGCCCTCCCCCACCCCAACCTCAGCAGGGGAAGAGAAAAAACACGTGATGTGGGTGGCCCTGCCCCTGGCACACCCCCAGCACCCCACCATGATGGGCATCCTTGGCGGCCAATCACGGGTAGCCATGGCAGCCCCTGATCGGGGGGTGGCAGTGGGAACAGATGCACAGGCCTGATATGTCTCTGTTGGCCTGTCTGGGTGGCTCTTGACCTGGACTGTGGGCCTGGGATCTTCCAGGGGACCACATCTGGGCCAGCTACCTACCAGGGCTGGGGAAGCAGCGGACCCACATATGGTGGCCTGGAAACTCATGTGATGGTGAGTCCAGGCCCAGGCAGGCCATAGAAGGCCTGCGTTGCACCTGCTTTCACCCGAAGAAGTGGGGCTAGATTTGTAGTCGATGTGCATGATTATGTTTATGCTTTTTTTTAAGGGTTTGTGTAATGGTGGAATTAGCCTGTTTTTCTTTATTTGCATTGATCCTATGGGCATGCAAAATTAAATATTTATTTAAGCAATAATTTAAAATAATAATTCCAGTATATAATTTTTTGTTAAAATTGCCCACGGCTTATTCAAATCTGATAAGTACCCTATATATAAATGTTGTCTTTTGCTGAAGTTTTTTATTATATGTTATTTATGGGTTTTATTGTTGTGTTGGACTGCACTATGTGCTTTGTCTTTGGTTTGTATTTTATATATGCTTTTGCAATGGCCATATGGCTATGCAATAAACTAAACTAAACTAAACTAACTAACACAAAGAAGTTTCTTTTGTCATACAAGACCATGTTTCATTGTTGAGTGTCTAGGCCCCTGCTCTGTTCCAAGCCCTGCCTCTGCCCTTGCCTCAGTCCCTTTGTTTGCCAACATCTTATAAATAAATAAATAAATAAATTTAAAATCCTGGACGCCCCTCCCCCTGTGCCCTTTATACTGAGGCTTCTGACACCTTTCATCCCAGATACCCCCCTGATTCTAGGCCTCTCAATAGGCCCCCTTTCTTAATGCTCCCCAACAACAGAGAAAAAATGTTCTGAAGGGTAGAGCTGAAATAATTAATGAAATTTGTTTTCATGGATATTATTTGGTACTTTCAGATAGATATCCAATTATTCTAATAACATTCACAACAAAAACCATGTATTGGGTTGTTTGGATATTCATTGTTCAGTAGGGATGGGCGAACAGATTGCGGCTCGGGTTCGGCCATTCGGTTCGGCTGCGTTCGGTTCGTCCGTTCAGTTCGGCTAGTTCGCCGAGTTCATGTTCGGCTGTTTGGTTCGGTCTTCCGAACAGGCCGTTCGGTTCGGCCGTTCGGGAAATGTTGTTATGGGTGGTTTTTTGGTTTTTATATGTTTTTTTATTGGGTTTATATGGTTTTCTTTTGGTTTTTATTTGGTTTTTTTGTTTTTATATGGGGGTTGTTTTTTTTAAATTTAATATTATATATAACTATCTACACTAAATCTAACTGCTATTAACTATTCTAAATGCTATGAACTAAATGGATTATCTATAAGTACACAGACCTACTCCTACAAACACTAAAACTAAATCACTAACGCTATCTCTATCACTAAGCTAACGCCTACATCTACATCTATCTATCTATCTATCTATAATATATATGGATATACATGGATATACATATGGATATACGGATATACGGATATCTATCTATCTATCTATCTATCTATCTATCTATCTATCCCCCCATCCCATATCCATATCCATATCCATATCCATATCCATATCTATCTATCTATCTATAGATATAGATATGGATATATATATGGATATATATAGATCCCATATATATGGGATGGGGGGGAATCACAAACAGAAGAGGAGTCTAGTGAAATACATACATTACATACTCAATGAGTCTGTACAGTGCATAACACAAGGTTTCAGTTTATGGTTTAAGTTTCATTTCATTACAAAACTGAAATGAAACTTAAAGCAATCTAAAAATCCTACTCAATGCCTGCTGTTCAGGAACAGTGACTAGCTCAGAAGGTGTTGGGAAGG
>QEPC01001643.1:3796628-3808858 GCA_003113815.1 Sphenodon punctatus | reverse complement strand
GCATGCTTCCAGCTTTACAGGACCAATGGGTGGTGGCTTTGAGGCGGGCATCGGGGGTAGACCTCAGGCGGGCATAGAAGGGACATACCTGGGACTTTGGGGATAGCATCCTAGCAATCAGGAGACATAGTTTACACATTCAGGCTGGCCAATTATCATCACAATCACATCTGGCAACACTGTGACAGAGGACATAAGAGAATCTCTATGGGCTCTTTCCTAAACAGATGCTTCTGATTTTCCATTAACAAGTGGGGGGAGAGATGTTGGGATGGTCACAGCACAGAATGAAGATATTTGGTTGACATTTCTTCTGGCCAATTGGCATCACAGACTGATCCCTATACCACAGTGACACGTAAGAGAATCCCTGGCATAGGCGCCTTCTCTGCATATGCTGTGCAGGCATATAAAATTGGGACCCTTTATCACATCTCTCTGATATTTGGTAGAGATGATTGTGAAAGTGTGATATAGATCCCTGCCAAATGTCATGTACACTGGTTGGACTACAAAGATGTTACAGTCAGACATACATTTATAAGGTAATTGCTTATACCACCAGGACCCTTTAAACAATCCTTCTGAAAGTTTTCAGAGATAGTAAATATGAAAACGGGTATAAACATACCAAGTTTCATTTAAATTAAATATGAGGCAAAGATGTTACACCTAAGAATGTACATGAAGATTTTTGCAAAATAAATTAATTCAACTGCTTCTAAAATTGGATTCCGTTATCCAATCTTTTTGAAATTTGGTACATATACCACCTTCTGTTGGAGGTATAAGCAGACAAAATTGCAGCTACATATAGTTAAAAACAATAATGTTACATTTAAAAAATTGTTTTCCATTGAAACCAATGGAAAGCAAAAACGAAAGCAAAACAAAAAACAAAAATTTGATATTTATGAAAACGAAAATGACAGATTTAAATAACAAAAATGAAAAAACAAAAACAAAAATGACATGGGCCCCTGGTTTACACCTCTAATTCAAACCCTGGCTCCTCAAGTCCAGGTTCAGCACCTTATCCACTACACCACACTGGCTCTCACCGGACCCCAAAATATCCAAAGAGAAGGCTACTAGAAACGTTTTCAGAAAGCTAGTTCCATTATTTCCCCCCCACCCACCCTTTCTCATATTAGAAAGTAGTTCAGGAAACACTGACACTTTTCTCAGTCATGTAATATCTTTTACTTAATTTTCTAATTGTCTAATGTCTTAATTTTCTGTTGGCATTTTTGTGGAAAAGCATCTTCTTCTGCAAACCAAAAATGTCAAACTAAAAATCTGAAACACCCAATGGATCTACATATCTGCTGGCTATCATTTCGTGTGCGTCTTTTCACTAAAAAATTCCACAGCTACTATTTTTCTTATGAAGCTTTATGTGCAAACACCAATTTTACAAGTTCTCTATGTGATATAGTTCCAGGTTCTGGTGACAGGTCGTGGAATTCAGTGTTATATGTGCAAAATTCTTACCATAACAAGTGGCAACATAAAAAATACATATTCATCTTAAATGTTGTCCAGTTTGTCCTGACCTCTCCAATGGAAGCAAATGTATCACATCTGCCAACTCCTGTCAGAATTAAGAGTGATTGTTTCCTTACCTTTCGGCCTTCAAACTGCTCTGGAAGTTTCCAGTAAAAAGCTTCTGAGCGTAGTTCTTGCATCACTAACTCAATGTTTGCTACTATCTCTGGATGTTGGTACGCAATCCCTTTGACAGTTCTGTGCTGAGTATTTTCATCCACTAATGGAAGAACTACCTGATCTGGCTTCAAAGTTAACTGTACAAATTGGACAGAAAACAAAGTTAAACAGCTTATTTCCCCCCTCCCATACCCTTCAGCATGCAGGCAAAATAATGCGACTCTTATTTTTGNGCAGGCATGTATCACATACCTTCACTGTCATCTCTGCCAAACTACAGAACAATTTGATAAAGGGACCCAATTTTATAAGCAATTGAAGTTGTCCCCTTGAAAACCATTATTCAGATAAATAGCAGCACATTCAGTGTCAGTCAGAGGCAGGCACCTGGCATGGCAGGGGGAGATAGTCTGAAGGAGGAAGGATGTGGAGGAACCCAAAAGTCTGACATACACATTCACTGGCCAATTACCGCATGCTTCCAGCTTTACAGGACCAATGGGTGGTGGCTTTGAGGCGGGCATCGGGGGTAGACCTCAGGCGGGCATAGAAGGGACATACCTGGGACTTTGGGGATAGCATCCTAGCAATCAGGAGACATAGTTTACACATTCAGGCTGGCCAATTATCATCACAATCACATCTGGCAACACTGTGACAGAGGACATAAGAGAATCTCTATGGGCTCTTTCCTAAACAGATGCTTCTGATTTTCCATTAACAAGTGGGGGGAGAGATGTTGGGATGGTCACAGCACAGAATGAAGATATTTGGTTGACATTTCTTCTGGCCAATTGGCATCACAGACTGATCCCTATACCACAGTGACACGTAAGAGAATCCCTGGCATAGGCGCCTTCTCTGCATATGCTGTGCAGGCATATAAAATTGGGACCCTTTATCACATCTCTCTGATATTTGGTAGAGATGATTGTGAAAGTGTGATATAGATCCCTGCCAAATGTCATGTACACTGGTTGGACTACAAAGATGTTACAGTCAGACATACATTTATAAGGTAATTGCTTATACCACCAGGACCCTTTAAGCAATCCTTCTGAAAGTTTTCAGAGATAGTAAATATGAAAACGGGTATAAACATACCAAGTTTCATTTAAATTAAATATGAGGCAAAGATGTTACATCTAAGAATGTACATGAAGATTTTTGCAAAATAAATTAATTCAACTGCTTCTAAAATTGGAGTCCGTTATCCAATCTTTTTGAAATTTGGTACATATACCACCTTCTGTTGGAGGTATAAGCAGACAAAATTGCAGCTACATATAGTTAAAAACAATAATGTTACATTTAAAAAATTGTTTTCCATTGAAACCAATGGAAAGCAAAAACGAAAGCAAAACAAAAAACAAAAATTTGATATTTATGAAAACGAAAATGACAGATTTAAATAACAAAAATGAAAAAACAAAAACAAAAATGACATGGGCCCCTGGTTTACACCTCTAATTCAAACCCTGGCTCCTCAAGTCCAGGTTCAGCACCTTATCCACTACACCACACTGGCTCTCACCGGACCCCAAAATATCCAAAGAGAAGGCTACTAGAAACGTTTTCAGAAAGCTAGTTCCATTATTTCCCCCCCACCCACCCTTTCTCATATTAGAAAGTAGTTCAGGAAACACTGACACTTTTCTCAGTCATGTAATATCTTTTACTTAATTTTCTAATTGTCTAATGTCTTAATTTTCTGTTGGCATTTTTGTGGAAAAGCATCTTCTTCTGCAAACCAAAAATGTCAAACTAAAAATCTGAAACACCCAATGGATCTACATATCTGCTGGCTATCATTTCGTGTGCGTCTTTTCACTAAAAAATTCCACAGCTACTATTTTTCTTATGAAGCTTTATGTGCAAACACCAATTTTACAAGTTCTCTATGTGATATAGTTCCAGGTTCTGGTGACAGGTCGTGGAATTCAGTGTTATATGTGCAAAATTCTTACCATAACAAGTGGCAACATAAAAAATACATATTCATCTTAAATGTTGTCCAGTTTGTCCTGACCTCTCCAATGGAAGCAAATGTATCACATCTGCCAACTCCTGTCAGAATTAAGAGTGATTGTTTCCTTACCTTTCGGCCTTCAAACTGCTCTGGAAGTTTCCAGTAAAAAGCTTCTGAGCGTAGTTCTTGCATCACTAACTCAATGTTTGCTACTATCTCTGGATGTTGGTACGCAATCCCTTTGACAGTTCTGTGCTGAGTATTTTCATCCACTAATGGAAGAACTACCTGATCTGGCTTCAAAGTTAACTGTACAAATTGGACAGAAAACAAAGTTAAACAGCTTATTTCCCCCCTCCCATACCCTTCAGCATGCAGGCAAAATAATGCGACTCTTATTTTTGAAATATTGTAATGACTTTTGTCATTAGAAGAGCCCTTACTCCTAGGAGAGGTCCCCCTAAAACCAATAGGACTCCTCTAACAGTGATAAAGGATTATTTATGTAGCTCCAGTAATGTACCATGATTATTTATTAATATTTTATTTTATTATTAAAATGTATATGCCACCCCCTCCTGCTATAAGCATCTCGAGGTGGCTAACAAAATTTAAAAACATATAACTAAAATACAATTAAAACAACCTAAAACCAAATACAATTAAAACAACCTAAAACCCTCAGATTAAAATAACCCATAACCAAATCCTCCCTAACCCAACCCAACCCAACCCCCACCCCTGCCCACTACCTGTCTCCCCCACCCCTCCCCACTCCCTTCCCCAAAGGCCTGGACAAACAGCCAAGTCTTACAGACCCGGCTGAGGGCCAGCAGACTTGGGGCCAGTCGAGTTTCCTCTGGGAGGGAGTTCCACAGCCACGGTGCAACCACTGAGAATGCCCTCTCCATTGTGTCCCCCCGGCTAACCCGGGGGACCTCCAAGAAGGCGCTCCCTGTGGAACGCAAGGACCCGAGGAGTGAGGCGGTCTCTCAGATAGGAGGGGCCCAAGCCGTGAGACAGGTCTGTGCCATGAGGGGCTTGTGAAAACAGGCTTAAGGGGATAATATAAATAAATAAATAAATAGTGGTCAAGAAAGCGAGGAACAGCAGAGGCTAAAGCCAGATATGGCAGGGTGTGTGCATATTTATGCAAGCTTTTTCACAGATCTCTGTCAAAACACTTTGTTATTGTGAATTATAAAGTCACAATTTGTGACTTTGATGGTGCTTGCTATTTCATTCTGAGCATCTTACATCTATGTCTTATTTTCACTTAGACTCTGAATTAGCTAGAAGTCTTCTACCAGCTAGAAATAATCAGGATAGAAAGATTAGTTGGATCAACTCATAGTACCCACTCTCCTTTTTGTTTTTAGTCAACCAACCAACCACCCAGTGCTATATTCTAAAACATTTGCTCATTTTGAGCTACATTTGAGCCCAGATGTCATATGCTTGAATTGTCCAGTGCTGTTCACTAAAGAATGCCAAAAATATGACACCATCATGGTTGTCAAAAGAAAACAACAGTAACTTGCAAAATGATTATCCCTAATTGTTCACAAAAGTAGATAGGAAGCTAAACAAACACAGAGTGAAGATAATTCAGAATTGCAGGTGCAAAGATGCTAAAGAAGAAGTTGGAGCAATTAAGTTAACAGGAATCATATCTCCAAAATGATCACCCTCTCGCTGAAAACAGGATTCTCAAAATGTGAAACAAAGGAATAGAAGAGGCTTGAAGAAGAAGCCATTCATATCCAAAGAAACCTCTGTCCTATGACAGCACATAGAGGTAGTTCTTGCTAATTCTACTACTACTAATAATTTCTATAGCACTACTAAGCATACACACACAGTGCTTTACAGTTACAGATTTTGGAGACAGGTCCCTGCACAGAGGTCTTATAATCTAAGATGGACAGAGATGAGGAGAACACATGGAGAGACAGACTGACAGACACACACACATACTCACTCACTCCCATTTTATAGATGGGGAACTGAGGCTAAGAGNACGTCTGGGAATTCCTGGTTAGATTGCCACCTAGTTTCAAGTGTTGTATCTATGGCCGCTTTCAGACCTCCCCTCCCCCACCCCCCAATGCATATTTTGGCTGTGGGAGGGAATGTGCAGCCAGGATATGTGCGGGGTGCTGCTGGTCTGAAAGCTCCCCTCCACCGTTTTGCTGGCAACCACCCACAGAGATACAGGGCAGGAAATCCTTCTCTGTATCTCTGAGGGTGTTTGCTGGAAAAGCTGCTCGAGGGGGTGTGCTTTCAGACCACTGCTTTTATGCATGTTTACAAAGGCAATTGACCGAGCTGCAAAATCCAGTTCTGTCCATCGCCCTTGTAAACGTGCGTAAAAGCTTCAATCTCTCACCTCAGAGCATTCAGAACTGATCAAAGATGTACCTGATTTGTATGTGCATTTCATCTCCTGTCCTTCTAATGACCCGTTCGTGCAGGTGTGAAAGTGGCCTGTGGCATGGCTGGCAAGATTATGTAACCAGTTTTGTTTTCCATCATGGTATCATATTTCCAGAAATGATGCTACAGTTTGCTAGATTCTCATGGGACAATTTTCCCACACTTGACTACACTGCTCTTTACCAGGCTTGAATAGCTGTACTTGGGGCGTGACATCTATTACCTTATCAGAGTCGTCTCTTAAATGTCTTGCCCCTGTTTGTCTAATGGAACATGCTCCTTTCTCCGCTTCTCAGAGTACACAAGGAAAAAGATTACTTAAACATTTCTCCATTTCCTAGCTCCCTCTCTGTGCCTGACTAAAAGGCGCCAGCAGGAAAGAACATTATCACATTACATGGCCCAGCAAATCCCTACTCACCCACATGTAGATCAGCCCCTTTGCCTCGCTGCACTGAGCAGTCACGCCAAAGCAATAGCAGCTGCTGCAGCCAAGTGGGTTTCTGGCATAGAGTCCGAACGTGCTGGGTCTGCACCTGTCGCAGAGGGCACCTTCCACATTAACCTGTAAAGGAAAGGACAAATAGGAGAACTTTATATAGACACCAACAAAAACACACATAACATACATGGCAGAAAGGGTCCAGAAGAGAGAAAGAGAATGGATTTAAGAGAAGAAAAGTGAGTAAGACCAGCTTCCTAGTTTCCAGACACATGCGTATTATACACTTCTGTCCATTAGGTAATTGTGGAAAACGGATACTGGCCCCAGATAGTAGAGGTGTATGTGATGAAATCAAATTGTGCTTCTAATTTAGAGTGCATAATAGTTTGCTGAAAGAATAACAGAAATTGCTTCCTCTAATACTGAAAGGGCTTCTTAGGATATTTTCAGACGTGACGGGGCCAGTATTGGCCCCATCACGGAATCACCAATTGATCCCCCACCGGGATCAAAATGGCGTGGCCAACAGACGTGCTGGCTGATCCCGGCGGGGAATCGGGGGAGGGGGCGGGGCTGCGCAGCCAATGTGCAGCCGCACAGCCCCACCCCTTCACACTCCCTAGGCTGCCCGCCCCCTGGGAGATGGGCGGACACTGTGGCCATTGCGGCCGCACCGCCCGCCCGCCCCCCGGGGCATTGACCATGGCCCGGAATCAGCGGCAGGCACGGCTGCTGATTCCGGACCGTGGTCAGGGGACAGACGTGATGATCCTCTTGATCACGGGCGGGAATCTCATTGACCATGCAAACGGCCATGATCCGGGCAGGAGGGCCGTTTGCGTGGTCAATGAGATTCCCGCCCGTGATTCATGGGGGTGAACATCTGGTGGGAATCACCTGTCGGGCCAACAGACGTTACGGTCCCTTGCTCACCATGTGGGTATTCAACGTGGTTGAGCTTGGGATCGTAACGTCTGAAAATACCCAAAGTCTCCTTTCCCCCTTGGAGTCTATTTTGATACTTCCAAAAATTTAAGGTACAGTACAGGCTTTACTTTAAAGAATTTATTTGTATAAAATACTGAGGAGCACACACCCCTCCCATAAAAAACCTCCCGCCTTTTTTCTTTGTATGATTTCCCCCACATTATTTAAGAATGGCTGAAATCTGCAGGTTTTCAATGTTGCGCTCTTAGTGCTTTTAATTTCACCACAGTGGTAGTCTGAATGAAGAAAGCCATGTCATCTAGCAATGGATGTATACACTAATGCAAAGACTTTTTAAAAGCATCTTTATACAGATGGATTTTAGCACACACCAGCAATATCAAATAGATGGTGTCTTTTGGAAGGAAGGCTTACTTACCCAATCATCCTGTCTTTGTGTGTGCATGTCCCATTAACAACTTTTCATCCTGCAGGCCAATTTCAACTAAACCAGAACAGGGGCAGAAGGCTCCAAGGTAAGTAGAGACCCAAAATTGGACCCATAGGTGCACTGGGAGGAGGTATGGCCTTTTTTGTAACCAGAAAAATTGCACTTGTTTACACAGAGCATTTTCCCTAGCTTCAAAAGTTTACATGCTTTCTGCACAGAACTGTTGTTTGTTGTTTTTTAATGTTAAAACCAATGTCGATGCAAAACATACAGAGGGAAGTCAGGGGCTATGTTTTTGATACATAAGGCCCCAGCTATCCTCAAAAGGCTCATCTGCACCAGCAAAAATCAACTTCAAGACTTCTTTTTCTTACCTTACAGCTGCATTGTCCTGTAGGATCAACACATGAACATTTTTCCATCTCAGAATCACATGTGTGTGGTTCTGTTCCTTCTTGTAAGCATTCACAGGCAATACACTGTGGGTAACTGCGATACCCCAGCCTGCATTCTGTGCATCTTTCCCCAGCAAATTCTGGGCGGCAGAAGCAGCAGCCAGTATCTGGGTTACATTGAAGACTGAGGGATCCCACTACACTGCAATCACAGGCCTATAATAGAGAGAGGTAATGGTAGCCGTTGATTACATTTGCAGTAAGAAATCAATTGTAAACAGTGAACTGAGTTTTCTCAGTAACTACTATACAGTCAAATCTTTCCACTGCCAACAGCAACACATTTGTATTAACTAGTTTGGGCAGGTAAAGGGCATGATACTTCATGTATTTACAATGCTGGTTTGTTTTCTTCATATTTTATTTATTGTTTGAGGCTGATGCCTTTTAAAAGAACCAGTGTGGCTTGGTGTCTGGGAGACTGTTGCCTCTGAGTCTGAAGTAGCAGAGTGGGAAATTTAAAGCCACAGGCCAATCTTCACATCACTTGCCAGGCAGGTTCCTACAAGGCAAGCCTCTGCTCCACTGGTGCCATGCATTATGTGAGCATGTTTTTTACTACTTCGAGTGCAGTGTGTTGGGAGGATAAACTACTTTGTGCAGACAGAACTCAGTGGGGATAATTTAATATCTAGGGGATATCTCAGATAGCTGGAACACATGGGAGGTTCCTATATTCCCTTTTCTAAGCAGGAAATTTTAATTCATCTGCCACAACCACGCACAAATAATGAATGCTACCTCTTATTCCATTCCCCATCCAGTCAGTATGGCATAGTAACTTAAATTTGGGTGCAGAAATTTGCAGATGGAACCGTAGGTCTTTCAGGCAGTTGGAACTCCAACCTAATGACTAGCAGAGTTAGGCAGTAATAGAAACTGCTATAGATCCCCCAAAGAGTAGAAGAATGTTAGACTAATAGACTTCATTTCCAACAGAACATGTTCAGTTTAGACAACTGCACAGTAGGACTCTTGTATCAACAATTTTCACTTGTGGCATCTGCAATGCCCCAGTGCTGGTGGTGCTAGATGCTGTAGTAACTGGGATGAATACACTCAGAAAACAAATCTAGCAAGGTGAGGAAAATAACTATGGATTTTACATCTAATCGAAATTAAAAATCTCTTTAGGACAATCACCTACAGCATTTCATCTTAATTTAAAAGACCAGACCCACAATTCAGTTGACTCTGCTTAACCTTAGCTGTCGAGAACAACCACAAATGGTGAGGAAATGTCTGTTAGGCTGCTGGATAGTCTAAGAATTAAACATTTTGCAGAGCAGGATGCCTGAAGAAGAAGTAATGCCAAGGGATAAAGTCTACTGGGCAAATTATTTTCTGTAAGCAGAGAGAGCTCAGTGTGCACTATCAAAACCTAATCAATTACATCAAACGTAATGTTTGTTTTGTAAGGAGGCAATCTTAGGCAATATTCTCCTGCCTGTCAGTTATGACAGGCTCCGCAATTTGCTCGGCTAAGAGTTCAAGTGGAGTGGGCATTCACACCTAGCCTGGGAGAAACCGGTTGCAGTATGCTGAAAGGGGAAAGGTGGCTGATATATCATTATTAGTTTAGATGATGACATGGCAGCTGCCATGGTAATGCACTCATATGAAAGACGAACATAGAATGGATTCCACAGCTCAAATAGGGGCCTTCACCCCTATTAAGCTGGTTTCAGAAGCCAGGCAGCTGGGTGTTACAAAAAGGCAGAAGTTGCATGAGGAAAGCTTTACATACACAGAGAAAGCAAAAAAATAATAGGTAATTAGTGGCCTGAACTACATGAGAAATAGCCTTGTAAGAAAAGGCATTACTGTGTATGACTATTCAGGCAGTGTGCACAGTTTTGGAGAAACTGCAGCAATATTAAGCCCCTTTTTTCCACAGGAGTGCCAGAAGTGGACATTTAAATTTGGCACAGTACTCACTGTTGATATCTTTCCAGTAGGGGTGGAAGTTTCAGTTTTAACTGAAACAGCCCAAAACTGGCTGTCTTGATTTAAAACCAAAAGGATCTGAAAATCAGGCTATCTTGGTTCCTGATTTTCAGATCTGTATGTTACCAGTGTAGTCAATGGGAAATTCCCAGCTTCAAAGGGTGGGAGTGGGGATCCCTCCGGGGGCCTGCACTTACTGGTCTGGGTCCAGTTCTGAAGAATGGGGTGCTGGAGGGACCACCAGTTCCGCTGCCAGTGGCTGGCAGCCAGGCCTCCTCTGCTGCTGGCTGGTGGCAGGGGCTGGCTCTACTGCCAGGCTTCCGGGCCTTCTTGACTGCAGGGTGGCGGCAAAAGTCTTGCCACCTGGTAATGGATCCAGCTCCACTGTTGGGCAGCCGGGCCTTCTCTCCTGTCAGATGGTGGAGCTGCAGTGGTGGATGTCTCTTCTTTCTGTTTTCTTGGTCCACCGGT
Source organism: Sphenodon punctatus (assembly GCA_003113815.1). NCBI lineage: Eukaryota > Metazoa > Chordata > Lepidosauria > Sphenodontia > Sphenodontidae > Sphenodon > Sphenodon punctatus. The sequence continues at coordinate 3,798,089 of QEPC01001643.1, read as the reverse complement.
CTGGTCCAGTAATTGCTGCTTGAGTTTCCTGCTCTGGCAGCGCACATGCACAAAATGGCCACCAAGGCCATTCTGCACATGCGCAACCCTTTACCAAAATGGAAGCAGCAGCATTGGTGCCATTTTGGAAGAGGGCAGACATTCTACACATGCATACCTGGACTGGACTGGCAGACCAAGAAAGAAGAGGCCTCCACCGCTGCGTCTCTGTCACCTGGTAGGGGAGAAGGCCCAGCTGCCCGGCACTGGAGGTGGATCTGTTGCTGGGTGGCCGGGCCTACTCCCCTGCCGGATTGTGGAGCTGCTACCCGGAGGCCAGGCCTTCTCCGCCACCCCATCGTGAAGAATGCCCAATGGCTTTACAGTGGAGCCAGCTCCCGCCACCACCCAGCAGCAGAGGATTCCTAGCTGGAGCCAGAAGGCCCTCCTCACCCCATCCTCTGGACCCGGACTGGTAAGTGCAGAGTCCTGGAGGTTGGTGATAAAGCTGGGCCTGGAGGTGGGGGCTAGGATTTTAGGGAATGTGGATCTCCATGCCCACCCAGGCCAGGAGTGAGCCCGGGGAATGGGGGTGGTGGGTATTAGGGAGGGACGGCCTGCCCATGTTTTCCTCTGGTCCTGTCCCCATGTATTTCCATCCTTGGGTCTTTTTTCCATTGAAGTCAATGGGAAAATCCCATTGACGTCAGTGGGAAAGAGAACTGAGGCCCGAAACCGAGATACTTACCAAAAATCAGGAATCTGAAACCAAAATTACATCCTGTCTCCCACCCCTACTTTTGAGCTTGGCTGAATGCTATTCCCTTTGGCTCTGCAAAATGAACACTTCCCAATGCATTAATACCTTTATCCCATATTTCGATTCTCCCATTGTTTTCCTCTCAAACTCCTATCATCATTGTCCAATTCCTTCTCAAGACATTTCTACTAGGACTGTTCATTCAGCTTTGAATAAGAACTGAATATTGCCAAAACAGCACTATTAGAGTTTTGGATCCAATATAATATAATTATATAAATGTGTGGAAATGGGTGAAATAGGAGGAGGATGGCAATGGATTAGGAACACACACTGCTGGGAAAGGGAGACTTCTGAAAATGCCTGCTGACAGAATCAGTGGCTAGCTCAGAAGGAATTGGAAGGGGGGAGGGCAATGACTTTTGTTACTTGCTATGCTTGCCTTTCCACAAGCCCCATTGGCTCTGTGCAGCCTAGCCTGTGGCCAATTGCAGACTGCCAAACCAGTGGTCTGAGGGAAAGAGGGATGGTGATTGGGCAGGCTGGCTGCTAGTCCGAGCCTCTCCACCCCTACTCAGCTGACACACACACACACACCTGGCTATCTGGGCGAACACCTGCTCATCTGGGCGTTGACTGCCAACTCGCCCTGCATCTCGGGTGTTGCCCAGATAGCTATGAGGTCATGAGTCTCCTGAAGTCCCCATTGACCCCCCCCCCCC
>QEPC01001643.1:3740856-3774803 GCA_003113815.1 Sphenodon punctatus | reverse complement strand
TCTAGCATGATTTGCTATACTTTGGGGGGGAAGTTTTTCTGTGTAATTTATTATTTAATTTCTGCCTTATTGCTTTGAAGAATATTTATTACTTTTTCTGTATAAAAAGCTTATTAGAACTTGGGGGTGGGTGCGGGTGGGCGGAAAGACCAGTGGATTTTTAAACAGAATTCTCTCCCGTCTGTTTCCTTTATTTTACTGTTTCTAAAGATGAACATCTTCCTGGAATTCTAAGATGCTGATTTGCTGAACACATGCAAATCAAACATATTACTTCTGTTAAAAAAAAATATATGCCTTAGCTGTTCAATTTTAACATATATTTGTCATTTTGCATATGTAAACACAATGCTGGAGCATAAATCAAATTCATTTGAAGTCCAAGCTTTCTCAGAAATATAGGACATTTTGTAGTGAGAAAGGAAGACAAGTTATTTAGGATTTCTAGTATCAGTAAGATGGAATGATTTCACAACAGAAATAAGTGTTCAAAATCTGCAAGAATTGGAAAAAGGCAAGTCGTGAATATTGTTCACAGCACTCTTCTTCTCTTCACAAATGTGCTAAAGTTTTAGGACTGCAGCTACCACGGTTCATTTTGAATGCCCTCTTCAGCAAGTCTAAGAGCTGACCTCTTCCCCTTACCAAGTGCAGACATGTTCAAACTTCTACAAAACATTAAACCTACCTCTAATGCAGACTCTTTCTCTGAGGGGACACAACAGTGGAGAGCTATGCTCCTGAATATGATCTGCAGAGAGCTTAACACTCTTCTGAGCAAAGAAGACTATTTCTCGGCCTTGGTGACATCTGCTACTCTTAGCACCCTGGACACATACTCCAGCAGTGTTTATTCTTTGCTGTAGAGACAGAGTGTATGTGCATGCAAACAACCAGAGGGGGAGTGAGATATTTGTGTAGAACACCAGAATTTCAGCTCTTTGAAGTCCATATTTTAGGTATGCTTGTACAAGGTTCATGCTGGGGTCAGATATTCTGAAGATCTATTTGTACCAAAGTGAGTAAGGTTAAAGCACACAAGCAGCTGGATCCTACATTATATTTTGTAGTAAAGGAACAGTGCATAGGATGCTGATGGAGAGAGGGCATGGGATCTTTTACTCACTGAAAAACCTGTTTATTGTCTGACTATACTATTTCATACTTCCTGATAGAATAAGGACTCTCTTTACTGTGTGTCACAGACACTCTACTGCTAACAACTAAAGGAAATTTTGCTTTTTGGTCATATATTAGGTGACTATATTATGAGTAAAGGAATTGTGACTATGGCGCATCCTGTCAGTATGGACGTTTCACATGGCTGGTGTGGAATAGAATGGTAAACATGAAGGCAACTGATCAGTTATAAATTACAATAGTGTAACTGGAACCATGCCATTGTGACAAGATGTGACATGTAAATACTGATTAGAATCAGTGACTAGTAATCTACTCTCATGTTTTCATTTCAGCAGGTTGCACAAAAGAATATACAATGAGTCCAGTAGCAGCAGTGCTTTAAGAAATTGCAGCTTTAGCTCTGGATGATCTACACGCCCTCCCAAATGTAGCCTCAGAGCAAAGACCAATATGTTATAGGGTACATCCACGATCCCACCCAGATAAGTCTAATGGTCTCTAGTGTCCTAACCTATGGCACCTTCTAGAGCAAGAGTGTAAGGATGAAAGAACTATCTCTATTCTCTAAGCACAGCCAAGCTAGAACAGCTTTAAGCTTAATCTTCAGAGTTTGGATAGGCTCAGTTCTATTGTGCAGTCCTCTTTTTCACATTAACCATAGTATTAGCACCTCCAATTTGCAGAAACTCCACCCAAAAATATCTGACTCTTTCCTCAGTTAACATACCACCAAAAATACAGTGTAGGTTAGTCCAGAAAAAAATATCAATAACCCACTAAGACTGAGAAAGAAAAATCAACGACTCTTAGCAGGCCTTGATTTTTTACTTACGGGTACATCCTCCTTCTTCGAAGTCATAAAATCCGTGTGCACAGCGGTCACATTTCTTTCCTCCTACTCCAGGCTGGCAATGGCACTGTCCACTCTCATCACAATCAAAAGATTTGGAACCAAAAGAATTGCAGTTACAGGGAACACATCCTCTAGCTGACTGTAGGCCAAAGGTCCCGTGCTATCATAGGAGAAAAAGGAAAAGTGTTTAGTGAGCATCAGTCTTGCAGGAAACTACAGGGCAAGGTACAAAATTTGTGGTGGTGTTGGGGACAATGAGGTTTTTTTTTTTTTATTTCCCCCCCCCCTCAGCATTAATAACAGCAATCTGAATAAAATGAATAATCAAGACTGTGATCCTCAAATCATTGAAAGTGATTGGGGGAGCAGGAGAGCTGAGAATACCATGTATTATAGAGGTGCAGGAGCACTTCTATAGTTAAGTTGAGGAGCAAGCTGTGTTAAAACCTTGACAATTCTATTTTTTCTGAAATTGAGATGATGTATCCTATTAGTGTGAAATTTGTCAAGGATGATCCTTTGGAATCTGGCCAGGTTTGAAGCAAATTGGTTGGAAAACAAAAAAGTTGCAGCTGTTTAAACTTTGGATGTAAAAAGACTTTCCCCTTTACTTGGTGACTTAGGTTTCAGAAAGGGTTTTATTGTGGTGGTTATGTCGTCATGTATGGGGAGGTGTTAGAAATTAGAATTGTCAGGTCCCCTGTCTGCTTTTCTGTTTGGTTTGTTAATATGCTGTTTAGTTTCTGATTTTGAAAGTGCTGAAATCCCCATGTTGTGTGTGGTGTGGTGTGGTGTGGTGTTTTGTTATGTTATGTTATGTTAGTGGAACACTGCAGCCTCACTGCTTAATTGGATGTGCAGAATGCTGTAATATTATCCTGCCTTGATGCCAGCCCCATGGCCCTTGCTAAGGAATTCCCCAGCTGCTGCCTGGTGAAGAGACTATATAGAGCATTACAGTCTCAAGGGGCAGCTACACTGCAGAATCCCTCATCTGCTGGCCAGTGAAGAGAGTATGGATTCTTACAGTCCTGTAGACATCCAGCCGCATACATTATTCCCACTCCACCCCCCGCATTGATGGGCCATAAAGAACTTAGTCGGCACAACCATGGGGTGGGGTGGGGTGATGTGGAAATAAGATGACAATTTCACTGATGACAAATAGGTGGCAGAGTAGGAGGGATCCTCCCCCCGGACCTAGTCTCCACTGCACTCTGTCCAAGGAGACTAGGGGATCCCCAAAGAAACCCCTTCAAAAGCTGCTGCTGGTGCACTGAGTGGGATCCCGCATGGATCCATTGTGTCTTTGACGTGTCAGTTACTTGTGGCCCATCCACACTCCATCTATCCGTCCAAACTCAGCTTCATAGAGCAGCTTCACAGAAAATGTATTGCATGGCACTAACAAAAAGCAAGTAAATTCCATGATCAAAAAACCTCCCAGTTTAACAGAGTAGTTAAAGCTTCATCAAAACAAACTATACACAAAAAATAATGGAAATTCAACGTTCCAGCTCCCACCTTAACTTACATGCCAGGTAAGTAGTGAAGTTGTTGTACAGTCTAAAGCTGGCCCCTTGATCCCCTGCTTCCCATCTTTGCTTTCATTCAGCAAAAAGGATAACTCAATAATCAGCTATTTTTAGAGGTGAACAAAGGAGGGACAGTTGCAGGGAACTGTTTATGAGAGACAAGCCAGAGAAATAGGTGATATGTATGCATAGACAAGGCTACAGGGTCAGCCACAGATGACAGAAGGTGTATATCTTGCAACAGGCAGCCAGATAGAAGAATACTGTATACTTAATTACAAGACCGAGACACGAGTGATGTGTGTACCATGGACTAGGCTGGCCAGTAACAGTGCTGAGGACCACAGAAATGACTGATGTCTAGTGAAAGGCAAGCTTCACCCAGGAGTGGGACTGAAATATATTTATGTCTGTCATAAGTGCACATGACAAACATACCATGAAATAGTGAAATGGTGTACAGTAAATACTGAGTCACTCAGGGGTATGCCAGATGAGTGATCTATCATCAGGAACAAGGTAATATGTACAGACATGTAAAAGAGAACAGCTGCTGCCTCAGAAGGAAGGTATAGGTGTCTACATTGGAGACAGGAATCACACTCACAATACTTGACCTGGGAGGATCTGCATGGCCCCAACTTCACTGTGGCCTCCAACATGAACAGCATCAGTCCACAAGCGACAAGGGAAAGTGTAGGTGCAGAGCCAACATTCGAAGGGAGCACAATATGTGAGACTGTATGCCTTCACTGTTTACCTGGCGTGTAAGTTAAGGCAGGAGCCTGAATGTTAAATTTCCATTCTTTTTGGTGTATATTTTGTTTTGATGGAGTCTTAAATACTCTGTTAAAATAAGAGGTGTTTTTTATTGTAGAATCTTTGCTAGATCAGACCCTGAGTGGAGACTTTAGTAAATGGTCCAGTAACTGTAATGGTGAAAGACTGGTGTGTAAAAACCTACTGAAGTTTCCTACACCATTTTCTCTTCTAGTCTTCTCACCTACATCAAAAGTGGAGGGAAATAAGCTTGTTCACAGCCATAAGCAGGCACCCTTGCACATGCATTAGTTTTATTTGACTTGGGTATTTTAGCAGGAGTATTTTCAGGTTTAAATTTCTTGGTTCAAAGACTGCCTCTTTCTTGCATGCTTGTAAAACTTTATATATTTATGGCACTTTAGATCTTACTTCTTACATGGCAGAGGAAGAGCCCCTTGTAGCCCAAATGCTTTCATATTTCCACCAACATTCACAAACTAACTTTTATGAATTTGACTGATAAAAGATCATCTGAGCTATTTTCTCTCTATCTTTTACATTTGAGACTAACCTGGCAAATGCATTCTTTTTAGAGTGGCACATCAGAAATAATGATTAGCATAGCAATAGTAGAGAGAGGTGGTTCCCAAACTGTGGGCCATAGACCATTGAAGCCAGGTAAGTGGTTGGCAGAGTTGGTCCATAGATTCAGCTGTGTGGTTACTGCAAGGCAAGCTTCAGTCCTCACTGTTTTGAATGCTGCAGTGTATCCAGTGCTGAAGATAGAGGGGGATGAGGGAGGGACTTAGTGTGCATGTGTTGGCCATCGCTTCCTCATAGGCAGAACATGTGCATAACAGCCATCCCACAACAACTCTCTGCACTCCTGCAGATGGCCTCACAGGAACCAAAGCTGTCCATCCTGTACAGCCACAGCCACTCCATACAGATCATGTGCCGATTTGCATTCAGTGATCGCTGGTGGGTGTCTTTTGATCAACAAGACATGTTGAGGGTTGACAGTTGTTCAGTGGTCCAAAAAGGTTGGGAACTATTGCTTTTGAAAAAAGGTGGGGAACCTCCAGGCTGCTGTACAAATCTGGCCTACAGCTGTTTTAAAAAAAATTTAGACCTACCCTTTCGAATTACTGGACCTGGTCCATGGATCCCATTCCTACCTTCAAGCACTAAAAGAGTGAGCTCAGGTAAGGAGAGAGAGATGAGGGCATGCACTTGAGGAAAAGTGATAGATCCATGGCATAGATCCATGATCTGTACCCTCCCTTCCTTCCCCCACCTTGAACACACCCTTTTGTGGAGTTCTCTCAACTCCTGTCCAGCCCACAGAGCTTGTACTGATTTTCAAAATGGCACTTTGGAGGGAAAAGGAGGGATTTTCAAAATGGCTCTTTAAGAAAAGCAACAGGTTACTCTGTCAATTCTAAAAATTATTATTAATTATTATTAATTATTATTACCTCAACCCTCTTGCTTAGTAGTGAATCAGGGTGGCTTTCATCATCATTTGAACCAATGAAATTCTATGGCAGCAGAAAATTCTTCATATTAAATTGGAAAGATTAATTTTATATTATTTCACATTTACTGGGAATCTCACACAGACAAAATTTAAAGGCAAGTGCAATTTACTTAATGCTCATGAGGCTGTGGAGGGTAGGGAGATATGTTTTCAGTATGATTTCTAAAGAATATCAAATTCCATATTGCTGTTTCAGTTTCCTCTTGGTTTCATGGTACGATACAAAACTTCTAGTAGTGAATTTGCTATATTACAGTGAAATGAAGAGTGAGAATTCAGATGTAGAGGAGTTAAAATAATTAGTATTATTTCATTTAACCATGTGCAGAGGAAAAGAAAACACGCTAGGTGCAATTGTAACTCCATTAAAGGCAACTGGAAAAGTCCCATAGACTTCAACAGAGATAGGATTGTGCCCTGTTGCTTTTATAATTTACATCTCTTTGACATAGACATGGGTTAGGTCTTCACCTGGTGTAACTCAACTTGTCTTTACTGAAGGCAACGGAATTGTGCTGATTTACACCAACTGAAGACCTGGCCCATTTAGATAAATGTGCCTATAAAATTCCATCCCTTTCAATGAGGCAGTAACTGTACAGGTAAAGTCTCCCTCCTATGATCTTATGTGGAACTGCAGACCCGTTAGATTCTATAGCAGGACGGACCAGGGCTTGTGATGAGAACCTGTTTGACAAGATTATACCAGACCAAATGAAGGATAATGCAGAACACAAGTAATTATCCACATGTTCATTTCTGAATACTACAGTGAAGACTACATTGGTATATGTTTCACAGAGGGGAGAAAGGAATGCTCAAATTGATGTGGTTTTAAATTATAAGCTTTAATTAAATCTACATCTCTGAATATTTTTTTTGTCATAAGAAGAGGGAAAAGAAGCAAAGAAAGAAAGATGAATATGCAAAAAATCTCACAACATCAATTCAGTTTAATGCAGTGAAGCATAGCACAGCATGCAGCTCAGCTCTCAATAAAAGGTTTGATATGATCTAATAAATTCTGTTTTATAAAGGTGAAAACCAGAAAAATTGTCTTTCAGGCCTACAACTCTGCATTGCTTGATGCAAAGACCGCAGCATGCTTCCTCTCTGCCTTTCAGTGTTGGGCTTTACAGACTGATGGCAAAATTTATATTGATTTTAATGGCGGAAGACTGTCCTGTGAAAGGTATTTTGACCGATCATGAAATTCCCTGCGATTAATTCTTCGATAGAATCCACTTATTACACTGAAATTAACGATGTATTCTGTTCCAAAACATAGGCTTCTCTCTTCCAAGGACCTCAGTAAATCAAAGAAATTTACCAAGTTTTTCAGAAAATGCTACTCTAAGTCTATGGGACTTAGAGAAGGATGCTAATGCCTGAGTGTGTATTTCTATGGACACTTTCTGACATGCATAAACGCCCCCAATTTGCCTCTGTGAGAAACTCCAGGAGGCAAATCAGGCGCAGCCTTTGTCATGTGGGAAAACAAAGTTGCACAGTTTTGGCGGCAATCATGCCAGGGGTGCAAAACCTGAAAATCCAACTTTGCATCCACTGCATCCCGCATGATCGCTGCCAATGCCACACAGCTTTGTTTTCCCATGTGCCAAAAGACGTGCCTGATTTCCCTCTCGCAGTTTCTCGTGGAGGCAAATCGGGCCCGTTTATGTGCCTTTATGCACATCGTAAAGCGCCCTGCATGGATGTGTAGTTCTGGATAACAATATGTACGTAAATGTGTGCAGCTTTACATAATCAAATCATCTCACGTGCATGTCCATTTTAAGAATAGTGCATAATTACAAAATCTTCAGCAATATGCTGCTTTGACTCCACTAGAAAAATGATGGAACTTACTTGAGAGAGATCCTTCTTGTGTTCATTTTGAGAAACAGGTTATGCAAACAACGTGCACTCCAGCCATTGACCAAAAAAAAAGGAAGCTCAGGCAACTAGCATGGTAAACGGCATGCATGTATACTCTTCGCTGTTGTCTCTCTTATCTATTAGTACATTGTATCAGAAAAGATGTCATTTCTGTACATGTCTGTGTTGATTTGCTATGTACAGACTTGTCTAATTACTTAATTATGGCTTTGCTCACATTCTGGCTGTGTTCAAAAGATAGGTAAATATTTTTTAGAAATCTACTTCTACAGGAACCATTTCCCAGCCTTTGGTCTGTGAGACCCCACTCAGATGAAATATAATTCCATCACACCAGACAACAATAAACAAATGAAAAGTACATGAATGATCAACTTGAGATTGTGACCCCATGTTCAGGTGGCATGACCTCATTTGGAGTCTGAACTCATAGTTTGGGAAGGTTTATAAAAACCTTGTTTCTGCCTCATTTTGATTTCCTGATAAACTGTTCATGTAGCACAACACAAGAGAAGTGTAAAATATCCCAGCTAGGATTTGCAAGTCCACATGCACAAACACCTGCTGCAGTCTAGCCCATGCAGTGAACTGGTTTCCTGATTACCGATGAGACAGGCCGGTAAGCACCCCGTGGGCACCCGCTTGCAGTGGGGGGACCCCATCTCCGAGAAGGGACTTGGATTTGTTGAGAGGTCCGAGGATTCTCTTTCCTGATATACACCTGCCTGCTGAGTTCACATCGTTTACCCGTAAATCCTGATTTGCAGATGCATCTCCCTGACATGTCACAGCGCAATGACATGGATCCTAGAGGGTTGCAGCCACAGGGTATGCAGAATTGCTTTTCTGGAGCCCAGAAGAAGTTGGGCTTTAGAAATGAAAGGCAAAAAAGTTAGAAAACGGTGAAGAAAGTAGGAAACAAAGATTCAGTCAAAAGTATTTTTTATATATATATTTGTTGCTTGGGAAAAGCCATTGCAACAAGAAAAAGTAAAATTTAGAACAGTCAAAAGTAGCTGTGCCTGTGAATATCCAGCTGGAGATAACGGGTGCCTTTAGATGGATTTGGGCGTGCTCAATCCTGGAGCAAGTCTGGGGGTGCACCCCTACAGCTGCCCACTTGCAGCAGCGCCGCAGTCCATTTTAAGTGGACCCAACGCTGCAATGGCCCACCCACACCGCGTCCCCTCCCCCCACCATAGAGCTACAGGTGAATTGACTGCCCGCAGCTCTATTTATTATTATTTTTTATTTAACATATTTATACCCCGCTCTTCCCGCCACACAGCAGCCCAGAGTGGCTAACAACAATAAAAATACAATATATCTTCCCGCCACGCTGGACCTTGGACCGATCCGTCATCAGACCAGCCGTCTTTTAGACGTGCCGGCCTGATTGCTAATGGGGATCGGTGAGGGGGCGGGGCTGCACTGGGAGGGGACCCAGGGCAACCCCCAACCAGGAGCAGAGCTGCAGCAGCCATCCGTTGAGTAGATGGACCACTGCTCTGCCTTTGGCCAGTGTCTCTGGTTTGGGCGGTCCACTCCATTGGCAGTGCCATGGGATGTTCCAGAGCACCACTCGTGGGGCTGAAGCAGAGCAGGCAGCATCTGCTCCACTTCTGCTGTGCCTGCACATCTGGTGGGCCAACTTTAAATGGATGGCCTGCCTGGATGCAAGCTGGAGCAGAAGCATGGGTGCGATCCTTCTATAAGCACCCAAAATAGTTCCGATTATATCTTTTATTGAACCAACTTCTTTTGGTGAGGGTATACAAGCTTTCAAGTCACACAGGAATCATCATCATGGAATAGGAGTGGCTCAAAAGCTTCACCAAGAGAAGTTGGTCCAATAAAAGATACCATCTGAACTACTTTGTCTCCATCTATTACTTTGGGGAATCAACATGGCAACCGCATTTTCTCTCTACACTCTGAATACCCAGTAACATGCTTATTTTCAATGATGGAAAATAAAATAGTACTTCAAAATGAATATAGATAATTCAAAGAAATTGTGGCTATGGTTCAGGAAAGTCAAGCCCAGTTAAACACATTTCCCTCTCCCCACCCAAAAAGGATCTAGCCCATGGTCAAGAACTGAGCTGTCATTTAGTATGTAAGAGCAAGGAAGCTAAAACACCAAGGAGGAGTCTGTGTGCGTGTGTGTGTATATGAGTATGTGTTTTATCAGCTATAATGCTACCCACTCATTTGGACAGCAAACATGTAGCAAGTCATAAACAGACAAAAATCAAGTTTCACTGTTTAATTTTAACACAAGTTTGTCCTTGCCTTTTATTTCTGTAAAACTGTAGTGTAAAACAAATTACTTTGGTGTCCATTAATTCTCTTGAAAAGAGAACATTTTATAGTTAGAGAGGAAAATAGGTTATTTAGGATTTCTGGTATCAATAAGATGTCTACAGATGGAAAGATTTCTCAATCGCAACTGGGCAACCAACAATGAGCAGGCCCTTTCCTATAGCCATGTTACATTTGGTAACAGCAACTAACAGTAAGGCAGCACTACAGTGGCAGGGTTTAATTGCAGCTAAGCTTAAGAGCAGCTGCAGCAAGTCCCTCAGAGTGATAGCAGCAGCATCAGGAGCACTGATGGCAGCGGAGGGCTCTGGAAGATGCTGGTGGTGCCCTACCACTGATGCTCTTGCCTCTGCTCCCTGGGACCCAGACAAATCTCCACTGCTGCTGCTGATGCCACCACTGCTTTTGGGGACTTCTCAGTGCCGCTGCTCCTGGGCTCAGCTGAACATAAGTCCTGTCCCTCCACCACCTATTGAGCAAATAATTGCAGCAGCTACCTAACAGTGTTACATGTGGCACCTGACCACCTACACACAACAGGAAAGAAAGGATAGATTTTTCCTGTTTTTCCTGCTACTTTGGTAACACCCTCTATGGGTATTTTCAGATGTTACAGGCTGTTCGACCCACCATGCTGAACCCTGGACTGTGATCCATCTCGGATCCCAGTCCGTGATCAGACCAGCCGTCCTTTAGACGTGCCGGCCTGATTGCTAATGGGGATCAGGGATGGGGCAGGACTGCACGGCGCAACGTGCGGCCGCACATCCCCTCCCCCCGCGCTCCCTTGGCCACCTGCCTTCGGGGAGATGAGAGGGCGTAACGGCCAATGCGGCCGCTGTGCCCGGTCCCGTACCGCGGTCGGGGCCACGTTCCATGATAGGCCAAAGGTAACAGACATTAATTTTGGACCATCCTGGAGGCCAGAACTGTGGTAAATTTGATCCTGGCTGGGTGTTCACTATGGTGAACATCTGGCCCTGGCAGATGTTCCCGTGATCACTGCCACCACACGGAATCCACTGAGATTCACTGTGGTGAGCAGCGATTTTGTAACGTCTGAAATTACCCTATGTTTATATATATACAGACTAGTTTTAGAAGCTGCTTTGTGGGGAGGCATTGTAAGGGAGTTATCCTGAGGACAGCTCTAAGACGAGTGGGCAACAACATGAGGGCATCCATCAAGAGCAGTGATTTTTCCACTTTCTCAAGCTGCACTTTCTCAAGCTGCAAGAGGCAGTTCTCTTGTCTGAAGCTCCACTAGCTGAGCTCCTCCCAAAGGCGTAGCTTGCTTATAGCTAACATGTCTTCTTCTCATCTTTGATGCTGCTGTTAACCGTGGAAACCTCACTATCATGATGAAAGAAAAGCCTCGCTATTTTTATACCTACCTGAACACCTATTGTACCCACACCCTATGATACCTGTTGTATCTGTTAGGAGGCCTATATACCCCCCTGCCCCAAAGCAAAACATTTCAGCCCGGTGCCAAACTATGCTTCCCTGAATAAAGCAGCTAAGCTTTTCATTCCATTATGTCTAAATGCCCCTACTAAGATATGGGAACTCTCTAAACTCCCGTAACAATATTGACATGGATCATTACCTCCTGCAGGCCCGTCTCCCAGCACATGTCTGCCCCTGGAAAGATATGGAACCAGTTCGGTTGGTTCACCCCCAGAGACTAATGGAACCAGAGGTTCCGGAATTCTTTAGGGGAGTTACCCTCTGATCTTGACAACTGATTAATGACCTTGTTGCTCTCTGGAACACCTTGTTAGCTGGAGCCATCGACTGAATGGCTCCTAGGTGTCCGCTCCCTGCGCGTCAGCACTGCAGGCCACCGTAGTTTATGGAGGGTCTGCAGCAGCTGAAGCGGGAAGGGCGGTGGTTAGAGCTATGGTGGCACCATTCGCGTGCTGAAGCTGACAGATTGCGACATAGAGCTAGTTTAAGAGCCTTTGTCATGGCTGCATGGACAACAAAGAAGGAGTTCTTCACTGCCCTCATAGCATTTGCGAAGTCTCATCCAGGGGAGATTTTCCGGGTGGTGAGGGGGCTGGTCAGTCCAGCCTCCCTCTGCCTGGAACTGGATTCATCAAGTAACCACTGTGACATGTTTGTTTATTACTTCACGGACACAATTGTTTGTTTTCACCATGATTTTGATGCCACGCTTATTATGATAGGAGAACCAGAGGTTATGGAAGCCCCGTCTTGTCCGGTTTTGTGGTATCAGTTTCAGTGGGTGTCGCCCGCTGATGTGGGGGATGTTCTTGGGGCAGTCAGAGCCACCTTTTGCAAACTGGACCTCTGCCAATCCTGGCTGGTTAAGGCCAGCTGGGAGATGCTAGGGCTGTTGCTGGCTGGGGTGGTCAATGCCTCCCTCAGGGAGGGCAGAGTGCCAAGCTGCCTCAAAGAGGTGGTGGTGTGGCCTCTGCTCAAGAAGCCATCACTTGACATTGACTCCCTTGCCAGTTATTGGCCAGTCTCTAACCTTCTTATTCAACTTGGAGTGACTTGGCAGCTTCAGGAGCATCTTGACCATGTCAGGTTTCTAGATCCCTCACAGTCCAGCTTTTGTCTGGGCTATGGCACTAAGACTGTGCTTGCGGCTTTGGTCGATGACCTTCACCGAGAATTGGATCAGAGTCAGTCAACCCTGCTGATTCTGTTAAGATCTGTTGACTGCTTTTGATACTGTTGACCACGAGATGTTGGTGACCCACTTGTGGGACTGAGCCGGAGTGGGTGGGATTGTATTTGAATGGTTCCATTCCTTCCTGGCTGGGAGAACTAAGTGGGTGGTTCTCAGAGACTGTTTGTCATCTTCTCAGGACCTGTTGTGTGGAGTCCCGCAAGGTTGTATTCTGTCCCCTCTTCTGTTCAATGTGTATATGCAGCCGCTGAGAGAGGTCGTGAGAAAGTTTGGCGTTTGGTGTCATCAATATGCTGACACCACCCAACTCTACCTCTCTTTTTCATCTGACCCAGACCCAGTAGTCTTGGTGCTTACTCGGTGTCTGGCAGCTGTGGGGAACTGGATGAAGGCGAGCCAACTGAGGCTGAATCCCGACAGGATGTAGGTGATGCTGGTGGGTAGGGCAGTGGGAGTGGCATCCTCCATCATTGATGGGGTTCACCCCCACTGGTTCCTCAGGTTTGGAGTCTGGGTGCGTTCCTCGATTCCCAGCTCCACCTGGATGTCCAGGTGAGGGCTGTGGCGAGGAGTGCATTCTGCCAGTTACATCTGGTGTGTCAGCTTTGGCTGTACGTCTCGGACTCCAACCTGGCCACTATCATCCATGCCTTCATCACCTCTAAACTAGACTATTGTAATACACTCTACATGGGGCTACCCATGGTGAGGGTTCAGAGGCTGTGGCTGGTGCAGAATTTAGTGCCCCACTGCCTCACGGGGACGGGGCTCTGTGAACACATTACACCGGTGCTCTGCCCTCTGTACTGGCTGCCTATAGTCTTCTTTCAGGCCCAATTCAAGATGTTGGTGCTTACGTCCTATATGGCCTAGGCCCTACTTATCTGCGGTACCCCCTCAGTCCCCAGGTTCATAGGGATGTGCGAATGCGGTTCGGAAGTTCGAAGTTCGGTCCGAACTTGGCCTGTTCGGATGATTGAACCGAACGTCCAAACTGAATGCTCGAACGGCCAAACAGTTTGGAAAAGTTCGGATGAGTTCGGGTGTGGGAAAAACGTGACTGGAAGGCGGGAAAAATGTGACTGGAAGTGGAAGGCAGCTGAAGAGCAGACTTCCTGGCACCAGGGGTGGAGACCAGGGGTGGTTTCAGGATCAAATGATACCGATACGGAAAAAGAATTCGGTTTCGGTATCAATAGCACTATTTTCAGCTGTTCAGCCAAGTTCGGCCGAACCGAACTCTGCCGAACTGAACAGCCGAACCCAAACTTGGGTTTCAGACCAAACGACCGAACGTCCGAACATCCGAACCGCGTTCTGTTCACCCATCCCTACGGGTTCTGGATAGACCCCTGCGGACGACCTGGAGCACCCTTCTCAAAGTCCCCCACGTATCTCGGGGGGGGCAACAATGGAGAGGGTGTTCTTGGTGGTCGCACCTAGGCTGTGGAACTCCCTCCTGGTAGAGGCCCAGATGGCCCTGGACCTATCCTCCTTTCGATGACAATGCAAGACCTGGCTGTTCCGCTATGCTTTTGGTGAGGGAGATGGGTGGGGGTTGTGCATTAGGGTGGTAGGGGTTTTGTATATTTTTTTCTTGTGACCTCCTCCATATCATATTTATATTAGTATTTATATTAGTATTACTGGTTTATATGTATTTTATCATATATTATTGTGTTTTATATTATTTTTAAAATTGTTAGCCACCCCAAACTGCTTTGGCAGGAGGGGCAGGGTATAAATTGTTAGATAAATAAATAAATAAATAGTCCTTAACTAGTCTAGTCCTAATAGAAGACTCATGAATCAGTTTAATAGGTAAAACTGAGTCTGCATACTTACGTCTGTTTCCATCGTGGAGTCAGGTAAACAAGACTTGATTGTGGTTATTATTATTATTATTAACAAACATTTATATAGCGCCAGCAGTGTACCTGGCACTTTACAAAGTAATAAAATAGACACGGTCCCTGCCCCTAGGGCTTACAATCTGAGAGACAGGAGCTGGGGGAGAGACTTAGGAAGGGGAACAGAGGGAGAGACAAGGGGTCTAACATTCATGAAGATGCGAGGTCTCAAGTGCACGTACTTGGCTTGGTTACGATGAGAATGACAGCAGGCAGGTCCATGTTGCAAGGATAAGGGTAAACCGATCGTAGGTATAGGAATAGTGGCTCAGCAGGATAAAGAGTCAGACAGAGCAGAGCGAAAGAGGTGAGTTTTAAGGAGAGATTTGAAGGTATGAAGGGAGGGGGCAAGGCGGATGTGGACAGGGAGGGAGTTCCAGGCATGGGGGGCAGCAAGTGAGAAGGGACGAAGGCGCTTAGGGGAGCAGGGAAGGCGTGGAAGGGTGAGAGAAGGGACAGAGGAGGAGCGAAGTGCACGGGCTGGAGTATGGAGGGCGATAAGTGCAGAGAGGTAGGGGGGAGCAAGGTTGTGAAGAGCTTTATAGGTGAAGACTAGGTTATTGGTTATGTGATCTTTTAATGTATAAGAATTCAGAAGCATGTATTCATCTCCAGTCTGACACCTTGATCAGGCTGCTATATGCTCTGCATAGTGGTCTGGTCTGAACATGGGAGCAGGCCCTGCACTATTACGTACAGGATTCTAATAAACGCAACTTGACTACCAACCCCCGACAAAACCCACCCAATACCATCTCCCCATTCCCTACATCCAACCCCCCTGACATCCCTATCCCAAACCCACCCACCAAACCGCTCATCCCCTATCCCTGCCCGCCAAATGCCTTTATATTATATTACATTTTTACATAGACATATATTTAAATAGATTTTGTATATTGCTGCACCAGGCACTATTTGGTGGTGGTGCACACTAAGTATAAAAATTATTATTATTATTTTATTTAAATGGAAAAGCATTCTGTTCGGTTAAACAGAGAAGGAGGACTGAGTGAGATTCCACTCCTTATGACTCACCTTACACTCATCACACCGACGCCCCACAACATTGGGTTTGCACTCACACTGGCCTGTCTGAGAGTTGCACACCGCAGAGAATGAGCCATTGATGTTGCAGTGACATGCTATAAAGAAATAAAGAGCAGCTGTCATCAGAGTGCACTTTGTGAGGGCCTGAAATGCATACCGGATAACATACACTCATTCTCCAAAGACTATCAATGCAATGGCAGAATTGTTATCATTCGTCCTGTGAGGTTCAGAACACATTAGGCTCACAATGAAGTCAAAGGACTTCATGGTAATTAGCATCTCATAAATGAGGTCCTACATTTGGACGTATATTATAAATGCAAGGAATTTATCTTCAGGATAACAAACCAAGTATACAATCCTCACCCACTGGCATCAATGGGTTCAGGATTGCACTGCAAGTTATTTACACGTCACCAGAATCAGAACAAAATGGTTCATGCATTTTAATATATAGACAATAATTTAAAGTATCTGCTTATGCCCCTAGAGACTGCATGTGCAATCATATGGAAAACTGTGAGACTAAGGAGAGGAAGTCTCCTGAAGTCAACTGCTTTTCTAGAACATATTTTTCTGAACTTTTTGATGGACAGGATGATGACTGTATAGAACTGTAAAGCGCCCTCACCCCTTCCCCCACCATTTGCTATGGTCCCTTTCCATCTGTCACCAACCCGCCTGCCCAGCATGGTACCTTTCCCCCCCAGCCCGCCATCCTGCCATGGTGCCTTTTCCTCCACCATCAGCCCGCCATGTATGCATATCCAAGATCTGGAGCCCAACCTGTGGCGATACCCAAAGATGATCCCACAAATCTCATTGTCTTCTCTGTCTGGGCCTCATCAGTAGCTCCATAGCAGTAAAGGAAATGTAACTCACACAAATAGACTGCCATTTCATGCCCCCAACCAGTTCAAGCGTACATTGATCCATAATTTTTTACCACTATGAAGGAAGGGATTTCCTGTTTCTCAAGATAGTAAGCAGAGTGGATGGGAGGAGATAGTAAACAAAATGACTTTGGTAACAACAGGCCAATCAGTCGAACAGTGATGCTGGGCATGGGCAAGAAAGAAATAGAAAAGTATATACAGGACTCGTAGAATAAAAGATAGAACTGTAATTAATGCCAGTCAACATTGTTTTATGGAAAACAGGTTTTGTCATATTTACTACCATATTTAATTTAATTTAATTTATTTATTTAATTACAATTTAAAATTAGCACTTTGCACTATTAATAAGGTCCATGCTAAATAGTAGGGATGTGCGAACAGAACGCAGTTCGGATGTTTGGATGGTCAATCGTTCGGTTCGAAACCCGAGTTCGGATTCGGTTGTTCGGTCTGGCAGAGTTCGTTTACTCTCTGATTCCTCTCTGCTGACAACCCCACACTCATCCTTGGCGACTTCAATATTCATGTTGATGCACCCTCTCAGCCTTGCATCACTCGCTTCCTCTCCTTAGTCTCGTCCTTTAATCTCCACTTCTGGACTAGCTCTCCCACCCACACTGATGGTCACTTTCTTGATCTCGTGTTCTCTAGGAACTGTTCTGTCTCCGATCCCTCCTTCGAGCCCCATCCCATATCTGACCACTTCCTTGCCTCCTTCAACCCCTCCCACTGCTCCTCCTCCTCTTCCCCGTCTCCCCATCCCTTCCATGATCTGCAGGCCATTGTGCTCCAGGACCTTGCCTCCTCCCTCTCTCCTCTTCTCCCCTCAGTCTTCTCCTCCTCCACCTCCCCCAACTCTGCCATCTCCACCTTCAACTCCTCTCTCGCCTCCACCCTCGACTCCCTTGCCCCCCTCTCCTCCCACCCAGTTCGCTCCCATAACCCTTGCCCTTGGCTCACCCCCACCATTCACCATATCCGCTCCTGCACCCAGGCTGCAGAACGTCTAGCACAAGTCCCACTACCTTACTGACTTCCTCCACTTCAAATTCTGCCTCTCATCGCTCAACTCTGCTATCTCCCTCGCTAGACAGCAGTACTATGCCTCACACATTGAGTCCTGCTCCCAGGACCCTTGCCGCCTCTTTTCCTCTTTTGACTCCTTTCTAAAAAAAAACTGTCCCCCCCCTCCTCCCTCTTCTCTCTCCTCTCAGGATCTTGCTCTCTTTTTCATCTCTTAGATCGACAAGATCCACCTGGAAATCGCTTCCAAGTCTCTCCCCCTACTACTCTCCCCTCTCCCTCCTTCCCCCTCCTCTCTCCTGTCCTCCTTCCCCCCCGCCTCCCTTGAGGAAATCTCCTCCCTGCTCTCCTCCTCCAACCCCTCCACTTGCCCCCTGGACCCCATTCCTTCCCGCCTCCTGACCTCCATTGCTTCCACCGTCGCCCCTCCCCTCCTTGCACATCATCAACCTCTCCTTCTCTACCAACTCCTTCCCCTCTGCCTTTAAACACGCCACTGTCTCCCCCATCCTCAAAAAGTCCACTCTGGATCCCTCTGAACCCTCTTATTACCATCCTGTCTCGCTCCTCCCTTTTGCTTCCAAGCTCCTTGAATGGGTTGTCTACTCCCGTTGCCTCGACCTCCTCTCTGCCAACTCTGCCCTTGAGCCCCTCCAATCTGGCTTCCACCCCCTTCACTCCACTGAAGCCACTCTTGCTACGATCACCAACGATCTTCTTGTGGCTAAATTCAACCGCCTTTACTCTATTCTTGTCCTCCTTGATCTCTCTGCTGCCCTTGACACTGTTGACCACTCACTCCTGCTTGAATCGCTTCACTCCCTGGAATTCCGGGACTCTGTCCTCGACTGGTTCTCCTTCTACCTTTCCG
This sequence comes from Sphenodon punctatus, assembly GCA_003113815.1. Classification (NCBI taxonomy): domain Eukaryota; kingdom Metazoa; phylum Chordata; class Lepidosauria; order Sphenodontia; family Sphenodontidae; genus Sphenodon; species Sphenodon punctatus. Next base: position 3,756,328 of record QEPC01001643.1, on the reverse strand, counting down.
ACCGCTCCTTCAGTGTATCTATTCCTAACTCCTCCCCCTCCTCCTCCCTACCCCTCTTGGTCGGGGTTCCCCAAGGCTTTGTCCATGGCCCTCTCCTCTTCTCTATCTACACTCTATCCCTAGGCAAACTCATTGCCTCCTGTGGTTTCCAATACCACCTATATGCTGATGACACTCAACTCTATCTCTCTACTCCTTCCCTCTCCCCCTCTGTTCAAGCTCGTCACACCAACTGTCTCTCTGATATCTCTGCCTGGATGTCTCAACACCAACTAAAACTGAACATGGCGAAAACGGAACTCCTTATCGTCCCTCCCAATCCTTCCTCTCCCTCTTCAATGTCAATTGCCATTGACGGGGTCTCCATCCTCCCTGTCCCCCAAGCCCGTAGCTTGGGCTTCATCTTCGACTCGCACCTTACCTTCAAACCGTACATTGACTCTGTGGCCAAATCCTGCCATTTCTCCCTCCACAACATTGCTAAGATCCACCCTTTTCTGTCTGTCTCCTCTGCCAAAACTCTCATTCATGCCCTAGTCATCTCACGCCTCAACTATTGTAACCTCCTCCTTGCTGGCCTTCCCCACTCTCAGCTTTCTTCCCTCATCTCTGTTCAAAATTCTGCTGCCAGGATCATCCACCTAGCCCATTGCTTTGACCATGTGCAGCCTCTACTCTCCTCTGAGAGCAGCAGGCAGAGAAGATGGGGGAGTAGAATAGACATAGATGGAGGCAACTTGGGGTATGATATAGATAGCCTGAGGGTGTGTGTGTGTGTCACATGGAAGAGCGAGGGAACGCACATAAGGCAACTAGCAACTGTGCACTGAAGAATGAAACACACCAATTTGATGTCACATATGACCAATATCAATTGGTACTAACATCATCACCACCACACAAACTCTCCCATCTTTGGAAACTCTCCTCACCCTTTGACACATAACATACTTTGTGGACAGTCTCAAATTTCACTTGAAAAACTTAAATTAGAAATAAATGCCACATTTTTAACAGAAATGGTGATTAACCATTCCAGTAGACAGACCAAGGGAGATAGTGGAGTCTCAATCAATTGCACAATTCAAATCAAGTCTAGATGACATTTTAAAATGTATGTGTTAGCCAAATACAAATTCATGGGTTTGTTACCGCACAGTAATAAAGAGAGGAAAGTCCTTACATCACTCAGAATAGTCTGAGTGGCAAAGCTGTTTCGCATGCCATATGAACCCACAGCAGAGTTGACTTGTCACTCAAACTCATGTTATTAACTGAAGCGTCCATTGGCATTAGTGCTTGGTTGTTCTAGCAGGCTTGGAGAGGAGTTCCTATCTGGGGTGTGTGGCTATGTAGGTGATAACTAGGGATGGGACACCGGGGAGAATACCGGATTTACTGGTATCAAATCTCCCCGGTATCGGATTTACCGGTATTGGCATACCGAATTTTTAACATTGGCCGCTTTACCATTTTTTTTACATTGAGGCCATTCACTTCAATGGCTGTGATGTAAAAAAAACTGGTAAAGCAGCCAATGTTAAAAATCCAGTATGCCGATACCGGTGATTATCGGATTAATCCGATATACCTGATTATCGGGTGTATCAGATTTATCCGATACTGATATTCCCTCCCCTAGTGATAACCTTTCGTTGCATGGCCAGCGACAGGTTAAGTGGACCCCTATGGTTAGTTATAAAATTAAGAATCAGTTATGCTTGGAGGATATGGTGAGTTCTTTTTAGGTCCAGGTTGAGTTAGGATCTGTTATTGCCTCTTCTGAAAAAAAACCAGTACTTCTTTTGGGAAAGAATTAATGAATAGAAAGCATAAATTTAATATAGTAACAGATAGGTATGTCTGGTTTGATGAGGAATGTAGGCAATATAAGAAGGAATTATGGAAATCAGTTAGATTAATCCGGATCCACAGTAGTAAAGCCCAAATTAAGGATTTTGTGGAATGTGGGAATGGTTATAGAAGTTTATTACAGAAGAAGATATGAGCATCAGCAGTCTTTATTGCTAGATTATGAGCTCTGGGAAGAAATTCTAGTTCTTTTTGAAAGTTAGTGGGCTGGTGTTATTTATTTTATTTATTGATTTAATTCCATTTATATGCCACCCCCTATGCCTATGGCATCTCAGGGCGGCTTCCAACATTTTCTGTTAATACTGAGGTGATGGGTGGGAACGTCATTTCTTTCTGTTATGCAATGACATTGTCCCCCAAATGTCTGCTGAATTCTCGACCGACGACCACGCAATTTTTAAACTCCCAGCTGCCTTACTGGTCTCATCATGGATGAGGAGATAACGTCCTGTATATTATCACAGCAGACTAATATGGCCTTTGGAGAGGATTTCATTCCTGCAGAAGTATTTAAAGAAAATGCAGATTGGTGGACTCATCTATTAGCTAAACCTTTTGCCTATATAAATATATAAATAGTACTGAATAATTTCCTGCAGGGTGGGCTATAGGTACAACTATTCCCTTGTTTAAACCCTAGGCCGATAGGTGGGGTCTAACTGACCTGAGAGGGGTACAAAAGAGTTAATAAAACCTTTTTAGCAAACTTCTACCACTCCATAGTCCATAACTTTGTCAACCATAATGGGCTCAATTGCCCTGTGGTGTTTCATGTCCCCCCCCGCCCCTTGTAATTTTTTTTTAATTTAAGGTTTTTATTCTGACACTGCTGGGGGTCAGTTTGACCCAAATTGAAGTGCATGGGAAACTGAAAGTACTATGTGCCTAGGATACTGAGGGTAATATAGACCCCCCCAAATGCTGTTAAAAATAAATAAATGTTTATTATTTCGTTAAATGCTTAAACCAGAAACTATTCTTTCCTTCTTTTCTCACAACAAATGGACATAGAAAGAAATATAGCAGTGTGACTGTTTTCATTAATGACATTTTTGTGTGTACAAAAATATCACTACAAACACTTTGGGGGTGGGGTCTATTATACCCCAAGCTAAAGAACCATTGTACAAACATAAATTGAGTTGTATACTTTTTTGCAGTTATAGCCTTACTGGTGTGAACCTACAACACTGTTTTTTTAATCATATCTGCTTGCCTAGTTCATTTTGAAAAATACTTATCGATCAGCCAGTAGTTTGTGTTGGAAAAACAGCTCCAGATGACATCACCTTTTGCACCAACAAACCCTAATGACCACTAGGGGCATTTGGGAGTAGAGATAGTGAGTTAGTGTAAGTGTCACTTTACCTTTCCTGATCTCTGCTTCTAAGCCCCCCTCCCAGGTGGGATGTGCCCAGGAAGTTCCTATTTGGACTTCCTCCTTCTTCCTGACCATTCTCCATTATTCCTAAATTCTCTCTCTGACCTTCAACATGTCTGGCCACCATGCTGGTGCCAGCTAGCTAGTAAGACTAGGGATAGGCCTTTCCTATCACAATGTACTTCTCAATAAAGTAGTTTACTTTACCTAGAAACAATCTCCAAGGTGTTGATTACTACTAAGCTGTTGCTACTAACAATTCAAGCTGCTTTTGGGGTTTTGTTTTTCTAACCATTAATAAAATTCCCAACAGTTTAAACCCCTCAATTTACTTACTAAATGACCCTTTTGGTCAGTAAGGGTTAACATTAAAACCTGTTTGCACTAAGGTGGTTATCTAAAGGCAGATCAGGAGACTTCATGGAGCAATCTCAGAGGAATACCAAGTGTGCTAATGACCCCCCCATTTAAGTGACCCTTTTGTCAGTAAGAGTCAACATTAACATTAAATGGACCTTTTTGCAGTAAGGTTTCTATCTAAAGGCAGATATCAGACTTCGTAGAGCCATCCCATCTCTAATTATCTAATAAAGATAACTAGATACAAGCACTAATTGCTTGATAAACACTTGGCACCCCAGTTGAAAACTCAGCTGCTATTCCTATGTAGTTGGTAGTGTTAACATTGTGGCCATACTGGCCCCTGCTGCCTTTTGGTTTATTCCTATTCCTGTCCTCCCCCCACAAAATCTTGATACAGTGAGGATTTTTTTTTCTAGACAGCTGTTGTCCTTTTCAAATTAACCCCCGTGTTTTTTTTTTTTTTTTTTAAAGATGGCTTAATTGAGGTCTGCTTGACCCTCAACCTCGATTAGTACAGTGGGCATGTCCAACTTGCCAGGGTTAAAAAAGGGGATAGAAGAAAGCCAGAAAATTATCACCCTATATCTTTATTAGATATTTCCTTTAATATCTATCCCCGCCTTCTACAAGATAAACTTGAGGGGTGCGTGGAGAAACAGAAATTAATACGTGAGCAGTAGGCAGGCTTTAGGAGCAGTAATTCTACCTCTGATGGCTGGTTCATATTATGACATTTAGTTGATAAAGGGGCAGTTGTGTGCAGGCTTTATCGACAAAAGTCTGCTTTTGATTCTATTGATAGAAAGCGCCTTTGGAACAAGCTGGAAGTGGCGGAAATAGATCAATGGCTATTGCTGCTATTGGAGACTCTTCATGACTGTACTATGGCTAGGGTCAGGCTAGGACTTGTGGGTGAACTTACTGGCCTGATACACCAATAACTACAGGCATTAGACAGGGTTGCTTTCCTGGACCAGTTTTGTTTAAATTTTTAATCAATTATGTGTTTACTGCTTTGTCTGATTATTCCTTTTTCCCACCCAGAGTTTGGGTTCGCCCAATATCGGTATTGCTCTATGCCAACAATATGGTTCCTCTATCTCAAACTCCAATTGGTTTGCAAAGGCTTCTTAATGTCTTTTCTATTTATTGTAGACAGGAACGCTTGCACATTAACTATAAGAAAGCAAAGGTTATGGTCTTTGGGCGTACCCCTAAAGCGTGCAGGTTAAATATTTCAAGTATCTTGGAATTTGTTTTTCCTGAACTAGGGTTAAGTTTTAGTCTTGCCAGGAAGATATGGTGCAGATTATTACTAGTATTAAAGATTTAGATATACAGTATGACCTTGCATCAATCCAGGGGTATAGTATGTCACCGAAGTTTCCCCTTTTGAAGATAGAACACTGTATGGAAAATTATATTTTGTGTCTTAAGAATTGTTCTGAGGAAATCATTTACTGCATTACGATTTCAGACTTTTGACTAAGCTATCTTAGATGGCCAGTACAGAAATGTAGAAAGATCTCAGTGACTTTGCCCATGTGGAGAGGGAGTAGCGGACAATCTCTTCCCACACTATTTGTTGGAATGTTCCTTGTACATGTCTATAGCGGAATTTTGGATTATGCCTTTTCTGGCTTCAATTTTTTTTATAATACTGCCCAGAAATTGGAGTTGCTTTTAAACAACAGGAACTCAGAATGTATCCAGAGAGTAGCTAATTTTGCTAGATTGGTTGCTAAAACTAGGGCTAGATTTGTTTGTGGTTGCCTTGAGGTGCAACCACAAACAAATATACATATATATTACATATATACATATGGGGTCTGTGTATATGGGGTCTGTGTATCAACTGGTTTAATTTACATTTTTTATAATGACCTCTCTTATGTTTAAAGTTATTTCTGATGTTTTTATTGTTTAAACTACAATACGTTTTATAATGTTTTAAATACCTTTGTTACTGTTCTGGACAATACCTAAGAGTTTATGCATTTAATAAATACTATTTATTATTTATTATTAATTATTATTATTATTATAAGCATTTATATAGCACCAGCGATGTACCTGGTACTTTACAAAGAATAAGGTAGACACGGTCCCTGCCACTAACTTAAGCGTACAATATGCCAAGTGATGTCCTACACTATAAGTCAGACTAGATGATCTTAATAGTCCCTTTGTTCTTAAAATCTGACTCTGTTAACTGTCAAATGTTTTTATTAGTAGTATTAATAACAGTTTGTATGACAGTCATGCTTAGAAGCTCCAATTGAAATCAGGCACTGAGTGCTGCAGAGGCAGTAGCAGCAGAGACCGGGAAGGCTTGGCGCTTAGAACTCCGGCTTGCCCAGGCAGGCAGGCTCAGCACTTGGCCCTCAGGGGTGCCCGTAGCGCCATGGCTTAGCCATCTGAGACGCAGCGGCAGCGGCAGCAGCAGCAGCAGAAGTCGGGAAGGCTTGGGGCTTGGTGGCTGGCCTGGCACCCCTACTTGGCCGGGCATTGCAGGCTGCCAGGAATTGGTGGAGCAGCGACAGACACTGGATTGCTCAGTAGCAGAACCCATGGCAGCGGCAGAAGACAAACAGACACCTTGATGAAAAGCAAGTCCTCCACCAACTTGGCCCCCAGTCTCAGGTGGTGTGGCGAGCAAATGTCCCCTGCCCCAGAGAACACCCACTCTCTGGGGACAGTCGTTGGTGGGGGCAGCTGCCAAGTCCATCGGCAGCTGCAGGACGTGGAGGGCAGCATGGCTTTCAACTGAAAGCCACGCGCATGTTGGGGGAAATGATTGCGCCCGATGGGCAGCCCTTCTCAGTGGTCGGGGACATGGGGTTTAGGCGCCTGATTAGCTTCCTGGCCCCCAGTTTAAGCTGCCCTCACACACCACCCTGAGTCAGGCTGCCACCGATGCCTGGCAGCCTACAATGCCTGGCCAAGCAGGGGTGGCAGTCACTGAGTCCTGGCTAGGCCTCTGCTGCTGCTCCATCAATGCCTGGCAGCCTGCAATGTCCAGCCATGATGGTGACTAGAACTGGAGAACCCAGCATAGAGCGAGCAGAACTGGAGACCTGCCAGGCAGCACCACCTGAGTCGGCAGCTGGAATCCATCCCTGTACCGGGCTTTAAAGAAGTGGGTGAGGGAGCAGCTGGCATGGTCTGGGGGTGCTACCGTCCACTTCACCACCAACCTGTGGCTGAGTAGGCATGCATAGCACGCCTAACCTGACAGTGACGACGCACTGGTGGCAGGACCTGGAGGCAGCATTTGGCAGTGGCAGGAGGGGTCCCGAAGCAGGGTATAGGTGGGCCCTGCTTCAGGCAGAAGTCATGGACACCGTGGCCCCCAGACTTCTCAGAACATTGAGGCACCTCTGACCGCCATGGTGAGGGAGTGGGTCACTCCAGGCACACCTTTCACGAAGGGGTGCGTGGTGACGCACAATGTGGCCAACATATTGAGGGCAGTCCACGAGGGGGGATTCACCAACACCCCTTCACCTGTTGGTCAGGGATGCTCTGGGCTTGAGGGAAAGGGGATTGGGGCAGGCACCTTTAGCTCCCTGATCAAGTGGAGGAGGAAGCTGACCAATTTCTGTAACCAGACCGTGATGGGCAGCGACCACCTCCAGGCAAAGCAGGCTGAGCAAGGCTCCCCAGTGCACCAGCTGGTGCAGGATGTGTCCACCCGGTGGAATTCCTCCACATTCCTGATGCTCAAGCGGCTTCTCAAACAGAAATCCGCCTTGCATCAGGTTCAACTGGTGATGGACAGTGGGGCACCTCCAGGGTACTATGGAACGGAATGGGAAATCCTGGTTCACACTGTCTTTGTTCTCAAACTGTTCCTGGCCTTGACAGAGACCATCAGCTCCTCCATGGCCACCATCAGCCAGGTGACTGCTCTGGTGCAGAGTCTCCTCAGGAGGCTGGAGGAGAGTCTCTAGGGGCAGGATTGTGGCCCTCAGGGCAAGAAGCTGGTGGCTAAGGCGGTTGCCCTGGTGCGGCAGCTGAAGGCAGGGCTGAAGGCATGGTTTGATGAGCTCCTGCAGTGGGAGGAATATGTGCTGTCAGGCAACCATGCTGGACCCCAGGGTCAAGGGCAGCATGGCACACCAGACACCGCTCTATAGCCATTGGAAGGGTGAGCTGGTGGAGAGGGTCCGGCAGTCAGAGAGGACTCTGGAGAGTGCACGGCAGCAGCAGCAGGTAGGATGCCCCTGGGGATGGTGGGAGTGAGTGGGAGCAGCCACCCCTTTCAGCTGGCGGGGTCTATCCCTGCTGCCAGCCCTAGCAGTAGCAACACCAGCAGCAGGTTGAGTAGCAGCAGCAGCAGCAGTATCCCTATTGCTTCTGGATGATGTGGATGGACAGCCTTCCTTGCCTGGAGTGTAGGCCCCAGAACCCTGATGATGGGTCCTGGGGCTGGAGTGGCTGCTTGTTTCTTGATGTGGTGGAATGATGGCTCTCTGTGAGTGGAATGACGGCTCCAGAACCCTGGTGGTGGGTACTGGGACTAGAGTGCAGCTTCTGGATGACATTGATGGACATCCCTCCCTGCCTGGAACATGGGCCCCGGAACCCTGACAGTGGGTCCTGGGACAGGAGTGGCAGCTTCTCAATGACGTGGACGGACAGCCCCCTGTGCCTGGAACGTAGGCCCCAGAACCCTGAGGGTGGGTCCTGGGGCTGGAGTGGCTGACTGCCTCTGAAGTCAGAATCGCTGTCTGTGTCCAACAGGAGGAGAGTCGGCTCTCCCTGGGCCATGCTGTAAGCGAATAAGGACCCTCCACGTGGGTCGGCGGAATGACGGCCCCAGAACCCTGACAGTGGGTCATGGGACAGGAATGGCAGCTTCTTGATGACATGGATGGACAGTCCCCTGTGCCTGGAACGTAGGCCCCAGAACCGTGAGGGTGGGTCCTGGGGTTGGAGTGGCTGGCTGGTTCTTGATGTGCTGGAATGACTACTCTCTGTGAGCGGTATGACAGCCCCAGAACCCTGACGGTGGGTCCTGGGACTGGAGTGGCTAGCACCCCTACTCGGTTGGGTGTTGTAGGCTGATTGGCATTGGTGGAGCAGCGGCAGAGGCCCGGCCATGGCTCGGTGCCTGGTACCCCTGCTCGGCCGGACATTGCAGGCTTGCATCCTACTCTCAGGATCTCAACAAACTATTCTGCCAATTGGTCAAGTCTTGCCCAGTGGTGAATCACGTGGCCACCCAGTAGCAGACATTGGATTGCCAGGGTACAGAACCCGTGGCACATGAGAGGCAGCAGCAGCGGACATTGGGTTGCTGGGGCACAGAACCCATGGCAGAGACAGCAGAGGCAGTATTGGCAGCAGCAACAGACATTGGGTTTCTGGGGCACAGACAGCAGAGGTGGCATTGGCAGCAGCAGCAGACATTGGATTGCTAGGGCACAGAACCCATGGAACAGCACAGATGGCAGCAGGAGGATTTGCCTGTGCACAGCACCCATGGAGTCAAGATGGTAGGATTTGCAAGGGAAGAGTTCCCATACAACAGCAGACGGCAGCAGCAGGATTTCGTGGGCACATTTGCATTTGCCAGGGCAGAGTACCCATGGACCAGCAGACAGCAGCAGCTGGATTACCAAGCCAGTGGGGCACATCACCCAGGGTAGGGCAGGGCAGGGCAGGTAGGCAGACAGGCACCTTGGCATGAGAGGTAGGCAGGCTGGGGCAGGGCTTCAGCTTTGCCCACAAGGCAGGACAACAGGCAGTGTAGCATGAGCATCGGAAGGCAGACTGAGGCAGGCTTTGATCTAGGCCACCTGGACGGGTGGGCAGACAGGCAGCGTGGCATGAGCAGAAGGCAGGCAGACAGAGTCAGGCTTTGAGCTTGGCAATCAGGGTGGGCACACAGGCAGCATGGCAGGAGAGGCAGTAGGGAAGGCAGGCTGGGACCTTGGCAGGGCACTCAAGATAGGTTAGCAAAGACTGTGCAGCGCGCACGAGAGAGAGTCAGTCACACAGGCAGGCCGAGATCATTTAGCCAGAGGCCAGCGGGCAGGCTTACAGTTTCCCAATGCCACCTGGTGTCATGAGGTCAAGTCAGATAGGCTGACTGAGGCCGTCTAGTCAGAGAGAGAGAGAGAGAGGCAGGGTGGGTGCCGGGCATTGGGAAGGAGGGACAGCACCTCAGCACAGCAGCAGCATCCCAGATTGAGGAGGAGCATCGTCCCAAGACTGCTCCTGGCATGGGATGGCGTGTGTCACTGCACCATCAATCCATGTCCAGTGGCAACTTGGGGAATCTCAGCAGCAGAAGGTTCACCTTTATAAAAAGCAACTGCTCCACCAACTTGGCCCCCAGTCTCAGGCATTGCGATGAGCAGATGTCCCCCACCATGGAGAACACCTGATCGCTGGCGAGACTCGTTGGTGGGCAGGATAAGAGGTTCGATGCACGGCTCCTCCTCCAGGTAGCTCTCCACTGCTGCTGAGGCACCATCGTCCTCCCTCAGGTAACTCTGCCTGTGCACCACCTCCACCACTGTCCTCAGTCATGCTGCTTGCCCTGTTGTGCAAGAGCCCATGCTCCCCAGAGTGGCCTGCACCTAGGAGCTTCTGATGCTGGCAATAGGGATGCTGCTGATGCTCAGCCTGCTCCTGATGCTGCTACCGCTAGGGCTGGGGGCAGGGATAGACGCTGCCAGCTGAAAGGGGTGGCTGCTCATACTCCCACCCTTCCCAGGGGCGTCCTGCTGCTGCTCCTGCCCTGCACTCTCCAGAGCCCACTCTGCCCGCTGGACCCTTTCCACCAGCTCACCCTTCCAGTGCCTATAGAGTGGTGTCTGGCATGCCACATTGCCCTAGACCCTGGAGTCCAGCATGGTTGCCAACACGTATTCCGCCCTCTGCAGGAGATCGTCAAACCACGCCTTCAGTCCTGCCTTCAGCTGCTGCACCAGGGCAACCGCCTCATTCACCAGCTTCCTTCCCTGAGTGCCACAATCCCACCCCTGGAGAATTTCCTCCAGCCTCCTGAGGAGACTCTGCACCAGAGGGGTTACCTGGCTGATGGTGGCCATGGGCGAGCTGATGGTCTCTGTTATGGCCAGAAACAGTCTCAAAACAAAGACTGTGTGCGCCAGGATCTCCCATTCTGCCCCATTTTACCCTTGAGGTGCCCCACTGTCTGTCACCAGTTGCACCTCTGTCTGTCACCAGTTGCATCTGATGCAAGGTGGCTTTCTGCTCAAGAAGTCGCTCGAGCATCAGGAAGGTCGAATTCTACCATATGGACACATCCTGCACCAGCTGGTGCACTGGGGAGCCTTGTTCAGCCTAATTTGCCTAGAGGAGGTCGTTGCCCTTCACCCTCCAGTTAAAGGAACCGGCCAGCTTCCTCCCCCACTCAATCAGGGAGCTAAGGTTGACTGCCCCAATGCCCTTCTCCCCCAAGCCCAGAGCATCCCTGACCACCAGGTGAAGGGTGTGTGCGGCGCAAGGACTGCTGGTGAAGCTCCCCTCACCCAGGAGTGGGTGAAAGCCTGGTACAAGACTTTAAAGCCTGGTACAAGGCTGGCACCACCTGCTGACTCAGGGTGGTGCGCGATAGCAGTTTAAACTGGGGGGCTAGGAAGTCAAATAAGAGCCTGAACCCCATGTCCCCGACCACTGTGAAGGCCTGTCCATCCGGGGTGATATGCGCGTGGCTTCCATTGGACTTGGCAGCTGCCCCCACCCCAGCTCCTCCATGGTGGACTGATGCTGCTTCTGCTGCTGCTGCTCCCCCCTAGCAGCAATACTGCTCCTGCTGCTAGAGGCAGCTGTTAGTGTTTGAGCATGTTGCTTGCCCGCTGATGAAGGTGGACGACTGGCCACTGCAGTCGGGAACCCGCTGGCGTCCACTGCCCCTGCTTGCCCGCTTAGCAGCACAGCACTGTGGCATCCCTTCAGGTGCCTTGCCATGGCAGTTGTGCCAAGGTTGGTGAGCACCTCCCCACGTTTCACCACCTTCTGGCACAAACTGCACTGCACCTCCCTGGGATCATCCACCTGCACCAACTTAAAATGCACTCAGACGGAGGATTTTTTGTCCCCTCCTGCCTTCTGACCTGCACCAGGTGACACACCGCTGCCAGCGCTGCTGTGAGGGGTAGAACATGGTGGCGACACAGCTCTTGGAGAGACAGCCATCACCTCAGCTCCAGACTTCTCCTCTGCGGGACAAGTGTCTGCCTCGCTGTCCCCAATCAGAGTGATGTCCTGTGAAGGGGAGTACTGGGATTCTGAGGCTAATCAACTGCCAACCATGCTGCCACCACTCTCCCTGTGGCCCCTATAGCTGCTGCTCCTCTTCCTGCTACCATTGCCCAGGCATCGGGCTCTGCCTCTAGCAGTCGGGGTGGGAACCACCAGCCCTGGACTGCTGGGGATTGCCTCAATAATGGGGGACGATGGTGGCCCATGGTGAACTTCGGACCCTGTCCCTGAAGCACCTGTACCTACTCCTGCAGCCGCAGCAGAGACAGCTGCAGCCTCCTGGACTGCAGGTCTTCCAGTGCCCTGCATGACAGTGGAGGACGCTGGCAGGAGGCGACGCCAAACCACACCCCGGCTAGTGCCACTGCTGGGAACCTCGGAAGCCTGATGGCCTGTGGAGTTTGAGCATGGTGATGAACTCGGGCTGCTGCCTGCTGCCACTCTTCTGGCATGGCCCCTACCACTTCTGCCACATGCCCCATTGCCCACCTTACGGGCAGCAGACCAGCCTCTCCTGCTTCCCTTCTCCATGCCTTAGAACTCAAAGAATGCACTTGGAAATTATATATATTTTTTATTTATTTATTCAAATTTGTAATCTAATTTATATATATATATATATATATATATATATATATATATATACACACACACACACACACACACACACACACACACTAACTCTAACTGCTATTAACTATTCTTAAAATATATGGAACTAAATGGAATATTATATCTACAAAGGCCTAATCCTACAAACACACTATAAAATATTAAAACTGAATCACTACATACTATCTCTATCTAGCTCTATAACTAAGCTAACTCCTACAACTATCTATCTATAGTAACTATCTAATATCTATCTATCTATATATACACAGGGAATGGGGGTGGTGGTGGGGAACACAGACAGCTCACAACAAACAACACAGGGAGGGGTACAAAACTGAAATGAAAGCTAAATCAATCTAATGCTAATCTAAATAAATCCAAAAACAGGGGAAGGGAATCAGGGGTGGAATATACAGTGGGAGGAGGGAAGGATTCAATGGAGGGTAGGGAAAAAGAACACAGGAAGAGATAAAAAAATAAAAAACACCACCTAAAGCTATCTAATCTAATCTAAATAAATGAAACTACGGAGGTAAATGTGTGGGAATGGGTGAAATAGGAGGAGGATGGCAATGGATTAGGAACACAAACTTCTGGGAGAGGGAGACTTCTTAAAACGCCTGCTGACAGGATCAGTGGCTAGCTCAGAAGGAATTGGAAGGGCAATGACTTTTGTTATTTGCTGTGCCCGCCTTACCACAAGCCCCATTGGCTCTGTGCAGTCTAGCCCCATGCCAATCACAGACTGCGAAGCCAGTGGTCTGAGGAAAAGAGGGATGGTGATTGGGCAGGCTGACTGCTAGTCCAAGCCTCTCCACCCCTGGCGCCAGGAAATCTGCTCCTCAGTTGCCCCCTCCTCCCCTGGGCCTTCCAGTCACATTTTTCCTGCCCGAACGCTGCCGAACTCATCCAAACATGTCTGAACTATTCGGCTACTTCCGCGTTCGGTTCGGCCATTCGGTTCGGCCCTCCAAACGGGCTGAGTTCGGGCCGAACACCGAACCACGCTCACACATCCCTAATAAAACACAAAATATCAAAACAACAATAAAACCCATATAAATAACAATATAAAATTATTCTAAAAATATAAACATATGGCAGAGTATAACCCTCCCCCCTCCAACCTAACCTCCTCCCTCACCCATTCCCCTTACCAAAAGCCAGGTGGAAAAGCCAGGTCTTACACTATCTATGGAAAGAGGGAAAACTTGTGGCCAGGTGGACCTCCTTTGGTAGGGCGTTCCACAGCTGCGGTGCAGCCACCGAGAACGCCCTCCTCATTGTTGACACCCGAGACACTCATGGGATCTCAAGGAGGGTGCCCTCGGCTGACCACAGGGGCCAATCCAGGACCCGGGGGATGAGGTGATCCTACAGATAAGCAGGGCCCAAGCTGTATAGGGATTTATATGTCAAAACCAACACCTTGGATTGGGTCTGGAAGACTAGGCAGCCAGTGCAGAGATCATGGAGCACATGTGTAATGTGCTCACGGTGACCCATCCTTACAAGGAGGTAGGCTGCCACATTCTGCACCAACTGCAGCTTCTGGACCATCACCAAACATAGCCCCACGTAGAGCATGTTGCAGTAGTCCAGTCTTGAGGTGGTGAAAGCATGGACGATGGTGGCTAGGTCAGAGTCTGAGACATACGGCTGAAGTCATCAACACAAGATGTAATTGACGGAACAGTTCCCTCGCTACAGCAGCCATCTGGGCATCCAGGCAGAAGCATGAGTCAAGGAGCACCCTCAGACTCCAAACCTGAGGGATCAATGGAGGGTGGACCCCATCAATGATGGGTGCCATCACTCCCTTAACTCCTCCTACCAGTATCACCTCCGTGTTGTTGGGAGTCAGCTTCAGATGGCTCACCCTCATCCAGTCCCCTACAGCCGTCAGATACCAAGTACCAAAACTGCCAGGCCTGGGTCAGCTGAAAAGGAGAGGTAAAGTTGGGTGTCATCAGCATACTGATGACACCGTACACCAAACACTCTGATGACCTTGCCCAAAGGCATATACACACTGAACAGGGGAAGGGACAAAATAAAACCTTGTGGGACTCCAGATGTGAGGTCCCGGGCAGGAGATGAACAATCACCCAGTATCACACGTTGAGTTTTCCCATCCAGGAAGGAACAGAACCATTCAAGGACAGTCCCGTCCATCCTGGCATGGTCCCACAAGCAGACCACCAACATCTCATGGTCAATAGTGTCAAATGCAGCCTAGAGATCTAACAGAATCAACAGGGTTGAATGACCTTGGTCCAACTCACGACAGAGGTCGTTGACCAAGGCCACAAGCACAGTCTCAGTACCAAAACCCAGTCAAAACCTGAACTGCAAGGGATCCAGAAAACTGAGACGGTCCAGATGCCCCTGAAACTGCTGGGCCACCACCCATTCAATAACCTTCCCTAAAAAGGGCCAATAGCTGGTCAAGATGGTTTTTGAGCAGAGGCCGCATCAGTGCCTCCTTGAGATAGTCTGGCACCCTGCCTTCCCTAAATGAGGCACTGACCACTCCAGCCAGCAATGACCCCAACATCTCCCAGCTGGCCTTAACCAGCCAGAATGTACATGGGTCAAGTTCACAAGTGGCCCTAACAGCCCCAAGGACATCCCCCATATCAACCGGCGACATCCACTGAAACTGATCTCACAACATAAGACAACGCAGGGATTTCATTACCTCTGGTTCTCCTACTGCCAAAAGCATGGCGTTGAAATCGTGGTAGATCTGGGTGATTTTATCCACAAAAAAGTGGACAAAAGTCACAGCAAGCACTGGAAGATTCCAGTTCCAGGGGGAGGGAGGCTGGACTGACCAGCCTCCTCACCATCTGGAAGCGCTCAGCTGGACACAACTGTACCTTTAAGCGATTCAAGCTTTCTCGGAATTGCTCCAGAAAGCTCCTTCTCTCCCTGCAGTGTCTGAGCACCTGCTTTTCGGGAATATTGAATGGTCTCTATTCTATTCCATTCTAT
>QEPC01001643.1:3650196-3702689 GCA_003113815.1 Sphenodon punctatus | reverse complement strand
GCCGCCTGTGCGGACTGTGCTGCTGTGGGGGTTGTGGTTGCTGTTGCCTGTGGCCAGCCCGGCCCCTTTGTGTTTTCCCCCCCTTTTCCATGTCCCACTCCCCCCCTTTGCTCCCATTGCGCCTTGTGTGTTGTCTGGCCACCCGTGTCCCCCTTCCCTTCCTTTCCCTTGTGTGTGTGTGTGTGTGTGTGTGTGTATGCCTGGGCATGTGCTCGTGTTGTGTGTTCCGCTGTGCCTCCGCTGCCTGTGTGTCTGCTGCGTGTGGTACCTGTCCGACTCTTCTCCCTCTCCCCCCTCCCTTCCCGTTTCCCTTGTGTGGGCGTTCCCTTTTGTGCCTTTTGGCTTTGTTTGCCCTCAGGCGGCCATGTCTGTGTCCTGCCCCTGCCCAGTGGATTCTGGGTGTTTTGACCATGGCTGGGAATCGGCGTCACGTCTGTTGCGCTGCCCCGGGCCATGATCTGGCAGCCCGATTCCCGGCCGTGGTCCCGGTCCCATCACGTCTGTTCGGGGCTTTTATTCACCCCGGGGGGGTGGTTGTTCTGTTCACCCCCACCGGGAATCCACCGTGGTGAACTGCCCGCCAATAACGTCTGAAAACACCCCATGATGTGTTGTGGGGCAGGTCTGTGGCGGGGTGGGGGGAGCGTGTGTGTGGCAGTTTACTCCATGGCTGCGATAGCCACACTGGGACCTGCCCGTTTGTGTTGGTCCTCAGGCACTCTACATGTGTCGGTGCTCCGTGGCAGAGCCACACGGTGACATGGACCCCCCACGGTCAACTTGCTTATCTGAAAACACCTGATGTCAGGCTATAGGCAATGCAAGTTTGCAGGGGCATAGTTAAGCTGGAATAGGCCTGGGTGCAAGAAATAGACTCCCTCCCTCATCACCATCCTCTCCCCTGTCCCACCCCCCCTTCCTGCCTTCCTCCTGCCAGCATCCTCATTGCACAAAACTGTCGACTTACATGGTAAGTTTGGTGAGTCCACTGTTCTGATGCTAGAGAGACTCCTGATGCCGCAGCGATTTCGCCCTCCCTTCACTTGCTGCACCTGAGCCCTGGAGGTTGTGGCTGCACCACTGGTGCTTGTTCTTCCCTGTGTCACCTGCCTAGTGGGTCCCATGTGTGCTGCACACTGCAGATGCTTCTGCTCAGCTCAGTCTCCTGCTCAGCCACACTGCAAGAGGACAGGATTTGTGCTCCCCCCAATTTTGAGGACCAGGACAAATGTCCCTCCTTAGGGGTGTGCACTAGGCCTCCAAGTCATTTTCGTTTTTCATTTTCATTATTCAAAAATGTCATTTTCGTTATCTTTAACAACAATGTCATTTTTGTTATCATTTTTGGTATCGATTTTGACATTGTTTTCATTATCGGTATCATTTGCATTATTGTTATCGATATTCGTTATTGTTATCGATACCATTATCGATATCAGTACTGTTTCAAACAAAGATTTTATTTTTGGTATCGGTATCGTTATTGATTTCAGTGCACAACTAATATTTATCTAAATCTAAGGAAGACAGGGGAAGGGAAAAGGAAAACTATCTATTATCTAATCAGTTATCTATATAAACTATTCTAATCTAATATATATGTCTATAATATATATCTATATCTAATCTATACTACCTATCTATATATAATGTATGGGGGGGGGGAGAAGGGCAGGGAAAGGGAGAAGGTAAAATGTAGGGCATGGGGAAGTAAAGGTACTGGTGGTAATACCTAATAAATAAATAAATAAATAAATAAATAATACAATGAGGGCTAGGGAGGATTTTTTATGTGCAAGCACCACAGTTGTGTAGACGCAACCTGACAAGCAGAGCTCTCACAGAACGGAAAGAAAAAACCTGGCCCTCCCATTATAAAGAGTTGCAGTGCCCTTCCCCAGAGCTCCCCTGATTGGTTGTGGGAGGCAGCAGGCATTGAGCAATCACAGAGTGCCATGAGAGTGCTGGAGTCTGCTTGCGCTGCTCATTGGCCAGCGATGCATCCATCAGATACTGTATGTGCCTGCTCACCCCTCCCAACACAGGCATAGTTCAAGAGTTCAACCCTGTTAGGGCTCTGAGGTGTCTGCTCCCTCCTCCCCTCTCCACATTTCCCCTCCTAAACCCAACTGCCACAGCACTAATAATATAGACAATGATAATGACGTAGTTTTCATTTCTCGTTATCGTTTTTGTTATTATTTATGTTATAATTTTTGGTATCAATGTCGATACTGTTACCATTATCGGTATTCTCAATTGTAGTTCTTTGTCTTCTCGATTGTTTTGGTATTCTCGGTTGTCGATTTCGTTATCGTTGTTATTCTCGGTTGTCGTTTTTGTTATTGCAATAGTAATAACAAAAATGATACGTACACCCCTATCCCTCCTTTTTCTGTGATAGCGACAAGCTACGTCCTTGTAGGAGCTTCCTTGGATTGTAAATTCTCCACCTCTGTTTTACACCAGTGCAACTCTGTTGGCTTTAACTGGAGTTAAGTGTGTTTTATTCCAGTGTGAGAAAGAGGAGAATTAAGTCCTAAATTAAGTAAATTAAGTAAATTAAGTAAAATTTCCAACCAATGTTGTTGGGACTGAGACAAAATCAAATAAACAAATATTTCTTAAGTGCAATGTTTAGGAACCTTGATTACATTATATTAAATAAACTGCAGAAATAAAAGCCTATGTTTACTCTAAGGACATGCTCTCAGATCAGCTCTTTCAGATTAACAACCCATTAACATAATTTCATCACTGGGTAATTGACATGACTCATCAGAAGAGTAGGTAGCTTCTGACAAAACACCTTAAAAGGTGTTAACATGAAGATTCCCCCCCCCCCCGAATTTCAGCTTTTTACATACATTGAAATCTGTCTAGATGTAGATATAAATAGGTAGATATAGATATATTATCATTATTGTATACAAACACCCTGTGCTACCCCCATACGTATGCATTCTACTTGGGTATCTATCATTTAAGCAGATAGGGAATGTATCAGTTCTGTCAGGAGAAGCAAGAGTTCAGGACTTACGTTGACAGTTCCTCGTATTTAGAGCATCACCAAAATATCCATCAGCACACCTCTCACAGTATTGGCCTGCTGTACCTGGCTTACATATCAAGCAAGCTCCAGACAAGCTGTCACAGCAGCCAGGAACGGAGAAGTCAAGGTTGTCATTACACTGGCATGGCTGGCAAGATCCCCCCGGTATCAAAGGTTGTCCAAAATAGCCTTCTGCACACCTACGGCAATAGAGACACTCAGTAAGAACTTTCAAATACATACATTGACCAGTTAGTAGAAATGCTTACAGTTTTGTTGTCTTACTAATCACTAAAGATGGTTTGATTTTCTTTCAACTATTGCCCCCACCCCACCCAGTGTCTTCCGCTCTCCACCGCCACCTTTTAAAGTTTTGTAAATTTGGTACCAGCTGAAATCCTGCCAGCTCCACTAGTAATTAGATTTCAGTGGGAGGGAAAAAAACCTCTTGTCACTGGCACTGACGACGAGACAAAAGCATAATAAGAAATCTGTCTATTGGCACTCCAGAGGAATTCAGGTCCATGTTGGGAAGCCTTTGTACTACAGCACATCATGTGCTACCCAAATATGATGCTTTTCTCGGCTAACTAACGAGGAAGAGTGACATTTTTTCCCTAACCACAAAATGTTGTTTAGAAAAGAAAATGGATCTACAAAGAAATATGGAAGCAAATGTCACTGTTTGCATAACAAAACAAAACAAAAGATCTGCCACATGGAAGAATTTGTTTAATTATAGATGCGTGTACACAGAGGTCATGCAGACACAACTCACAAATACAAGAAGTGCATAGCTGTACCTAAATAAAATAAAACAAAATAGATTTCACACTGAAAATGTCAACATTGATATTGAAAAACAAATCACCTTTGTCAACTCACCCATCAGTTGCTTTCTATGGGCACTAGGTAAATCATGTTATTTAATGTAACTGAACATCACTGCACATTTGAGAAATATATTTATACTATTTTTTTCAGGCCACTGGCTATTTCTATTCTGGTCTTCTCTCCGTGCCCATTAGATATGCTCACACTTCACAGCAAGATCAACTTGTAAAGGAAAACGCTAAGAGGGACTGTGAAATCTTCTGGATCAGGCTAGTATCATTATTTCCGTCATCTCACCAGAATTCAAAATCCACACCAATTGCTCCAGCTGAATGTGTCCAAGTCAATTGAAAGACAAGCGGAGGTGCTAATGTTTTACAGATGTCATGCCCACTTCATGACATACTGGCCAGCATCGGTGCCTGCTCTCAAGCCCACCAAAATCAACAAAAGAATTATGAGTGGCTTCAGTGGGTTTTAGAATAGGATGATAAGCAAGATCTTCTGCAACATGGCTGGGTGGATACATGAATCCCCAGTGCACTTAGAGCGGACATATTACTCACTTCCACCAGATCCATCCCTTTCCACAGCTCTTAGCAATCCCCACATCAAATAAGGCTCCCAAATAAGGCTCCCAACCTTAACTGAAACATTGTTTTATTAAATCAATATTAGTTTTAATATTAAAGAGAGCTGGTAAAATGCTGCATCATTGCAAAATCCTGTCTGGGTCTGTCAAACAGGGTTAGATCCAGGAAAGTTCAGACTGTGTGACTGCACACATGTTGGCAGGCCCTGTAGGCTCCACCCCTCAATACAGTCAGCTCCATTCATAAACCTGAAGCGACAAAAGGCTCACAGGAGGATGTTACCATTGTCTCTAACATATTATAATTTTTGATTATTCTTATTATTCTACAATCAAATCTGTAAATTTATGATATTGCATGCCTTGTGATTTTGGATGTTTCCTTTTAATTTGTTATATTTATTACATTTGTGACAGACTTAATTTAATTGGCAATGTTAAAATAATTGTCACAAAATGAAAGTACATCATGTCATCTTTACCTCAGCAAAGATGATTGTCAGACGTTCTTAGGCATTTCGCACAGGCCTCAACTTCCCTGGATCCAGCGGTGCTGACTATGGCTGTATCAGGAATGGGGAAGGGAACCTGTGACCCGGGGGTCAAATACAGCCCACGGCTAGTTTTTATTTGGCCCCTTTCCAGTTCCTGAAACTGACCCCTGGGTCCAGCTCCTGTCCCCAGGGAGTGGAAGAAGGAGCTCAGAAGAAGGGAGCAGAGATGAGGGCATGCACACAAGGATGGATCCATGGCACAGATACATAGTCTTCTTCTTTTGCCCACCCTGCATCGACTCTTTAAGCACCCCCCATTCTCAACTTCTATGTGGCCCTCAGAGCTTGTACTAACTTTCAAGGTGGTAAAGTTAGTACAAGCTGGTCATGTAGCCCAGGTTCCCCATCCCTGGGCTACATGACCTAGCCCTGTACATTTTAGCCCGGATTTAAAATCTAAAGAATGCTTTTCTTACAACAGCAGCATATTAAGAACCTGGCAAGATCGCATAGAACATTGTACATCATGCACCATGCTCTATTTTGTATTTAGAACTTCTCCCCAAAGGAGACGTGTACAATGTTTGTCCATATTCACTGTAAATAAACGGCAATTTGTGCACTGGATGTAGGAAATTTCCACAACCATTAAAGACCATTGTTTTCAGCTTTCCTTCAGAATGACTTACCATTTTTTAATTATTATTTTGTAAAGTGTCACCATTTATAAAGACCTAGGAATTCTCCTTAACATAGGTACCTATTAAATAGGGATGTTCTTTCAATTTAGATTGTGGATTTGTATCCGTATCGCATCTGTACCTGCAATGTATGTATTTAATTATGGAACTGTATTATAAATTCATATTTAAATCTATTAAAACATAAAAAAATAAAACAATAACTTTTCATGCGCAAAATGGACACCAGACTGTTCTGTGCATGTGCATCCCTTTTCAAAATGGCAGTGGCAGCATCACCGCAATTTTGGGAAAGAGCAGCTATTCTGCATATGTGCAAAATGGCCACTGTGCATGTGCAGACTGTCTCCCCTTTTCCAAAATGGTGGCGATGCTGCTGCTAATGCCATTTTACAAAAGGTGTGCATGCACAGAACCATATGGTGGCCATTTTGTGCATGTGCAGTATTTTTAAAAAAATCAATTAAGAAATACAAAATATATTTTAAAAATACTGCACATGTGACACATGGTCACTGAACTATTCTGTGAATGCGCACCCTTTTCCAAAACGGCAGCAGCAGCAGTGTCACTGCCATTTTGAAAAAGAGTAGCTGGACGCTGCATGCGCAAAATGGCACCATGCATGCACAGAACGGCTGACCTTTTCCAAAATGGTGGTGATGCTGCTGCAACCATTTTGGAAAGGGTGTGCATGCGCAGAACAGTCCATTGGTCATTTTGTGCATGCATAGTAATTTTGTATTATTTTCTTATTTTAGGACTGAACCAAAACAGGCTTGTTGTCACACTGTTTTGGTTCGGTACAGATTAATCTGTAACACTCTGTTCCATGCAGTTATGGATTTATTCTGAATCCAAATTCCCTCCCCTGTTATTCACAAAGAATACTCTTCATCTAACACAGGGGAACTGTACTCCATGAAGAAAATTATTATAATTAAAGAGAACAGTGTATAAGTCAGGAGTTTCACCTATGCTTTTCTGAAGACTATCCCATGTGAATTGTAAAGCGTTAGCGCTGGAACTATATATCATATATCCATGACGTCTTATACTACTAATCTCTTTTGTCTTCACTTTTGTTTATTAATTTTCCTCTTATTCTTCCATTTAGGCTTTAGACTTCTATCTTATGATACTCAAAGTAACTCACAAAGTTGTTTGTAGAAAAAATACCCCAAGGATTTGTGAGTAGTGCAATAGTAATCAGATAACCCTTTTATTAATAGAAATATTATTATTATTATTAATAATTAATATTATTATTATTATTATAATAAACATTTATATAGCACCAGTAGTGTGACCTGGTGCTATACAGAACATAGAAATAGACGCGGTCCCTGCCTGCGGCTTACAATCTAAAAGACAAGGAGGGGGAGACAGGGAGAGGGGACAGTGGGAGAGACAGGGGAGAAGACAAACAAACATACAAGCGGATGCGAAGTCTCAGGTGCGTGTGCTTGGCTTGGTTACAATCAGGTTGGTTGCAGCAGTCTGCAGAGGAGGGCAGACAGTAAGTATATGGGGAACGACTAGCAGGCATTGGGAAAGGCAGCTAGGAAAAAGTGGGTCTTGAGGAGGTATTTGATGGAGTGGAGGGAGGGGGCAAGGTGGATGTGGGTAGGGAGGGAGTTCCAGGCATGAGGGACAGCGAGGGAGAAGGGTCATTTTTTTTCATTCATTTATTAGATTTCTATCGAAGGGTCGAAGGCGGTTAGGTGAGCAGGAGAAACGAGGGAGAGTGAGGGAGGGGACAGAGGAAGAGCGGAGAGTGCTCTTTGATAGCTTTTTATATTTTTGTCAGCTGAGAGCCTGCAAATAAAAATTAATGTAGACCAGTCTCATGTATCTCCCAGTGTGTTAGTTGCAAGTGTCCCCCCTGAATTTGTAGGAGAATGTTAAAATAATCTGATTTCCCTAATCCTATATGGGTTCCTTTTAGGATGCATCTACTTCAGTTCTGTTCTTCTAATTCAACGTGCTATGACTGTGGGAAGGTATACATAAAAGATCCATGCTTTATGCAAAATGGAAAATTAATTTCAGATATTAAGAGAAAATGTATCTTATCATATCAACCAATGTGGTTGATATCAACCAATTTGGACTACAACAGAACAGCTATGGGGACAAAAAACAGAAAGGCTCATAAAGAGAACATAGAAAGGAGGAGAAATAAAGGCAGTTTTTAAACAAGCTTGGCTAGAAGATGGGTCTGTGGTTCACTGAGTGGATCATCCACAGAGCACCCATGAACATGGAGTGAGTAGGGAGGGATTCAAATGGGCAGTGCCCAGAGAGTCCACAGTCCCCCATCCACCCAACCCGACCATAGTTCATATGAACAGCCATTCCACCAGCCAGGCCAAGAACTGTCCAGGCCCCACATCTACGCAATCCCAATGCATGACATGAAAACATGGTGGTTCGTGGACAAGTAAAGCCAATGCAGCTGCTTTCACCTACCCTCAGCAGGAATCCTGGAGTGCGGGGGAGGAGGGACAGGAGGAGGCAGACCCATGCACCTGCCACCATGCTCAGGGCTGGCCCCTAGCCACAAACTAAGAGCACCGGGCATCAACACATGGAACCCCAGGGCATGTCACACAACCCACAGGCAGCTCAGGAACACAAGGGAAACTTGTTGGGCACCACTGTAACGGATTAAGCAGGGCTTCAGTTTGGTGGGACTTCCCCTCCAGCCTCTGAGCAGCTACCTACACCCAGTTGAACACTCCTAGTTCCCGCTACCTGGTGTCCCATCTCCCTAATGCTGCCAGTCATACTCCCACAGGGTTGGGCAGCCCAGAACTGCAGAATGGGTAGCTCAATCCCTTGGGAATGGAAGAAGGATAGAGTCTCTTTGGGTAGACAGAGAGTCAGGTCCAATAGACACTGGACCACACACACCCTACTGTAGTAAAGGGAAAACAGTTTATTCCAACAAAGTATATGAAAAAAGCCAATTGGTGAGAATGGTCTGACAAAGGTAAGGTGATGGCAAGTTTAAGGAAACCACAGGAACGCAAAGGGCAAACCATGCAAGCTGCTACCAGCACCCAGTTCCCCTATCTGACTCTCCCTGAGTATGCCCACAACCCCTTATCCTAGGGTTGGGTCTTCTCCGTTGTTGTTGTTGTGGTGGTGTTATTATAGTGTCAGCTGTGTGCCTGGTGCTGTACAGTCAATAGTTATAGACAGGTCCCTACCCCCAGGAGGCTTACAATCTAAGAGACAAGGGAGGGGGAGACAAGGGAGAGTCAGTGTGGTGTAGTGGTTAAGGTGCTGGACTTGGACCTAAGAAGTCAGGGTTTGAATCCCACCTTTGCCATGAACTCATTGGGTGGCCTTGGACAAATCGCATAATCTTTCAGCCTCAGTTCCCCATCTATAAAATGGGAACGTGTGTGTGTGTTGGTTTGTCCTTGTGTCCTCCCTTGTCCATCTTAGATTGTAAACCCACTGGGCAGGAACCTGACTTTAAAAATAGCTGTGACTATAAAGTGCTGCATACACCTACAGGTGCTATAGAAATTATAAGTAGTAGTAGGTGAATATCAGGAGAGACAAGAGTACTTGGGTGGCAGCTTGAAGGAAGACAGTGTCCTTTGAGCAGATGGGCTGATATACCTTTTCCCAGCCTGGGGCTGGAATCCGCTTGAGATGTCCCCTCCTACATCCAACCAGCTGCCCCTAGCATCCTTTCAGCAAAACTGGGCTAACTACTCTTGCAACCCTGGTGAGAAGAGCTCAGGCGTGATTGGCACCCATTGCCCTGCCTTGCCCCTCATAGGTGGGTTTCCTTCACCTAATTGTGCCCTCCGCCCCTACCAGAGTACAATGCCATGTGCCTTAATCGAAAACAGAGAACATAACGATCCACCAAACAAATCATGGCCATATGGGATTATACAATGGCAAAGCATGTACAATGTCCACTCCCACCCCCGGTCTTGTGACAGATTCACACAGGGAGCTCATGGAGCGGGGATGGGGCAGTCACAGCAGAGGGACTGGGATGGTGCAGTTCAAGGGCAAAGTCAAGCTGGCAGAGTCCCACACATAGGAACATGGGAGATAGAGGGGGGGGGCATAGTCACTGAGTACTGTTCTGTAGCCGGGTTACAGCAGCAGGGGAGCCGGAGTTGGGAACCCCGCACACACAGTACCCATGCAAACGTTCCTCTCAAGTAGCCTCTCACCCGCATATGTTGCTCCACCAAGAAGTTTGGGTTACCATGATCCCTGCTGCCGAGAGCGAGCTGAAGATCCAGCCAGGTTCAGCTCTAATAGGACAGCTATCTCCGCTGCAGTAGGCTCCATTGTCAGGTGGGGATCCCCAGCCAGAGGTGTGAGTAACCACAGCATTCGCATGTGATCATGGCACTCATCCTGCTCTCTCCATCCCCAGGAGGCCCCAGAACACAGAATCCCAACTCGCTCGCTCTCCACTGGCAATCACGGCTGCACCCATGTCGCAGGAGCAACAGACAGAATGTCATAAGTATCACGCGTGGACAAGGGGCCTGCCAACAGTTGTACATCATCTCTAAGCCACAGTTTACCAAAGGTCACCGTTGCACAGATACCCTAAACCGCTGTATCCGTCCAACCACACGACGTAGGGCTAGGGACTGGGTACATGTCTGACAGGTAATGGACACACCAACCAATCACTGCCCTGTGGGCATGACAAACAATTATAAGTTGGCCAGAGCACCTGCAACCAGATGCAGCTGTGCCCCAAGGCTGCCACATAATGGAACCATGCACACACACACACAAAGGAATGCTGAGAGGCCTCTCAAGACAATAACCTTGGGCCCTCTGTGATACAGGGATACTTGGCCACGTTAGAGGGGGCCCTGCACCCACAGGGATAGGCATCCAAACCCTGTCCCTGACTGAGGAGGGGAGAACAAAGCAAAAAGGTAAAGAGGCAGAAAAACTTGCCCCAAGGGACAACTCCCTATGTACTCAAACCAAGAAAAAAGGGGAACAAGCAATTTTGTGGAGATGACCACAAATTATATGCAAAAGTATTTTATATATAAAAAATCTCAAATACAAATATACCAAGACACATCCAGCTGGACCATACAATCGGTACAAATACCAGACTAGAAAAGTCAATGTGACAAAGAATGATACACGCACAATGACAGACCCCCAGGTGGGTAAATGAAGTCCCCAATCTAAGGCCGCTGTTCTGTCTAGAAGGTCTGTCCACGGCTGTCAATCGCCAAACGTGTTTCGGGGTGGGGGGGGGGTGTCCCCCTTTCTCAGTGGCTTATCTGATAATAAAAAACAAACTGGAAAGAAAAAATCCCTGCATTACACACTTATATACACGTACACCAATAAGATACCTATGGAGTGTAATATGCATCAGGGCTTATTGATAAGGAGCCTTTTAGAAGGCTCTAAAAACACTTTTTAGAAGGTCTCATACCTTCTCATAATACATTGTGAAACAGGTCTTGGCTTATTAGTTACCACAGCTTGCTTGGAGACAACAATTCCTATATGTAGACATTCACTTATAAAGTGGATACATACACTTGCTGTCCTGAAATGTACAATTATACATTATAGGTGCATCTGGCAGCACCCAAAAGGAAAAATACAAAAAACTCAATAGGGCTCTTTTTCACAAGCACTCTCTTATACAGGGACCTCCCATGAAGTTTGCTTTCTTTTTCCCTTTATTCTCCCCTACATATAGTTGATAATCATGCATCTACATACTTGCATTCTGAATGTTTCTCCAAAAAAAGGTGCTGCAATTTCTATGTTTGTTGCTGTCTCCTATTCCTCTGAAAATGCTTTTGTGGTTAACTCTAGAAGTTTAAGTCTCTCCCTGAGTACTTATAGGTGCCCAGACCTGTAAAAAAGCCCATCAAGTGAAGGGAACTCAAAGCAGATGAATAAATTTTCTTTGTCTCCCAGGGCTGGCCAATTTTCTTTAGTGGGCACACTTGCATCTTCATTGGATTCAGCTGTTTAACAGGAGCACTTTAACAATGTGATCTTGAATTATTCTTTTTTCAGTCTTTCCCTACTCCCTCTAGCTTTTCAGAAGCTGAATCCAAAAGGTGAGCAAGTACACCATATATTTCTACATTCCTGCATGTTCAACTATATCTTATTCCTCATACAGACTCAGTGCCTGAGTGGAGCTAAATGCTCATACTGATTTGAACTCCTAAATGAATACCATTCCCTGTTGTGGACATGCAGGGCAAGCCTGTAATCATTCATTCATTTTCCAGACTGTATATTGGTGTATGAACATGTATAACTCAGTGAAACATGTTTCCACCTGATAATTCCGGAACTCCAGTTCCATTATTAGTTCCTTAAAAAACATATATAATATTTCAACACAGAGCACCCATGTATATCATCTAGGCTCTGTAATACAATGCATATCATGCCAAAGTAACCAAAAAACACCACGGCCAATGATAAATAAATTCCCAACTTTATAAATGATGATTCTTCTCACAAAAAGACTGCCCAAGAATTGTTTTCATTTAACCCATTTGGAATTTGTGACGTCAGAACAGCGACCTTAGATTGGGGACTTCATTTATTCCCCTGGGGGTCTGCTATTGTGCATGTATCATTCTTTGTCACATTGATTTTTCTAGTCTGGTATTTGTACCGATTGTATGGTCCAGTTGGATGTGTCCTGGTACATTTGTATTTGAGATTTTTTATATATAAAATACTTTTGCATATAATTTGTGGTCATCTCCATATAATTTCTTGTTCCCCTTTTTTCTTGGTTTGAGGGGAGAGCAAACACAGGGGAAACACATGGACAGCATGTTAGTCAATAACATGTAACTGTTTTATTCACCATATGACAACGGAATGGGGGAACGGGATTCTGCTCCACAGTAGTCATGGGTGCCTGCCTGGACCCATCTCCATCTGGTGCTCTGCACATGACACAGCTTCTGCAGGCACCGGCAGATTTCCAGCAGGAGCTGCTGGTCCTGGCTCCACTCCCGCTCCAGGTGGATCTGAAGCACTGTAAAGGGGGATGGGGCAGTGTAACAACCTGACTGACTCCTCATGAAATGGCTCTCTGCACCTGGCACAGCCGGACAGTGGGTTGGTATTATGGACCAACTTGCATCCGCAGCGCTCCTCCAGTCCTTGGCCTGCTGCCAGCACTGGGATATGCCCCTAATGTACTCCAGCCATGCTAGCTCCTTGGAATTGTCTTGCTATACTCATTCATTTTGGTAGCATCGCACAGGTTTCTCCTGCAGCTGCATTTTGGCCTCCCCCCACAAGCAGCTGACAGCCTTGGTCTCTTCCTGTGCCCAGGGCATGCCTGTGGGGGTGTGGCCTGTGTCACTGATGTCTGCGAAGGGGATGATCTCCTGATCGAGCTGCGGGGGGAGGGGGGAGATCAATTCATGAGCAGCCACTGTACCGCTCTGACCATTGTGGCATTAATTCTCCATGGTGCTGGTGGACCTGTTCCCTGGCTGGGTCAGGGATGCATGTGGAGCCCTCCACATGCACGGATTAGCCTGCCACTGCATGGAGCAAACTGGCCGTTTCCCCATTGCTCTGCAACCCAGCTTTTTCTCCACTGCATATCCCAGTGGGTGGGCAGTGCATGGCCATGGGTGGGCAATGCAGGGTCACAGGAGCACGCACCCCCCACACCACCTTCAGACAGGCGTTTGGACGCATGTGGGATGGGTAGACCTGCGTAGTAGCATCTTTTCTAAAAATGGTAAAAGAATTACAATAATCTTTCCAGTTTTCTCTGGTTTTTCCACTCTACATTTCTAGGGCTGATATTCTCTATCTCTAGCTTCCTGAACAACCAGAACTGACTACAGAGCCTCTACGGAAACTGGAAAACATACATCACTTCCCTTCACCCCCTTCAGGTTACACTTGCAAATCACAGCCACAAAGCACCAGATTTTCCTGTTCATAAAAGAGGATTTATTCGTGGGAATAAAAGTAAAAGCAGTTTGATCCTATATCTTTAATCACCCCAAATATTTTGCCTTTTCCACCTTTAGTTGAGCAGGGCCTATGTGGTAACAAACAAAGCAATATACTTTAAAATGTTTGGGGCTCAGTGCCAACTAGTGTATGTAATTCCCAACCAAGGGGAAATGGCTTGGGCCTAGAAAAGAATTATAAGTGTTTAAATCTCCTTATATTGTACCAAGACAGAAACAGACACTGGAAACCATAAGAAAGAGAATACGAGTTGGTCGCTGTGAGACAGAACTGTTTATGCTGCACTTCATGATCATTTAGGGCAGTTAATTTAATAGCTTCATATGACTCAGATCAGTTGTCAATATCCAGTAGCTAAAATGTTTAAAAAAGAAAAGAATTTCATGTAAATTCTTTAGGCAATTATACATTACCACTAATAGCAAATAAAATACTCCTTCCTCTGCCTTTTAAATGTTTATGTGTTTTAATATAATGAATGGCCTTGGTCATTCCTAACCTGCAACAATTAAAAAAACAACAATCTCACATCACTTATTCAAATTCCATCCTTGTCACTAATCTAGAAATTATGCTCCACTCTAAAATAGCACTTGTTGCTGATGAGAGCTGTCAATTACCCCACATTGACAAACTGCTGCCAAAGTGTGCTTCAAGTGATTTATTCGTGCAGTCGTTAACTTCACAACCCCCCAGTTGAAAGGATGGGTGATGACTTTTCAGCCAGACTGGAAAAGACAAGCAGAAATAGCACTCATCAGGAGTAGTCAGGGTTGATGAGAGAGAGCAGGTAATGCCTGCATGTGGTGCAGGGATGTGGACACTTCAGGCTAGATACAGCTTTGTAGGGGTGTGTGAAAGACAGTAACTGGGCTCTGTCCTGCTGTGGGCTGCGTGCTCTGCTTTAATCCAGTGAAGCACTTGAGCACATGTGTTAAACTAAGAATGTCAATAGTCCTGCGGATTTCCATTTTAAATTGATTTTATGTTGTTTTAGGTTGTGACGCTCTCCAAGGCCGTTTTTAGACGTGCACTGGGATCAGGCGCAGGAGCGGCAAAACAGCCGTGGCGCTGTTTTAGACGAACTGAAAGCGGAAGTTGTGCGCATGATCGGTGGCCGCACTTCTTTTCTGGCCGCGAATGTCCCCCCAGAGAAATCAGTCTGGTTCAATCGCGGTCGGCAAAGAATGCGCGGCCGCCGACCAGGCGCACAACTTCCGCTTCCAGTTTGTGTAAAACAGTGCCACGGCTGTTTCGCCACTCCCACGCCTGATCCCTGCTGCATGTCTAAAAACGCCCCAAGTGTCATTTGGCAGAGGAGAGCTACAGAAATGAAATTATTATTATTAACTTGATAGTGGCCACTTAAAATTGGGCTATAGTGACCAGCACTGTGTGGGATCAAGCCTTGTGACTATAAAATGGAAAGGCAAAGGAGGAAGAACCACCCATAAGAATGTGCAAGGGAGTGTGAAGTAGGCCCTTGCTTCCTCTTGCATCTTCTTGTTTGCTATTTTTATTGCTATAACCCTCACATGTAAATTACGCCAAGGGCTGTCCTGTGACATGTCGGTTCAGAGCATCCCAATTATCCCCAGAGACAAAACCCTCACTCCCCAGGTCATGGAGCAACCTCTGTGGTCTACCGGGGGTGCCTTCTTGGAGGTCCCCCGGGTGAACCCCGCGGGGGGCCATGATGGAGAGGGCGATCTCAGTGGTTGCACCACGGCTATGGCACTCCCTCCCAGAGGAAGCTCGCCTGGATCCCAGCCTGTTTGCCTTTCGTTGGGCCTGTAAGACCTGGCTGTTCGTCTGGGCCTTTGGGGGAGGGGGAGAATAAGGGTGGGGTTGTTTTTTTTACCAGTGGTTTTACCTCCTTGTTGTTTTTATTGTTTTAGTAATCCCTTTTATGTATTATTTTTATATATTGTTTTAAATGTCTTGTGAGCCGCCCCTAGCTGCCATAGGGCTGGAGGGAACGGGATACAAATCACTAAATAAATAAATAAATAAATAGCTTATTAAGAAAGAGTCATCACATGGAAGAGTCAGGATGCAGGTGACAGCACACAAAAGGGGTCCTGGCCAGTGAGGGCTGAGGCCGGGAACACAGAAGATTAAGTTCATTTAGACTGTTTAAAAAAAACCCAGAAAAACCCAAACAACTTCTACTGCTTGGGATAGTATAGAGCACTGCCCATGCTTCAAACTCCTACGGAATGGTGACAGTGCAAATACAGTCTTCCATTTTACAATAGAGCTGAAACAAAAAGTCTCTGCGAGTGCTGTTTCCAATGGAAACAGCTCTTTCACCTTCATTTGTACGAGGAGGAAATCTACCAGCATATTTGACATTTTTCGTGATTTTCTACCATTTCCCGCTATTTTGGTAATTTCTGATACTATCAGTATTTTTCTGTAATTTCTGGTACTACTGGTAGTTTTTGGTAATTTCCAGTAATATCTGTAATGCCGGAAATTACCGGAAAATCATAGAAATGGCAGAAAATAGTGGAAAATCACAGAAAATGTCAAAAATGTCAGTAGATTCCCACGAATGCTATTTCCCAATGGAACGAGAGCATCTGCTCTCACTTCACATCTAAACATCCCCCTGGTGAGCCATCATGCCTTCTGAGCTAGATGGTGCAATGTGTATCACTCTTCTTAACTGTGTGGATCAAATACTGCACCAACTTCTGCATCAACTACTTCAACTTAATAATATCTTTCACTACCATTTGTGTCAATCCTATATTTCAGACCAACCCTTTCAGTACAACACAGCAAAGGAAAACTGTATGAGAGCTAGTGCAGCCTTGTGGATAAGATGTTGGACTTGGACCTGAGAGATCAGAGTTCAGTTCAGACAGATATTGTCTTAGTGACTTGCCCAGGAACACTCAGTGAGTTTATAGCTATCTCTCAGCCTCAGTTTTCCACCTGTACAATGGAAATAATAAAGACCTATCTCACACCGTGGTTGTGAGAATGAGCTTAGATAAAGACTGTAAAGCATTATGAAACTCTGAAAATATAATAAAATAATAATAATAATAATAAAATATAAATGTATGCTCTCTTTCAGCCAATTCTAGGATCTCTCACAATAGCACAATATTTTTTTCAGGGATCAGACAAAGTCTGTACATATACAGAAATTCTATATTTGTCTTTGCTAAATTGGTTTAAAAATTATGGAGCATTTCAAACAAAAGCAGAACCTCTCAAATATTTATGGAGCACTCAGCAAATACTTACAGCCCAATAGTTCCACAGTGCCAAAATACGTACAACAATTGAAAACTAGAAACAACAAAGCTTTCAACTATTAGCTGAAGACTAATTATTAAAACAAATAAATTCTTGTTGGAAAATTGTATTTTTGGCTCTGTACTCACTTTTGAAAAAGAGGCAACAGTAATTCATTTAATAATTGATTAACCATGCTCTCAGCATTCCAGTCACATTTTGAAGACACAAGGATAATTATGAAAATGAAAACGGTGCACAGACTAGCCAGGAAAAAAATGGTTATTAAAAAATTTTATTGCATTCTGGTAAATGTCCCTTTTTGAAGCTGCATTTACCCCCCAAAAATAAAATGATATTTTTTTCTATTGATTTCTGCAGCATAGCAAAATTGGCACAAACAAATAAGATGGTATCAATGCATTTGCTCAATAAGCAGAAGCTTTATTTGGGGTTTTCCATATTTCTAGACATGGGGCATGAAACAAACATGTCATCCTGTGTGAAGAACTCTACTACTTCAGTTCTCAGGGGAGAAAAAAGCAGTGGAGTGCTTGCTTACCTCTCACAACGTGGTCCCGCATACCCAGGAGGGCATTCATCACACAGTAATCCATGACTCCGATCTAAATGGCATGTTGGGCTAAAGCTACGTCGATGATGTTGGGAAAGAACGGGCACAAGGAGGAAACACAAAAAAAAATTCATTAGACGCATAGTTGCCTTCACTCTACAGAGAGCATTACTTTGAAAACAGAGCACAGGGAAAGTCTTCCTGGTCTCACACATGGAGATTAGGTTTGGCTCCAGACAGTAGAGGTTGGAATGACTCTGCTATTTCGGCTGTCACTCGATATAGATCAACGGATGGCAGCATCCCAATGACATGTTGTTATGGGACTTTAGCCTGTCCCTGAGTCTCTACACCATTAAAAAAGTAGGAATGTACAGCTGCTTGTCTGTGCCCCTGAGGGCCTGGCAATACATTAAAAACCAGACTACGCTCTCCAGTTAAATCTCCCGAAAACTGAAGGACAATTGATTGGAAAGCTCCGTCAATTCTCAGCTTACATGGGCTGTGAAAGAGAACCAGAGCACAAAATGGGGAGAAAAAAGAAGATTATGTTATCAAGCTTCTAAGAGAGTTCAAGAGTAAATTTCAGCCTTATCTAAATAAAGCTAGTAGCCACTGCAGAAGCAACAGGCCAGCTGGTCGCCTTGTAGTTTCAGCATCGTTTGCCTTTTAGAGCGCTTCCCTCCTTAATACGTATTTTTAGTTTTGTCTTTATATAATAGACGCAGCAAGATCTGGTCTCAGCAATGCAGTTGTTTGCAAGATTGCAACCCTTTAGGATTGGGTTTTATCCAGACTGCATTCCTTCGCCTTGTAGCATTTTGTTTTCTGTTTTTTCCTCCCGATTGTCTTATTTGGAAACTGTAATGAGGTAATATGCTGGCATGCTGAAATATATAAACAGTTTGCAACAACAGGATATCTGTTGCCCTACCATCTTAAAGCAATTACCCTCAATTATTTTTTCTTCTGTTCCTTTTATAGATTAGGTTTGTTTTCCATGTAACCATTCTGCTTACTAGAGGACACAGCATTAAATCAGCAGTCTCAGGACAAAGCACCATTAAAATGCTTGCCCTGCCCCTGAGATTTATATTTGTACTCCTCTGAACCATATTTCCAATTCTGAATGTGATCTATGAATTAGTTGGTAAGGACCCAATGGGAATGAATAAACATGGGTGTTAACAAATGTGACGGTGGCCTGCTTAGGCCCACTGTGGTCTGCTTTGGCCGGTGGGCCATCATCACATTCGTTTTTGCACTGCCTGATGTTGCCCGGGAGCAATCAGTAGCAGTGAGAGCACAGGGTGTGATCCCGGAGACCTCCAGGGTCACAGCTCAGGTTATCATCATCCAATCAGGCCAGAGTCGGCTACAGTGGGTCATAACGTTTGTTAGAATCATAGAATCTTAGAGTTGGA
Source organism: Sphenodon punctatus (assembly GCA_003113815.1). Taxonomy (NCBI): domain Eukaryota; kingdom Metazoa; phylum Chordata; class Lepidosauria; order Sphenodontia; family Sphenodontidae; genus Sphenodon; species Sphenodon punctatus. The sequence goes on along the minus strand of QEPC01001643.1, from coordinate 3,683,759 downwards.
AGGTACCTCAGAGGTCATCTAGTCCAACCCCCTGCTCAGTGTAGGAAATCCACAGCTACAGCATCCCTGACAGATGACTGTCCAGCCTCTGTTGGAAAACCTCCAGCGAAGGAGAGCCCACCACCGCCCTAGGCAGTCTGCCCCACTGTCAAACAGCTCTTCCTGTGAGGAAGTTCTTCCTAATGTTTAGCTGAAATCTGCTTTCTTGTAATTTGAGCCCATTGGTTCTAGTCCTGCTCTCAGGAGCAACAGAGAACAAGTCTGCTCCATCTTCTAAGTGACAGCCCTTCAGATATTTGAAGACAGCGATCATGTCTGCATTTAGTCTTCTCTTCTCCAGGCTAAACATACCCAGCTCCTTCAACCTTTCCTCCTAGGACTTGGTTTCTTTGACCATCTTTGTTGCTCTCCTCTGAGCCAGTTCCAATTTATCAATGTCCTTCTTAAAACATAGTGCCCAGAACTGGACACAGTACTCCAGATGAGGTCTGACCAAAGCAGATTAGAGTGAAATTTTACTTCTCATGACAAAATCACATTAGCCTTTTTAGCAGCTGCATCGCACTGCTGACTCATGTTCAGCTTGTGATCAACTTCAACCCCTGATCCTTTTCAATTGTACTGCTGTCAAGCCAGGCATCCCCCATCCTATACTTGTGCATTTGATTTTCTTACCTAAATGCAGAACTTTACATTTCTCTCTGTTGTATTTCATTTTGTTAGCTTTGGCCCAGCTTTCCATCCTGTCAAGATCATTTTGAATCTTGTTTCTGTCTTCTAAGGTGTTAGCTATCCCTCCCAGCTGTTTACTATCCCTCTCAGTTTTGTGTCATCTGCAAACCTGATAAGCATCCCCTCTACTCCTTCATCCAAGTCATTAATAAAGATGTGGAACAGACAAGTCAATTAATCTTTGGCCCTTTTCAAATGGCAATGGGTGCATGGGGGGATGAGTGGGCAGCGTAGTAGGTGGACGGTGCATGAGGGTGCGCTCCCACGGACCTCCACCCACCTCCAAGCATGTAACATCCAGGATTGATGCCTGTTGCTCCATGTGTAGGTGATGGGTGGAGTGCGGGAGCGCGGATGCAACCCCACCCACCGGTCACGGCATTCGCACGGATGCCCTCACATCCTCCCCCACCCGCCACAGCATTCAAATGAACCCCAACCCCACCCGCACACATAGATGAGGGGCCGTCCATTTGAAAAGGGCCTTTATTGAGCGAGCACTGATTTTCACCACGGCGGCCGTCATTGGCTGCCATGACTTCCTGTCATGGTGGGAGGCGAGGCACTGGGTGCAGCGTGGGGCTGGGGCCCACTGGCCGCACATTTGTGCGGGTCCCGGTGCTCCTCAGCAGCCTGGTCACGTGACCATTTGTTCTGTGGTCAGACCCAATGATGACCGTATCTGCTGTGGTTTCCCCTCCCGATCCAGGCCAGGTTGCTGTGGTGGTGCTGTCTCTTCTGTTATCACATCATGAATTCATTTCTAGAGAATTTCCACATTTTTGAGGTAGGTGTCTTTAACTATCACTCTCTGATGATTTCTACTTCCCTTGTACAGCACTTTTAAATTCAAACGAACGTGACATGTCCACAGAGTTTAGCAGTATTTTTGTTTTCAGACTCACTGCAATCTTTCAGTGTACCTTTGTTATTATTATTTATTCTTGTGTTGGGTTCTTTTAAGCACAACATGAGTCTTTTCACTCTGGAATAATATATTTCACTCTGGTTGTATAGAAATATAATTGGAAGCATATGGCTTGTTTCAAGTGGGATTGCCAGAGAATACAGCATTGACTATATGGAAAACCACTTTTTATTTTACTGCTGTGATAGGCTTCCTCCACACTAGCAACTTCCCGTTAGGATGGGGTAGGAGCCTGGATTTACCCTTACCCCACTATCCAGAGATCCCAGGGCAAGGCAACTCTCAAACTGTAGTTTGGGATGCCACATAGGATCACCACATCTGCAGATGGGGTCATGGGCCTGACTGATATCAGACATACTTTGCAGGACTTTGTTGCTGTCTAGAACCACAGGATTATATTTTAGTCTGTCAATCGTACTCTACGTGGGGCTACCCATGGTGATGGCCTGGAAGCTGCAGCTGGTGAAGAATGCGGCAGCCCATCTCTTGGTGAGACTGGGCTGCTGGGAGCACATTACACCAGGGCTCCATTCTCTGCATTGGCTGCCGATAGTCTTCCGAGCCTGATTCCTAAACGGTCTGGGCCCTGCCTATCTGCGAGACCGCCTCACCCCCCAGGTACTGGACCAGCCCCTGCGGTCATTGGGGGATGCCCTCCTTGTGGTCCCCCGAGTCTTCCGGGGGGGCCACACAGGGGAGGGCATTCTCGGTGGCCACACCAAGGCTGTGGAACTCTCTTCCGGTGGGGGTGCATCTGGTCCCAGACCTTCCCTCCTTTTGTAAAAGCTGTAAGACCTGGCTGTTCCGCCAGGCATTTTGTGGGGAAAATGGGTAGGGGTCGGGGTGGGGAGGAGAGGGACGGGGTATAATAATATGTTTTATAGTTTTATAATTTTAATTGGCAATGTATACTGTTGTGAGCTGCCCCGAGCTGCCTGTGGCAGGAGGGGCGGGATACTAAATGCTTTTAATAAGTAATAATAAATAATTTAATAAAATGGGAGCACACTGGCAAAAAGCTTAAGAACCTCTGTGATAGTGGTTCTATTCAGACCTGGATAAGTCTCATCTAGAATATTATTATTAATATATTAGAGTTGTATTTATAATAATAATAATAATAATAATACAAATAAATTTCCATATCTACATATCTTGTGGTTTTATTTAAAAAATAAAACCAAATCCTTTCCTGCACCCACACCCTCATCCCCCAAATCCAGTTCAGTATGCTAGCATGGGAGGAGCTAAGGATGGACTGATTCAGAAAAATACTGAGTGCTCAGAGTCTCTCAATTCTACTAACTTAAAAGTAATAATAAAATGAGCAGCAATAGGGAACAAGAAAGAACAACAAACAATAACATTACCACCATTTTAATGGCACTGAGAAATATCATCCAAATCTCATATTCAACTTGCCATATATATTGAGATTTTAAAATCAAGGGTATTTTCAGACGTGACGGGGTGGCTTCGTCCCGTCACGGAAACAACCCTGAGATTCCCCACCGGGATCACGCCGGCACGGCCAATAGACGTGCCGTCTGATCCCAGCGGGGAATCAGGGAGGGGGCAGGGCCGCGCAGTGCAACATGCGGCCGCACGGCCCCCCCCCCGCTGCCCGCCCTCTGGGAAGATGGGCGGGTGCCGCGCCCAATGCGGCCGCGATGCCTGCCCGATTTGACCACGGCCCGGAATCCCATTGGGGATTCCGGGCTGTGGTCACCGGCCAGATGTTACTTTCTGTTGGTTCCTGCCGGGGATCTCTTTGATCATGCTTCCGGGGACTGTCCGGCAGGGAACCCCGGAAGCGTGGTTGAAATTGACCCCATGTGGGAATTGACCATGGCGAACATCTGGCGGCTGCCTAACAGACGTTCAGGGCGCTTTGACCCCATGTGGGTATTGACGGGGGTTCACTGTGATCTCGTAATGTCTGAAAATACCCCAAGTTACGTCTGAAGTTTTTACATAAATCTGGGGGGAAATTCCCATTCTGTATATTATATCTTGGGATCATGTGTATAGGCAATATGATTTAAAGGTTCTATCAGTCATGGGATAGGAGACCTTGTTACTCATAATAAGCAAAAGCTCAAGTGATTTATAAATGCCATTTAAAGTAAGTGTCACTAAAACCAGGATGATGAGAATGCATTATTACTTGTGTATGAGGGCATCAGGACTGGGTCCTGTTGTGCTGAACTCTGTAGAAATGGATTGAAAAAAAGGCCCTGGACCAACAGAAACTTTAAAAAAATCTGTTATTTAATTTTATTTATTTATTTATTTATTTATTTATTTATATGCTGTCCTTCCCAGTAACATGTCTATTACAGTAAATCTATTTTTTAAAATTTTCAAAAGTTCTATATACCAGCTATCTTTATATTTTCCCAGGAAAATAACATTTTAGAGACTTCTAGAATTAACCTGGGCTGCAATTCTGAACCCATTGCAGTCAATGGGTATTTTCAGACGTTATGAGATAACGGTCAACCACGGACAATCCCCCGTGGTGGCGGAAGGTCCCGTAACGTCTGGTTGCACACTGCCAGATGTTCACCATGGTGAACCACTGGCGGTGAGCAAAATAACCACGCTTTCGAGGATGGTCCGGGCACCATCTCCGAAAGCGTGGTTAATTGAACCATGGGCCGAAATCAGCGGACGGTAATGTCTGTTACTGCCGTCGATTCTGGGCTGTGGCCCAGAACCCGGGACGGAATCGGGCGCAGCGGCCAAATTGGCCGCTGCACCTGCCCATCTCCAGGAGGGCGGGCTGCTGGGGGAGTGTGTGGGGGGGGGCAGGGCTGTGCGGCCGCACATTGCACCGTGCAGCCCCGCCCCCTCCCCAGATTCCCCGCTGGAATCAGCTGGCTCGTCTGTTGATGGGCCATTCTGATTCGGGCTGGGAATCAGAAAGGTGATTCTGTGATGGGGCCAATAGGCGCCCCGTCATGTCTGAAATCACCCAATGACAAAACTCCCACTCAGTTAATGGGCAAACACTATACTTCAATTTTAAATTTGTTGCAATTTTAAGATGACAGAGAGTGAGATGAGGAACTGAGATACCCAGGTTCGAGTCCCGGTTGGTCATGGACTCACTGGGTGGCCTTCAACCTAAGTTCCTCAGTTGGAAAATGGGAATTATAATATTCACAAGCCTTCAGTCACAGGGATCTTGTGAGGATTAATAACTGTAAAGTGCTTTGCACATTTAACAGGACTACATAAATCATTTATCATCATCATGAATTATTATTATTATTATTATTAATAAATGTCCATATCTACATAACTTGTGGTCTTATTTAAAAATAAAATCAAATGTTGTTTGAAGCTCTTCATGGATCTAAAATTAAGAAATGTTCAGCACTGATAGTTTAGTTGGCCTTGTATATAGTTCAGTCAAATGGGTGCCATGAATGCTATTGTATGTGTATATCAATCCTATAGTCATACTTTACATGCCCTCCTCCTCCCCACCCCCCAAAATCAGGACAGGCTGCTAGTATGGAAGGAGCCATAGATGAACTCATTTGGAAAAACCAAATAACTTAAGGAGTTTCTTATGTCCTTACTAAAGCAGTAATAAACAATATAACTGTTCACTGGGCTTTTGAGAACAAAAAAGCTAAGGGTCTGATTCTCCAAGTACTCTGACAGTGCAAGCCTCATTTACTCAACTGAGGCTTATGCAAACAACACTATGGAAACTGTCAGCAAGTTTTTAAATTACATTTTGGAAACTAGAGAAAAGTGTGTTAATGTTGCAATATCAGTAAACAGATTTGGTGCATCAAAGCATATGATCTTCGGGATTTATGAGCAAATTTTAGGGACATAAATCATTGGGGGGAAAATATTACACCACAGATGAGGGAAACCAAAGATTAGTGGAAACCTTTTGATCTTTCTTTTGCACTACCTGTGCAACAATTCAGTTGTTTCAGTCTGGATTGCTTACAGGGACCATCTCATTCATACCAAAATGCTGCCAATTCAAGACAATGATGGCACTAATGATGAAAAATGAATATGCTAAGAAAATTTCATAGCACACCTCATTACGTTTCATGATCTTACTTTATCTAGCTTGTATTTTTAAAATTCAGGTGCTCAGGCTCACAGTTACACTTGGCTTGCAAGATTATGATTTCAAAAATGAAATTTCTTATCTAAACTTTAGTTGTTGCCCATTTTACAAGTACAATTTAAACCAGATTTGGGCTTGGGTTCCAAATAAGACAAATGTCTTTTAAAGCCATGCTGCCTACTGACTTGCTTGTAATTAATCATAGAAGAGACTGCAGTTAATAAAGCATTGCCCTTAGCTACACTTATTTATCTAAAATTTTCCTAATTTTACTGTATTTAATACACTATGGCAGTGATTAATCACAAAATTCATAAAAGGGTTAAGATTATTATTATTATTATTATTATTAACAACAAACATTTATATAGCGCCAGCAGTGTACCTGGCACTTTACAAAGTAATAAAATAGACACGGTCCCTGCCCCTAGGGCTTACAATCTGAGAGACAGGAGCTGGGGGAGAGACTTAGGAAGGGGAACAGAGGGAGAGACAAGGGGTCTAACATTCATGAAGATGCGAGGTCTCAAGTGCACGTACTTGGCTTGGTTACGATGAGAATGGCAGCAGGCAGGTCCATGTTGCAAGGATAAGGGTAAACCGATCGTAGGTATAGGAATAGTGGCTCAGCAGGATAAAGAGTCAGACAGAGCAGAGCGAAAGAGGTGAGTTTTAAGGAGAGATTTGAAGGTATGAAGGGAGGGGGCAAGGCGGATGTGGACAGGGAGGGAGTTCCATGCATGGGGGGCAGCAAGTGAGAAGGGACGAAGGCGCTTAGGGGAGCAGGGAAGGTGTGGAAGGGTGAGAGAAGGGAAGATATTTTAAGATATTTTGATTTGCAACACAGAATACAAATTTCTATTTTTAAACTTCTGTTCTGTACATCAGACTTTGAATGAGTCAGTAAATACTTGAGCTATTTCAAATACTGTTAAAAACATAAAAAGCAAAAGGATTTGCAGCCAAATTGGTACTCCAAAAAGCATATTTTAAACTTGACAGCAATTTCGATCCCTGGGAATAAACAACATAGACAGACAGACTATAGAGCCGTAGGAGTGACTCTATAGTTAAGCGAGGTTGCACTCTCCATTAAAATCAGGAAAATTCTACTTGTTATAAAATCGATATGATTTATTGTATCACTGAAATTTTGTAAGGTGGATCGCTTGGGTGAAGGGTAGAAGCTGTCCAAATTTCAGAGAGATCGATTGAGAAATGGCTAAATTATAGGGCTTTGAATTTTGGAGGCAGAAGTGTTTTTTTCTGGGGTTTGCAGCCTTATTTTGTTGACAGGAAAAAGTGTGTTTAAACTTACTTGTCTGTAGGTGTAGAGCATGAGAAAATTCAAGTGTGCATTCTAGTAATTTCCTGAGTTTAGAGACTGAAATTTTTTTGGTGTAGTTTTTAAGTTAGGAGGTTCTGCAGTTCCCAAGTTATCCAACAGAGAGAGTGAACTTGTGAAGCTATGTCACACATGTGCAAAACACGGGCGCAGGTTCAGTGGGTGGGCTGGTCCCTCTGTCGAGGAGTGCCACAAGGATACTTGCTGCTCTAGGAGGCCTAAGGGAGTTGCCAGTCTCCCCCACCCCCGTGAAGCTTAGGAGTGGGATGATGGGAAGGGCTTTTTAAAAGTCCCCAAAACTCCCAGACAGTCTCCCAAAGTCCCAGTAATTGGTGAAAAATACCAGATGCTGACAGAAATGCTGGAAGTTGATGGAAAACACCAGGAATAGACAGAAAATGTTGTAATGTAACTCTTCATTTTGCATTAGAGCAGTGACAAAGATAGCAGACAGAGTGTAACAGGGTGTTGTTACCTGGTGTAAGTCCCTGCAGGACTAGTTCCTGCCAAGTCACATTCTCTATAGGAATAGGGATTCAGCTCAAGCATCTCTTGCTCTAGAAATTTTAGCTCTCAGTCCTTTATTATATGCACTATGTCTATCAATACATAAAATTGAGTCTCTTTACATACAGTTCTCCACCATAACAGTCCCTCAAGCCAGGCATCAATCCTCTGGCTTTCTCTTATCACTACTACTAGGAGACAACCCAGTCCCTGACTCCAGCCATGTCACTGTCTCTGAGCTGGTCACGCCTACCCTGGCCCAAGTCCAGCCAGCTCAGGCACACAGCTTTCTTCAAGTTAACAAGCCTGTCAGTCCACTGGGGAAGACTTCTAGCAGTTTAGCCTCCAGCCAGAGATCCTTCTCAAGTCAGGCACAGACTGAATTCTTCTGGCTTGGTCCTCTCATATATCTCCAAAGTGGGTGTGGTTAGTCCTTCAGTCTTTCAGCTTTTAAAGGGCTAGTTCTTCTCCACGTCCCTCTTTACTCTCATCTTGGGTTTATCCGCAGGGCTGGCTCAAGCCACGCCCTTCCACAGTTGCTGCATTTCAAGGCATTGTCCCTGACTACGTGCAGCACCTGCAGCATTGCTAGCCTAGTCCAATGGCTGGCGCTAGTGGTTTCTCTTAAAGGGACAGCCTTTCTCTCAGGCTGTGCCCTGCCACAGACAGATATTCAGTGGGGAACTGGGGTGTGGGGAATTAGGGGTGGGCGGGTGACGGTGTAGAGGCACTCATCTAAAAACACCCAGAGAAATGGATGTTGTCTATGGATTGATGAGGCTGGGGGGAAAGCAGGGGTGGGGGGAAATGTATGCATCAGTGATGGGCAGACAAGTGCTGGGAGGGGTGTATATGGTGGGGGACAAGCCTGAGAGATGGGTGATGTGTATCCATGGACTAAGTATGTATGTCTTTCACATGTGCTTTCAGTTGGTATAGGGAGAACAGAATATCCAAGTACTGAGGGGGTGTATATGGTGGAAACAAAGTTGATGGGTATGTATATAAAGGCTGGGGGACAGCCAGGGGTGGGAGCAGTGTTTGTATGCTGCCCTTTCCAAAAGCTCAGGGTATCTTAAAGATCATAATACACCCCACCCCCCACCAGGTTATATGCCCCCAGAACCTGGGTACCCGCTCCCCATGCAAACACTGCTCCCACCCCTGGATGTCCCCCAGCCTAGTCCACCATGGTCCGGCCACCATCCCTCCTGTGGCCGTGGGCCCCCCCACCCCCATCCCTCCTGTGGCCGTGGGCCCCCCCACCCTCCTTGGGTGACTCTGTGATCGTGGGGTTCCAGGGCCCCCGGGGGGTGGATGTTGGACCAGCTGCCCTGCACTTCGGTCTCGGCTCGCCTCCATCACCCCCTCACCAGCACATGGGGTCCCTGACAGCCTCCTGGACAGTTTCCAGGCTGCTCCCTGGTCTGTGTGGCCACCCCCTGTGCCTGTGCTCTGCCCCTGCGGGGTCCACCCGTTCCATGCCTGCCTGTGTAGCTGTGGGGGTGCCCGTGTAGGTTGTGCTGCTGTAGGGGTTCTGGGTGGCGTTCCCCGTGTCTTGCCCTGCCCCTGGGCTGGTTTCCCCCCTCCTCCCTGCCTCCGCCCCCTCCGTCCCCCGTGCTGTGTAGGAAAAAAATTCAAAAACTTCAGAAACCTCTGTGGGGGCTGGTGGACAGTTGAGCTTTTTCTGGAAATGAAACTTACTGCCATATTTGGTAGGAGGGCGTATGGCAGGGGACAGTTTATTTATTTATTTTTCAATTTAATACTCTGCTCCTCCTGCCATCAGGCAGCCCGGGGCGACTTACAATATAAAAGTGATGGTATGCCTCTTTGGACTTTCTTTGGTGGAGAAAATGTTCCCGTCCCGAAGTTTGTCAAAGTTCAGAATTTGGAAGGCGGGAGAACTTCACTGAAGGGCTACAGAATATTCGGGCTGACTATTTGGAACTTCGATATTTGGCCCAAATATTCGGAAGCACTATTCAGTATAGCTCTACTATTAGCCAAGTAGATTTGGGAGATGTAACCTCTTACTGTCAGAAGCTGGGAGTGAACATCACTCCCAGTTTGGGACCAATTGTGTACTTTCCCCAAGCAGCTGAGACTGACCACTGTCAGAGACAGGATGCTGGGCTCAATGGACCCAGTATGGCACTAGGGGGTTGGACTAGATGACCTCTGATGTACCTTCCAACTCTACATTTCTATGATTCTATGTCCTTAAGTTGAGGTACTGCATACTTCAGTATTATGACCACTTATCATTGAATATGACAGTAAGTATTCTATAGCTTCTAAAAATTTAGGTACTCAGGCTTAAATGTGTTATTTGGGTAAATATGTTAGTGTTTCTTAGAATGGCTTGAGATCCTTGGCCAATCAAATAACAAAAGGACAAAATATTGTATAGAAAACTAAAGTTTAATAAGCATATGTAAACAACTTACTTATTAGAAGGTATAGTCAGTGGACAGGCACACAACTTGCAGTCTTCGGCTGTCCCTTTAGTGGAGTCACCATAGAAACCTGGAAGACATCTATCACAATATGGGCCACCTGTGTTGTGCTTGCAGTCCTAAACAGTCAATGAGAGGAAGAGAACTTCATTTCAGAATCACAGAAATTAGAGGTAGCTCAAACCAGCTTAGCAGACTAGTCCAGGAGGCTAACATTTGCAATCATTGTTTCAAAAACACATCTCATGTTTTCAGTCTTTTGAGAGAGATTTTCTAAAGCAAGAAAAATGCATTTCCAATGCACAGTTGTTGTTTTCTTGATTAGATTTGTAATCTTTTGAAAGGGCTCTCTGTCCCAATGTCAAAATAATGTCTATTTTACCCTTGTTTATTATTTTACCCTTGTGACAGACAACACTATTGGCCACAATCCCCAAACTCCTTTGCATGGGATCCATGCGGGTTCCGCATGGGACAATGTGCTCTCAATAGATGTGCACGCGGGCGCATGGTGCATGGTATTGGCCCACCATCTATTGTCAACTGCAGAATTCATATGCTGATTAATGTTTAAGACCAAATCAGGGAAGTATTTAGGTGCAGATTCAGCACTGCCTGCATATTAGGTCTCCAAGACCTCTCCAAACATTCTCTCTCTCTGAAATGTTGTCATGGTTTTATTTGCAAAATTAGGATTTAATTTAGAATGTTTTCAACACAAGTTTTACATAAATAGTTTATGCAACCAAAAGGGAAACTGCATTGCTGGATAAGCAAGGATACATTCATGATTTTTATTTTTTCACAAGTTTTATTTCCACTGTAATATATATTTTAAAAAAAACAAACCCAAACCCACCCAACCCAACTACAATGTTTTGTGAAGCTGTAAATAATTTTGTTGCTAGGAGCTTGCAGAACTATGTAGATTCAGGTATGATCATCCCTTCTAACCTGTGAAGGTTCTTACTCTGGTGATAGCAACCCACTTTACACACTAGTGCATAGTAGTTACCTCCATAAAGAATTCAGTGTTAAATGATTTAACACACATAAATTAGCATTTTCCTGTTCACATGATCTCTTATCCTGGCTAAGCTACTCTGAAGTATGCACTCACTCATCCTTAATCAAGAATGTCCCACTCGTAGGAATAACCATTGCCAACTTTTTTGGTAAATGCTGTGTTCCTCTGAGCAAAAGCAGGTTTCAAGTGAGTGAAAGGGTTGTCATCTCAAAGAAAGCATTATGAGAACAAGCTCTCTATGTGTGTTCTGCAGAGCCTATGATACGAATTCTAGCATCTGAACACGGGAAGCTTTTCGGTTGACAGAAAGAAACTGCAGAATTGTATGCACTTATCTGTGCACTTCAGGAGGCTGAGTATTTACTGCTCATGCATGCAGTTGGCATACCTTTCAAATGGAAGAATCGGTTAAGGGAAGTTTACATACACATTCAGTACACCGTGAAGTGAATGTTAAGCATCAACTTACTTGAAATTTCCTAGTTTACGGAAAGAGAATTTTCAGCAAGTGTAGGTCTAGATCTTTGAAATCCAAAATGATATACATGTTGTTAGTGTGTTAATGTTGAAATGAATCTTTGTTAACTAATTTCTATACCTTGCTCCAAAAAACCTGCACCTTCCCGCAATCCCACCAACAATGCATGTAGGTTCCTATCTCTCCGCATCCCCTCCAGCATATTCCTCCCCCACCTGGGTCCGCAAATTTCATTCTCTCTGGTGTTAGGTAATATCTGGTAGTTAGTTTTACCTGTATCTCCCTAACCTCTAAGGAGAAAACACATTTATTCATGTGATGCCATATTTTCTTTTCCTCTTCTTGGACTAAAGGAATGTTTAACTCCTTCCTCCATTTCTTAATATAATCTACTGCAGGGGCATACAGTTTATCTTTAAGTTCCCTATAGATTCTACCTAATCTGCCTGAGGCAGGTGCCAAGCACCTTGGGGGCAAAGGTGCTTAAGGGGTGTGCTCAGGAAGAGGAGGGTCAAGATCAGGGCTCTGCACCATGGATTTGTCCTCCATCCTTGTGTGCATGCCTTCATCTCTGCTCTCTTGCCCTGAGCTCAGTCTTTCAGTGTTTGGTGGTAGGAACTGGATCCAGGGGCCAGATCCAGGAACTGGAAAGGGGTCACATAAAATCTAGCCATGGGCCACATTTAGCCGCCCAGGCCTAAGGTTCTCCATCTCTGCTTTACATACAATAAAGGAAAAATAGGGATGAAACGAGAAGGCTTGGGGATCTCGCAGAAATTTTCGAGAATCTCGCGAGATTCTTGAAAATCTCAGATGCGCTTAATGTATGCACAAAATGGCCACAGCGGCCATTCTGCACATGCGTGGCATACCAGTGGACTTTCTGCGCATATGCAGAGAATTTTTTGAGGGTTCTCAAGAACCGCATGAGATTCCTGAAACCCTAAAAAAGCTCTGCACGTGCTCAATGGTCTCTGGGGGCCACACAGGGGCAGAATGGCTGCCGCAGTTATTTTACACGTGTGCAGTGCTGGTTTTCGGCCACACGAGTTTCACGTGAGAACGAGTTAAGAACTGACCAATTCTCAACCTGTTCTCGTTCTTGCAAATCTCAGTGAGAAGTTGATTCTTGCCGACATTTGTGAGAATTGCAAGGGTGAGTTTCAGCCCTAGGAAAAAGAGCAGGTATAAGAGAAAACAGCAAATGGTCTCTAGCTCTGTGTAACTTTTATATTCTCGCCAATATACAATCCATATATACCAGGAGCAGGCAAATGGTGACTCAGGAGCTTCTTGTGGTTTTGGGGCAGTTCAAGTGTGGCTCTTGGTGAGGGACAGTGTTCTGGCTCACCGCACCCAAGTCTTAACAGCTGAATTGAAGGTGTTAATCAGAATTTTGTCAGCCAGGATAACAAACTACCAGCTCTGCCAGCCGAACAAGATGCAAAAGAGGCTAAGCCTGGGCAAGGGCATAGCTATAATAGGGACAGGCAATGCAGCTGCACTGTGGCCCTCAAGAGTAGTGAGTCCATGCTCCCCAGTGCAGCTGTGTCCCCTGCCACTGAGAGGGGAGTGATGGAGGGTCTATTTCATCTTTTGCATCAGGGCCCATTCAACCTAGCTATGCTCTTGAGTCTGAAAGATACTTCAGCGAGGCACAGGTGTGTCTTGTGGTTCTTGGCCATTTGAAAATTTTGGTATGTAGCTCTTGAGATAGGAATTTACCCATCCCTGGTATAATATATAGAGACCCTCTCACTTCTGTTCAGCATTCTCCTGCCAAGTTCATTCACCTTACTCGTCACTTTGACCATGTTCAACCCTTTCTCTGCTCCTCCCACTGGCTCCCTCTGCCCTTTTTGCTTACAGCACAAACTCCTTGCCTTCATTCTCAAGGATCTTGATGGCTTTGCTCCCTCCTTTCTGTGCTCATTTTTTTCAGCGGGAACATTGCTCCTCCTCTGCCATCACCTTTTCCCACCAGCCTCCCCAAAAGGGTCCTGGTCCTTAAGCTGTGTCCCCTCCAACTGAACTCCTTTCTCTGAACTGATGTTGTCAGCCCCCTCCTTCCCATCAAAACCCACCTAAAAACCTACTTCGTCTATCTACCTTCCCTAAGATCTGCCTTCCCTAGATCCTTACTCCTATACACACTGCTCACAGATGCTCCTTCTACTGTTCAGGGTCCTTTTCGCTCCTGTAACTACGATGAGCAGGTACACCTACAACTTAACTTCATAAATAAATACATTCTGGTGTCTTTGATGTTCCACTCCCCTTTGCCTCCCCTCCCTTGTCTATCCTAGACTGTAAGCCCTTGGGGGAGGGCCTGTCTCTATAAATGGTTGTTCAGTACCAGGTACATTGCTAGTGCCATATAAATAAATAATTTATATTACTGTGTTTGCACTTTCAGGGTTCATTGGGATTTGAAATAACCTCAGGACTAGCAAACTCATATACTACACTCTCTATTTTATGATAAATATAGTAAGGCTCTTTTTAAAGCTTACACCTTTCTGATGCCAGTTATCCATGTGAAATATGCGTAGGGCAATTATTCAAGATATTATGTAACTAACTGTATTTGAAATTAAAATATAAGTCATATTACGATTCCTTAGAGACATTAACATTTTGGCCACTTGAGAAAAGTATCTTTGAGTTTCAGTCTTCTCACTAAACTAAAATGGTACACCATCAAACACTGAAATCTACTATGTATGCAAAAGATGGCAGGCCTAAAGGATCAGGATGGCAAAGGCCCATACTGCCCCTGCAGGAAGAAAAAGAGAACTTGAATATAGTTCAGCAGAGGGAATAATTAAGGTTCAAACTTTCATCACTGAGAGGGAGTATACTGGCTGACACTGAGGGGAGCAACACTGACAAGAAACTTTGGATGAGAAACTCACATTTTAGCCAGTAGAGATAGACAATAACAAGGGTAACATAGAACTCATGTCTCACAATTTTAGTTTACAGCTTCTCTATCACGTTATTCACAGGCATCCACCAGTACCACCACTCCAGGGCCAGCCACATCACTGGGGGAAACGAGGATCCCACTGCACCGGGAGAAGCCCCACCCCACCCCACAAGAGGAGGGTCCCTTGGAGTGATGAGAAGAGCCGGGCCTTCATCAGCCTCGGGGGAGGGGGGCGGGGAATAAGTTGCAGTGTGACCTGTGCCTAAAGCACTGGAATGAGTTGGTGTTTCAGCAGATTGCTACCCAGATGGCAGACCTGTGCTACCAATGGGACATGAGCCAGTGTCAGCAATGGGCCAAGGATCTGCAAAGGTGCTTCAAGGAGGTCCATGATAACTACAAGTCCATGATAACTACAAACCAAGCCCTACGTTGACCTCCTTGAAAGCTTCCTCTGTGGATTGTTGGCACTGGGCTCTCCCAGAGCTGCCATGAGGTGGACACCTCTCCTCCAGTGCCTGACCCTGAAGCACCCACTCATTCTGGGAGTGGTCTTCCTCCATCCGAGAAGGAGTCTGGCCCACCAGGGACACAAAGAGTACTGTGTCCAGTCATCCCCCAGCACCCAGCCAGTCTCTGACTTGGAGGAATAGGACATCACCCTCAGGACCTGCTTCACCTGCCCCCTCAAGCCAGAGAGCCAGGATTCATCACCTGAAGACCTTGCATGGAGGTGGAGGGGACAGTGGACCCAGAACCTGAGGGGAGCAGTAAGTGAATGCACCTGATGGGGGTTGGGGTGGGGGGATGGCTGAACCAGCCATATGATGGAGCAAACAGGTAATGCCAGCCACCAGCATGGCTCCCATTATTTGCTGTGTTCACAGGTGTTCGAGAGGCTGAGGGGGAGCAACCTGAGGAGGTCTGGGATGCAGAGGCACCCCCTAGGAAAGCACAGCAAGTGGATAGGAAGGCACCACTGCAGTCTGATGAGGGCTCACATGCCTGACAGGCAGGTGTGGAAGGCGGGGAACACAGTGGGAGTCGAGGCAATTGCCGGCGCACCAAGGAGACAGGACTCAACGGTGGGGTTTAACGGCCGCACTCTTTATTCAAATTAAATTACACTCAACAAATGGGTGGGGGATAAATCGCCTATTGCGATGCGGGTCCAGTACATAAACTTAACGTGATAACAGTAATGTAACAACATAGACAGGGGTGGTTTCGATATACCCTTGATTACCACCCCAACACGTGAACATCACGTTCCCCCTCTCAGTGGTCCCAGCCACAGGCGAGGAGGAGCCAATCCTTTATTCGAGTAAGGATAAAGGTGCCTACAGGCGGGGGACCATACTTGTCCCTACCGCCCTCGCTCGACACCCCTCCCAGGGAGGCTGCCCCGCCGCTTGCCATACCCTGCTTTCCGGCGGGTGGGCCTCCCCATCTCTTAAGGAGATGACTCTTCCTTATGCTAAATCTAACCTACTCTAACTTGTGTACTGGACCCCTGCCAAGAGTGCGACAATAATGAGCATGCACAACAACACCCTTTTTCTAGGGATCGGTCAATTAGCCTGAAAAAACCCGCACTGCGAGGAAGGCGAAAAACAAGGCCCATGTATGGGTTCAGATTAGGGCAACTTGCAAAAATTCCTTCCTGGCCCCCTTTGGCGACCAGTAATACCCACAGTGCAGAGGGAGGGTAGGGTGGGTGCTGCTTTGAAAGACTCCAGCCGCAAGTGGGGCTGGAGCTCAAAATGGTTGCTGGCTCGTGGGCTCCGCCTACTGAGGTGAGCCCACATGACCAGCTTTCACCTATCCCTACCGGCCAGGGTTGCCTAGCAACCCTGGCCGGGAATTTGCAGTGTTGCCACCGTTTCTTTTCCCACGCGCGGGGCTGAATACAGCCCAGCTGCACGGGCCCGACAGAGGTCCAGCCTCCCTGCTAAAGTCGGGAGCGGCAAACGGCCTCGCGCCCGCCACCCCCCCCGGTGGGGAGGGGGTCAGAACGGAGGCAACTGTCACAAGGAACGGGGATGAAACACCGGGCCGGGAAGGCAGGAGTTGGGCAGCCCCAACCCTTGGCCCTCCTTTCTGTCCCATCACAGATCCACAGCTGATAGCGCTGATGGGAGGGGCAGAACATGGTGGCAACACCACTCTCAGAGGGACAGCCATCGCCTGAGCACCAGACATCTTCACAGGACTAGTGTCTGCCTCGCTGTCCCTAATCTGAGATATGTCCCGTAAAGGGGTTTACTGGGACCCTGAGGCTGATCGATTGCCCATGTCAGGCCCGACCTCCAATGGAGGGGATTATGGCGGGGCAGGGGGCAATGGGGGAAGACACTACTGGGGGAAGAGCATCCCCAGAAACTGAGGTAAGAGAGACCCGGGGGTGGTGGTTCCTGTTGTTGGTGGGAGGGTAGCAGGGGAAAGCAGCAGCAGAGAAGAGCCTGAAGCCATGGCGGGACAAGCCCTGCCTCCGGCGCACGCAACAAGCGTGCATTGGAGGGGAAGCCCAGCATCAGGGGAAAAGTTCCAGATGCAGTCATGCCAGGAACCTCAGAGCACATGCGCCCAGCCCTGGCAGCAGCTGAGAGCACCGCTCCGGGTGCGGCCCCACCCAGACGCTCAGAGCACCTGCACCGGTGTGCAGAGGGACCATAAAGAGAGGCTTGTGATCAGAACTTTGCTTCAGAGACTGGTCCATTGCTCTGTTTGGATCAGAGCCTTGGTTTGGTAGTGAGTGTGTGTGGGAGCAAGTGGGTGCACGACCTAACAAGTGAGTGTACTGAGGGAGTGCTTGTGGAACGTAAGAGTGTTAGTGTCTGTCTAGTATCCTTCAATTCCTCCCTGGGCCGCGTTCTGCATGTGTGTCCTGACCCCCCCCCCTCGTCCTTTCCCCCTTATTCCCTGGGCCCTATCCCTCATGTGCCTTCACCTTGTCCCATACCCTTCCCTTCGACCGGATTGTGTGCTTGGGGCTGTGCAGATGTGGTTGCTCTCCACGTCATCCCTGTGATGATCTTTGGCATGGAGTTTACTCCAATGCCAGTATAAGATCCTGAGGGAAATCTTTTCAGAACACTCCGGCGTATCTGTGCCACAGATCCCCTTCCTCCTTAGCCTCCCGGTGGGGGTCATTCCTAACCCCCACCTTACTCTTATAGCCCACCATGCTGCTGTCACTCTCCCTGTGCCCCCTATAACTGCTGCTGCTACTGCTGCTGCTGCTACTCCTCTCCCTCCTGCCATCGCCTGGGGATCAGGTCCTGCCTCTAGCAGCCGGGGTGGGATCCACCAGCCCTGGACTACTGGGGATCACATGAATAATGGGGGACACTGGTGGCTCATGATGAACACCCGACCCTGAAGCACCTGCACCTGCAGCAGAGACAGCCACAGCCTCCTGGACTGGAATATTATCTATTATCTACAAAGGCCTAGTCCTACAAACACACTATAAAATATTAAAACTGAATCACTACACACTATCTCTATAACTAAGCTAACTCCTACAACTATCTATCTATAGTATCTAATATCTCTCTCTCTCTCTCTATATATATATATATACACAGGGATGTGCGGGGGACACAGACAGCTCATAACAAACAACACAGGGAGAGGTACAAAACTGAAATGAAACCTAAATCAATCTAATGCTACTCTAAATAAATCCAAAAACAGGGGAAGGGAATCAGGGGTGGAATATATACAGGGAGGATGGAAGGTTTCAATGGAGGGGAGGGAGAAAGAACACAGGGAGGGGTAAAAAATAAAAATAACACCTAAATCTATCCTATCTAATCTAAATAAATGAAACTATGGAGGCAAATGGGTGGAAATTGGTGAAATAGGAGGAGGATGGCAATGGATTGGGAGGAACACAAACTGTTGGGAGAGGGAGTCTTCTGAAAACGCCTGCTGACAGGATTAGTGGTTAGCTCAGAACAAATTGGAAGGTGGGGAGGGCAATGACTTTTGTTACTTGCTGCACCCGCCTTACCACAAGCCCCACTGGCTCTGTGCAGCCTAGCCCATGGCCAATCGGAGACTGCCAAGCCAGTGGTCTGAGGAAAAGAGAGATGGTGATTGGGCAGGCTGACTGCTAGTCCAAGCCTCTTTCCACCCCTGGGGGCCAGGAAGTCTGCTCCTCAGCTGCCCCCCACCCTCCCTGGGCCTGCCAGCCAGGTTTTCCACGCGCGAATGTGCCCGAACTGTTAGGGAGTTTCTGCGTTCGGTTTGGGCATCCAGTTTGGGCGTCCAAACTGACTGAGTTCAGGCCAAACTCCAAACCGCGTTCGCACATCCCTAGCTTAGAATTAATTTCCCAAGAACTACAAAGAGGGGCCCCTGTGACAGGGCTCAGGTCGGAGGAGCAGAAAAGGGATCCTGGCTAGCAGGGAGTGGGTTTGACCACTCTTCCTTCAGTAGTTGCAGGGATTAGCTTATCGGTCCCTTCCAGATGGTGATATAGCTACAGGATCTTTGGGGAGCAGGGGAGGAGTGCTGATAAGCAACGTCTGAGCTGATGGAACCTGGAAAAGTTGGTGGATAGACAGCACCTCTTCTCCCATCCCAGCAGAGTGGCTGAAAACCCATCCACCCCCCACCCCACCTTCGCCCTTCCAACCCAAGGGGAATATTCCTGCCCCTAGCCTCCCCCCGTGTCCAGGGATTTGGCGGAGGATGAAAAAGCCCCCTGGGGTAAGGAGAGGCACACCCTCCTCCCAGTGGATCCTCCTTAGCCCCGCCCCCTCCCTCCAGCAACCCAGCCTAGATTCCTTGTCAGCAGAGGCTGCTCTCACCAGAATCTCCACATTCTGGCGCAGAGGGCATTTAGGGCCTGGGTGCCCTGTTGGGAGAAAGACAATCAAGGTGAAATAAATGGCCCCCATAAGCCCCCAAATGGTGGGCCACCAGAGTTCCACAGGGCTTACAAGCCCAACTAGGACAGTCTTGGAGAGACATGTGACCCACCTTTCCCCACACCTTCAACCCACTACCAAAGCCATCCTCCCTGTCACTGCACCCAGCCCATCACGGTCTAGTTGCACTCGCTTCCCACTTCCATCTTCTGTATGTCAGCATAGTCGCTCCCCCTCACTCTGTACCCTCTGTCCTGTTGTTCCAAACATCCCCTGCCCTAGTCCAGCCCCTCTTGGAGGCACCTCCACCACCATTCTACTCGATTCCATTTCAGTTTATGTCCTCATGGTGGCCTCTTCTCTGTGTGTATGTACACCCAAGAGTCGCTCCCTTCTGGGTGTTACTACATCCAGTGAGTAAGTATTCACAGTAGCTACAGCACAACAACATGCCTCATTAATGGTGGAACCATTTACCTATTTACTGTGCATGAAGATGTTATAGATTTACATATTTACGTTGTCCCTGCAGGTGATATGCATGAACAAGGCATCCTGTAGCCTTTGGGCTCTGTACGGGTCATTCACCAGTCTGTACTGGGGACTGGTTTGTGGGGGGAACAGGGAGGGGATAGTCCAAGGCAGCACTGTCTGGCTCTATGATGTTGTGGAGGACGCAGGTGGCTGTGACCATCAGAGGGGCCA
Source organism: Sphenodon punctatus (assembly GCA_003113815.1). NCBI lineage: Eukaryota > Metazoa > Chordata > Lepidosauria > Sphenodontia > Sphenodontidae > Sphenodon > Sphenodon punctatus. The sequence goes on along the minus strand of QEPC01001643.1, from coordinate 3,663,661 downwards.
TCTCCACCCTGAAGTCGATCGTCCCTTCTATGGATGAGCAGCCCAAATGCCTGTTCCACCGCTGTCCTGGAGGTACTCATCTGCTGTTGAAGTGGCACTGTTCTGGGTTGTGGTGCATGGGATAGGCCTTCATGAGCCACCACATCAGGGGTCCCCCAGGATGACTGGCTACATAGGCACCCCCTTGCTGTTTGTGATGGTGTTGGGCCTGACATCTCCCCTGCAGATACTAGTGAAGAAGAGAGACTGCCATGGGATATGGGCATCATGGCTCCTGCCAGAGCAGCCGACAAACACATGACTGGCCAAGGTCATCCACAACTACCTGCAAGAACTCAGAGTGGTACCCCAGACGGCTGATGTACTCATCATGACTGGGGGGGGGAGGATGGTAAAGTGGGTGCTGTTGATCACCCCAGTGAAATTGGGGTACCCCCACACAGAACCCTTCCATCACCTGCTCTGGGTCAATGAGTTGCATCACCCTGTTGAGCAGCAGGGCCTCAATGGCTTCACAGAACTCCAACAGGATGGCACCCATGGTGGATTTTCTGATACTGAACTGGAGGGCAATGAAGCGGCAGGAGTCTGGAGTGGTGCGGGTACAGATTGCAGTGGCCACGCATTGCTCCATGGCAATGGGGATCCTCATGGGCATCCGCTCTCTCTCCAGCCGTGGATGGAGGAGATCAGCTACCCTGAAAAACAGGTGTTGGGACATCTGGAGATGGGTCTCCCACTTCATATCTCCCTGGGTGGCAAGGAACATCTCCCACCAATTTGTTGTCCTGGGAAGGACCCATGTGAACTAGCCGATGGGTATTGCCTGGCTAAGAGCAAGAATCGCTGCAGTAATGTCCCTGCACAGGTAACCTGAGGCCTTCTGCAGCTCCCCCTCCATCACCTGCATTGCCGCCAGAGAGGCATGGCACCACTGGATCTGGGCTAGTGCCCTTTGCTAGGCCTGGGGGGCACCCCACATTTGGCTGCACTGCAGCACCTTGGCCTGAAGACTGCAGAGGAAGTCGAGGCAGCGGGTGATGGTGGATCTTTTGGTTTCACACCTCTGCGCTGATGAGGAGGACTTGGAGGGTAGCTAGTTACTCACGTTCCATGCCTATCAATGATGGCTATGGAGCCTTTGGACACCACACCAGAGCCTTTGATGCGCTGGTGTGGCAGATGAAGGCACCAATCTGCTCTCACTTGGCTGACTGCACGCCTAGGTATTGACTGGGTGGGGCCTCGCAGATATGCGGGCCCGCATTGGCCTGGGTGGGTGAGCCTTGCATTTTGGGATGGTCTTCCAGAGGGCACATTCCATAGCAGCTGCCTACTCACTCTGGGGTGTACGCGGGCCAACATCTGGAAGGGGAGAAAACAAACATACAGGCAAATACCAGTCCATGTGCAGTGGGGGGGTCTGTTTATTACCCTGGCCAGGGGGGTACCACACTGTGGGTCTTGCTAAGGTGCAGCTTGTGAGCAATGTGAGGTCTTGGTGTATCTTCTGGGGGGGGGGAGCAGGGGGTTTGGAGAAGGGACACCCCCCCCCATGTAACGACATGGCCAAGTGTGCGTATCCCCATAAGCACTCAAGGACTGTGGCTTGCTCTGTGGAAATTGTGCTCTCCCCATGGTTGGCATGGACTCAGGTATGTCTTTATCTAGTGAACGTAGGAAACATTTTTCTTTGGCTTTAAGTGTCTTTGCCGCTCTTGTCCCGCATTCCGCTCTCCCAGGCTCAGTCTGTGTATGTGACCATCTACCGGCCTGCCATGTCTGGTGTCCAGGGCTGTTCCTTGTGCTGGGGCCCGGCGTGTGGGGCACAGAGAAATTGTGCATGTGTGCATGTGTGACACCTTGGCCCTGGCTGGCATTTGGCTGAGGGATGATGTGTAGGGGCTCATGGCTATGGGCTTGTGAGACTGTATATGCAGCTCCTGGGTCACTGTGTGGCTGGCCTGGACTGTGAGGAGAAGGTTGCCAACCTGGGCTTCCAGGTTTGGTGCCCACTTGACCATTCCTGCTGGTGGTGATGAAACTGTGGGATGAGACCAAGAGCATGGCTTCGCAGGAGATTTGTGAGCTTCCAGATTTTTGCTGTGTCTTGCAGCGGCAGGATGGTGGTGGTGTCCCTCTCTGCTGCTTTCCTTTGCCAGTGCCCTGCTGCAAGATGGGAAACGTCTGGGCCCATAGTGCCTTGGTCAGATACTGGAGTTGCACCTCCTTGTGGAGCTGGCAAGGGCTCCCTCCTTGTATGAGGAGCTGTCTGAAGCCAAGCTCCATGCCCTGTTCGCAGTCTGGACATGCCCGAAGATGGTCACCAGCTTTCTCTGGTGACTCAGGACCTTTTTGATCCCCACTATATGGTAGATCAGCACATGCTTGCGAGGGGTTACCCGAGGGGCATGCATCAATGATGGTTGTATGCAGAGGGAGCAGGGTTCCCCACTTTGGGCCCCCAGCTGCTGTGATGCCCCCCCCCAGAACTTCATGCTATAGGCTTCCTTCCTGTCTGAGTGATCTCTCTGTGGGAAGTTGGTTTACCCACTCCCACCTCCCTGCTGACATGACCCTGTTGTAACTTGGAACGATAGTCTCCCATCCTGTGCAAGTGATTTATCTGAGGAAAGGGGATTTGAATGCCCCGGCACTCCAGCTGCAGGGAGCCCAGTTGGAACTTTGAGCTATGGACTGCCTGTGAGAGTTATCTCTGGAAGGGGTGCGTTCCTCACCATTCGCCACCCCCAGCCACCATGATCCCCTTGAAACTGTGCCCTATGGACTGCCGGTGTGAGCAATCGGTTACCCGTGGTGTTAATTTTTGGGCCATGTGTGGCCGCTTTCATGTGTCTCCCTTCTGCTTTCCCCTTTTCTTCTTGTGCTCGCCATTGTATGTGCACTTTAACACCAGCAGCCAGCTTCTGGAAGGTGGTGACTGATTCCCCGTGTGGCTGGCTGGTGTCCCCATGTGCCGGCATGGTTTCCAATGGCTGGTTCCCTAGCCTGTGCCCCTGCCCTCCCAGAGTTCTGTGGAGGGTGGGTGGACATGGCTGCTGCGGCTTCTTTTGCCCACAGTGTGCTATATCTGTACGTCATTGTGGAGAACAGGGTGCTGGGAGCATGGCACAGCTGGGGCCTCACACGTGTTTTGTTCCTCCATCCTACTCAGGGCACGTGAACCATGGTAAAGCTCTCCAGCCTTCAGGAGGCACAGGCACGTTTGTTTGTTTTGTGCCATTCCCTGAGCCAGGGAGTGATGGATGCAGTGTTTTGCCCTGGGCCCAGCTAGGGAGAAGCCTCATGGCAGTTATGTCTGTTTTTACCCTAGGTTGCCAAAGGCTGATGGCATCAGGGAGCTGACATCCAAGAAGTCACAGCAGGTCTCTCCCATGTTGGTGGCAGGACAAGATGCCTCATGCTCCTGGATACCAAAGGATTCATGTCACACACTAACAGACAAGTGCCTGGTATAAGTCAGCTACCTGGAATTTGTACCCACACAGACAGCTGCCCTTGTTTACAGTATATTTATAATCTCCCAGGTAGAATTGCTAATTCACACCTTTATACGACGTATGTATATACAAATCCATCAGACACTATAGACTCTTAGAATTTAATGCCAGAATGAACTGTGATTACAATGTACTCAATCAATCTTTTGATTAACACAGCCCATTGAATCTCACCTCTTAACACTTACATTAATCCCAACAACTTGCAGTTGAAACACAATATATCTTGAGTTTGAATGTATCTACAGCATGCAGGTTAGGTTTGGCCTTATTATTTTCTAGACATTTTCTATCTATAGATACATTCAAACTTCAATTAACCAACGCCAAAGCATACAAAACTCTGAAGATTGGATACTTTCCATAAGGTCTGTCTGCAGTGCATATGGTTATATACTAGCTCAATGTCAATGCCTCAAGACTTATGCACTGAGGTTCTCTATTGCAGCTGTTACTACCTCCTGTGTAACCAGCTGGCTTTATATACTTGACTGGAGGGGCCAGCTTTGAAATATGCATTCCATCTCAAGAAATCTTAAATTCAAATTTCAGATCCTGTCTGTCTGACTCCTAGGATTATTAAAGCTTCTTGAGTTTCTCCAAAGTGTTCAGGTAATTAGTAGTTTACTCCTAGTTTTCCTTCATTTTTATTAAGCACTAGGGGTGGGACTCCAGGCAAAATTTTGGTTTTGGCTCGCCTGTGTCTTGGTTCTCCTATCGGTATCAAATCCATCGGTTTAGGTTCTTTTTCCCATTGAAGTCAATGGGAAATTTAGTGAACTGTCCAAGACACAGAGAGCCCACCGAATCCCCCTCCCCGCAACTCCCCGGCCATCCCCACCATCCCACTCCTGGCCTCAGAATTGTCTCCTTTCATAATATGCCATTTTATGTATGTACAGAAGAATTTCAATACAAGTGCATGGGGGGAGGGGGAGGGGGGTCAATTATACCCCAAGTGGAAAACTCCAGTTACCAACTTAAAGCAAACTTGTATCTTTAGATTCTTTACACAGCAGTTAACCCTTTCAGAGAGTGAAGCTTCAATTATGCGTTTTTACTTGCAAGGTTGTGTTGAAAAAAATTACCCCATTAGGCTGAAGGGGTCATTTCAACTCCACCATTAATTACTATGGCAGTCAGTTCTTGAAATGCAGACATGCTGACTGCCTGAAAGTTATCACCCACTTATCTTTGTTTGCTTATGAATGGAGAGAACATTGGGATATTAACACATGTTAACAGCTAGCTATTATCTCATTTGTATATGAATGTGCTCTCCTTGACACTGGGGGTGAGGGGGTCATAGTAACCCCACAGACTTTTGTGTCGGACATGCATTTCTGCACTAAACACAATACCTTAAATTCTTTAATGTTAAACTGGAGTCATTTTGAAATCAACCTATTTATATTTTCAACTGTGACTTAATCATGGTATATTATACTCCAATAGCTGAATAATACAGTAGTGTTGTGTTTTTTTAGAGGTAGAAGAGAGTTAAAGGGATTTGAAAGTTGTTTTTTGTATCTTCTAAGCTGCCCTGAGCCTTAATGGAAAGGGTGGGGTATAAACCTGAATTGATAGATAAATAAAATAATAAATTGTTGGTACCTGTAGAGTTTAAATCACTCATTCAATAATATTCATTTCTATGTTATTGAAAACTATTCTCAATAACGTATGTTTCTTTTTAATCTGATTGTGTCTGTGTCAATTTCCTGAGGAGGAACTCAGTAGGGGCTTGTTCTTCAGGCAAATCTTTTTTGGGGAAGACTGAAGGAATGGCCTCCTGAACCACAAAATCCTTACACATCCCTCTGGATTTCTGTCACCATGAAGGAGAGACAGGGTGTTTTTAGATGAACGCAGAGCTGCCCAATCCTGGAACTGCTCTGGGGGTGCACCCCCACGTCCTCCCACTCCAAGTCCTGTCTAGATTTGCTTCAGATGGACCCAGCAAGTTTCCTGGGCTGTCCACACAGTGCTCCCCCATCACAGAGTTGGGGCAATTGCCCAACACTTTAGGCTGATCCCCGCAACTCTATGGTGTTGTCCAAGGCAACGGCTGGCTGGAAGTAGAACTGCAGCATGGGCCTGCAATCAGATGGACAGCTACGCTGCTTTGAACCGGTGCCGTGGGTTTGGCCAGCCCACTCCACCGGCGGTGCTCCAGGATGTTCTGATGAGACTAAGCACTATCAGGTTATGTGCCTGTTTGTACACTGGTGGAAATTGGTGTGAAATCTGGGCTCAAGCTACCATGCAGTACCTATCAGTTGTTCTTGAAATGGCATGAATGCAGATGGGGGCAATGGTTAGGGGTGGGACTTGCAGTTTCGGTTTTAACCAAAACAGCCCAAGAATGGCTGTCCCACTTTAAAACTGAAGGATTAGAAAATCGGGCTGTCTTGTCTCCCAATTTTCGGATCTGAGTGTTCCCACTGAACACACAGAAGGGTTAACCTCCAATTCCCCAGGGACCACTTCCAGCCTCAGAGGGTGGGGATCCATGTCCCTAACACCCCCCACACCCTGGGGCCCAGTGCCATTTTGGAAGAAGGCATCCATTCTGTGCATGCGTGGAGCCATTTCATGTATGTACAGAATGGCTACCCTCATCCAAAATGGCGCCGACACTTCTGGTGCCATTTGGAAAAGGGTTGCACATGCACGTAATGGCCTTGGTGGCCATTTGCGCATGTGAACTGTCAGAGCAGGGAGCTCCAACAGCATTTCCTGAACCCAGACTAGCGGCGGACCAAGAAAGAAGAGGTCTCCACTGCAGTGACTTTGCCATCTGGTAGGGGAGAAGACCCAGCTGCCCAGCAGCAGAGCTGGATTCATTGCTGGGTGGCTGGACCTACTCCCGTGCTGGGCTGCAGAGCCAACTTCACTGCTGGGCAGCTAGGCCTTCTGCACCACCCCATAGGGGAGAAGGCCTGGCAGCAGAACTGGCTCCTGCTATCACCCTGCAGCAGAGGAGGTCTGGCCACCAGCAGCAGAGCTGGTGGTGGCTCCTCCTCACCCACATCCTCTGGACCTGGACCAGCAGTGGTAAGTGCAGGGCCCTGGGCGTGGGGGTGGTAAAGCCGGGCCCAGAGGGTGAGGTGTTAGGGACATAGATCCCCATGCCCACCCTCTGAGGCCTCGAGGAGCCTTGTGGAATGGGGATGGTGGGGATAGAGACAGCCTGCCCAGGGTTTTCTTATGGTCCCGGATGCCTGTGTTTTGGTCCTTGGGAAAAGTTTCCATTGACGTCAGTGGGCAAATGAAGTGAGAACTGAGCCACTTACTGAAAATCAGGGATCCGAAACTGAAACCCAGATTGGACCCTGTGTCCCACCCCTAGCTTTTAGATTTCTGGGACAGAAGTTTTAAAAACATGAATAAGAAGCCTACAGTAGCTTGGTATGAGTTGCATAGGCAACTATCTGCCTACTGTTCCTCCAAATAATTCTGGGAATATTCTTTCTAGTGATTTTTGAACTAATAAAAAAATTAGAAGAGTCTCTTTTCTCTCCAGTGAATTGCTGGGATTTAATATTTGATTACAGACACCGTATGCTGAATTGAATAGAATAGAAACACTTTTAAATGCTTCTGTTCTTTTCAAGGTCTAGGTTTAACCAACCTGCTAAAGCAGAGGTAACTGTGCATATGTAACACTATAAAGGGGATTTCTGTATGTTTAGAGCTTGCAAGTCTACCAAAGCAGCTATCATGTATATCACAATAGTAATGAGAATGATCTAGCACACAGCTCTCTCCATGGTAGTGTTGGGAATCAAAGGGCTTTGCAGGTTATTGCAAGATGCACATTAGAAATGAGTATTTTATACAGCCCTATGCTGGAGCAGATGATCTGAGCTTTTATCACGAGTCAGAAAAAAACATATTTCAGCTGCTTTTCAACCACATTTCAAAGCTGTGGAAGAGTCAAAAGAAGTATCATATCAGTAAATTAGGTGCCTAAATTGTCTGTTGTATTGCTGAAAAAACACCATGAATAATAATGAGGAGGCCAAAAGGCTGTGTAAATCTCAATAGAAAGAATGTCTTTGATGTGAAACAGTTCTCTTTTTCAGCACTCAAACTCCTCTCTCTTTCACTTCAAAAGGCTTATGATCCAAATTGAATTGCAGCATTTAAAAGCCTTGCATGGATATTAACCAGTTTTACTTCATGCACAGTGTACTTACTGTAAGCCACAAGAAAACCCCAAGCTCTTTTCTAGCCTTTCCAAACTCCTTTTCTCTTCACGATGATATAGTTTGTGCTACAACAACACAGTGATGAGCTCAGAATAAATACCCAATAATGCAGGGAGATTAGATAGGTGCTGTATTTTACTGTTTTTAGGGAGATGCTTTTCAAGACCCAAGGCTGGTTTCCAACACCACCTGGGAGGGGTGGGAACTTTCGCAATCCCCACCACAATTGCAAGCATTAGCATCTGTGAGAATGCACGAATCCCCTTTTAGCAGGAAAGAACACACGTCCTTGTAATGGTTACATTTGGGGACCTGGTCATGCGTGAGTGTCCTTGCATGCTAAAAGGGGATAGTACTTTCTGATAGGCGCTAATCCTCGCAATTAGCGAGCAGCGGTGGCGATTGTGAAAGTTCCTGTCCGTCCCAGGTAATGTTAGAAAGCAAAGCAGCCAAGTGCAATATATCCTTGTATAAATACTCTTAGAAACGATAGATTAAAAAAATCTCCCACTAATTGCTACTGCCAAGCCACTGGCAACCAGCAGCTTTGTGGTGCAAATTCTCTGAATTTGGCAACCCCTGTATCATGGACTCTGTCACTCCCTAAGAGCATGAATTAGCAGCAAATTCTAGGATTTTTATTTTGGCTAAGCAAGTGACTTCAGAATTATAGTTTGCCATCATTGCTAAACAAACGAGCTGTTGACTTACCTTCTGGATCTCAGAGCTCTAAACCACCAGAGCCAGACTTTCTTTTTGCTTCTCGCTAGCTAATTTCATTGCATATTAACGTTAAAGAGATTGTAACTGGAAGCTACAGCCAGTAACGTAATAAATTCCCTCTATCTTTGCAAGGGAAGACAAAGACAAATCCATATCAGCCTAGTGATGATTTTTTCTCTCTCTCAGTGCATTTAAACGAAGTATTTAAAATGTAACTATCAGGAGGGTATTTTTTGTTTTCTTTCCCTAGGTACATCTTTAAGACTTACTGTATAATTAAAGCGAGAATCATTTTAGACTTCTATTCATGGAAAAGCAGATTGAAAAATCCACTGATCCACAAATTAGAGCTATCTTGTTTTGCACTGCAATGCAATTAAACATTTTGTATAGGGGGAAACAGGAAGACGGGCAATAATTCCAAATGCCAAATTACATTGCAAAAACCCTGAATTTTCATTTTGGACTTTCCCCAGCAGCTTTTCCTTAAGAAGAAGAATTTTTTTTAAAAAAAGGGGGCAGGGAGGGATTTAGAAACACACACAATAAAGAGTCTGCTTGATATTCTGCAGGGAAATGAGAGTATGATATCCCACTAAATTGGCACTGGCTCAAATTGTGTTTCTGCAAGACTAATGAAATGAGAAATGTTGTTTCAAGCTTCATGCCATGTCAGACAATATAAAACTAAAATGCCCTTGAGTTAATCAGAACAGTCTATTCAGCGCAATTCACCCATTCCAAAAAGCTACCAAGCAGCCTGGAAACAGCAGTGTACTGGGCAGGATTGTTCTAGATAATAGTACACAGGCCCATAATTGCTGAATTAGTAGGCAGCTATAGCAAAAATATGCATTCTGTCAGAAAAAAGAATAAACACTGTTTCCTATTTAGCACAAATCATATGCATCTAATAAAAAACAAAACAAAACAAAAACTCACTTGATTTATCAAACCTTATTGGGAAGCTAAAAGAGTAAGGCATATCCTGACAACAGTACCTTTCTGACATATTGTAACAGAATTTGCACAGGTTCCTACTGTATACTATAAATAGGATAAAACAAAATGACAAACCGAGATAGGAGGAGGAAAATCATGCATACAAGGCTAACTGATACTGTTTTCTGCTTTCTGCCATGCCATAACATATCCTATTGCTACTATTTCAGTACTTTCCCACTAATGTGAAGAAACACCTTTTCCCCACTTATTTGCAGAAGCTACTTTGTCCTGATACAAGTGCATTCTCAACTTCATAAACAGGTCAATATAAAGATCTCTTCTGTCAAATCATTGCTTCTTTCCTCAAGTGCTCAAGGTCCCAGGGGTGGTTAATTCAATTGCATTGGTATATTGAGCAGATCTCGGTGCCGTCAATCAGGTTTCCCAGGGGAACCATCACTTACCAGGCATTCTCCAGTGATGTCATCGCAGGACTCTGCATGACCAAAGCATGTGCATGGTGAACAGATTCCGCCAAAAACAGTGCCATTCACCCGACTGAGCCTTGGCCAACATGACTGCAAAAGACAAATATATTGTTTCATAGTTAGTGTGACCCTGTGAAAAGCAATGAAAGCTTAGTTTGGAATTTGACAGACATTCTTAGAAACTGCACATGTTAAAGATTTAAAAATGCAGAAGCAACTCTAGAAAGCAACTCTTCCTGGCACTGTGGCATTGCACTAACCTTTGTTTTATTGGCAGGTGTGAGATTAGAGGAACTATTAGCTTGATCTTTCTTCTGAAATGGTAAAAGAAAGCAGAGAAATGAAGAATGGAAATATGACAGCGTCAGAGAAAGAGGTACAGACTGAAAAATAGCCAGGAGACAAGATACAGAGAGAGAGAGAGAGAGACTTTTTTTTTTTATTTTTTTATTTAAAGCAAAGCGTGCACGTTTAAAATACCACTTAGATCAAAGCCTAATGAGCAGGAGCACTAAACCATAACGGGTTATAAACAAAACATGGCACAAACAGAAAAAGTTTATTTCCCCCTCCTCTTGCTGTTCAAAACAAGTAAATAGGTGGCTGAAGAATCACCAAACAGGCTGGGTCTAATCTCCTTCATAAGTTTTACAATAAGCCTTCGTGTTTCCTAGAGACATGCAGTCTCATTCTTAAAGCACTTGCACGCGCCTCATTCAAGTCAATGGCTCCTGCGGGACTTAATCTAGCCGTCAGGATGTAGGCAAGCCTACCTCAAAATGCAACGTAACCAATTTAAGGCTGACTTACAAAGTCACCAAAGGAATCTGGAGGTTCACTTCTAGCCTGATATAGGCTAGAAGATGTGGACATTCAAGATGTGGTTCAAATCAGCAGCTGAAGCTGTAACACTCAAACAGATGAGGAGTGATTCGAGGTTGAGGTTCAAAGAAAAGTTATTTTGATTTTGCCTCAAAGTGGGGCACAGTCATAGTTGGTTATGGCAGAGAAAACAAAACACTCATTGGGTGAAAACATACATGATGCTAACTCCACTTTAACACCATTTTAACATTACTTATGCACATTGCATGGCTGTATTGGTGCCCTATGCAACTGCAACATGCATAAGAAAGTTATTTATTTATTTATTTTTATTTCGCTGCTCTTTTACCCTGCACCCTCCCGCTCACAGAGCAGCTCGGGGTGCCTACTAAAGTGGAGTTAACATCATGTCTGTTTTCACCCATTATCAGGACTGTAAAACTCCATGGTAGGTACAAAGAGGTAAAGGCTGGAGGTGAAGAATAAGTATGCAAAGAAACAGGTGGTGGAACTAAAGGCAGCAGAGCATTAAGGATTACGGGAGGCAAGTATCACAAAGGGTGTTAACAAACTTGACGTTACCCACTCATCAGGAGGTGTGGGGGTGTGAATACACAAGTAGCTGACTTAACAGTAAGGATGAGACTTTCGGTTTCAGTTTGAACTGAGGTATCAAAAAAGTGTGCCCTCTCAGTTCCCTATTTTCAGATCTGTACCTTCCCATTGAAGTCAACAGGGAAATCTTCCAATTGACTTCAGTGGGAAATTTTCCCATTCAAGTCCACTCTTTCCTGGCTGGAAGAACTCAGCGAGTGGTGCTCGGGGATTGTTCTTCTCTCCGGGACCTCATGTGTGGAGTCCCACAAGGTTCTATTCTGTCACCTCTCCTGTTCAACGTGTATATGCAGCTGCTCAGTGAGGTCATGAGACGATATGGGGTGCAGCGTCATCAATATGCTGATGACACCCAACTCTACCTCTCCTTTTCATCAGACCCAGACCCAGCAGTCTCGGTGCTTACCCAGTGTCTGGCGGCTGTGGGGGACTGGATGAGGGTGAGCCAACGGAGATTGAATCCCGACAAGATGGAGGTGATGATGGTGGGTAGGGCAGTGGGCGTAGCAGCTCCCATCATTGATGGGATTCACCCCCCACTGGTCCCCTAGGTTTGCAGTCTGGGCGTGCTCCTCATTTCTCAGCTCCGCTTAGATGTGGAGTTGGAGGCTGTGCCAAGAAGTGCGTTCCGCCAATTACATCTGGTGCGTCGGTTTCAGCTGTATGTCTCGGATGGCGACCTAGTCACCATCGTCGATGCATTAATTACCTCAAGACTGGACTATTGTAATGTGCTCTATGTGGGGCTACCCATGGTGATGGTTTGGAGACTGCAGCTAGTGTAGAATGCAGTGCTCCGTCTCCTCATGGGGGTGGGCCACCGTGAGCACATTTAACCAGTGTTCCAGGCTCTGCACTGGCTGCCTCTAGTCTTCCAGGCCTGATTCAAGGTGTTGGTGCTGACCTATAAAGCCCTACATGGCTTGGGTCCCACTTATCTGCAGGATTGCCTCACCCCCTGTGTTCTGGATTGGTCCCTGCGGTACGCTGGGAGCACCCTTCTTGAAGTGCCCCGAGTTGTTCGGAGGGGCAACTATGGAGAAGGTGTTCTTGGTGGCCGCCCCTCGACTGTGGAACTCCCTTCTGGCGGAGGCCCCGGACTTCCCCTCCTTCCATTGTCAATGTAAGACTTAGCTGTTCTGCCAGGCTTTCAGTGAGGAGATGGGTGAAGGGTGGGGTTTGGGGGGACAGGGTTAAGTTGGGGGGGGTTGATTTGATTTTATACATCCCCCATTATGGTTGCATTTGTTTTATATATGTGCTATTTTTTATATTTATACTGTTTTAAACTTTTTATTGTAAGCTGCCCTGAGCTGCCTTGGGCAGGAGGGGCAGGGTAGAAGTTATTAAAATAAAATAAATAAGTCAATTGGAAATCTTCCCATTGACTTCAGTGGGAAGGTCAATCATTATTCCCCCACCTCAGAGGGTGGGGATGGGTATCTGCGTCCCCCAAACCTACCAAGGGGGCCCATCTTGACTTCCACCCCCACTCCCAGGGTCCTGCGTGTACTTAAGGTCCATGGGCCTCAGAGGGTGGAGGTTCCAGGAACCTCCATGAGCCTTCTGTCAGGGCATGCTGCCAGAGGTGCACCCCTGGGACGCTGTCTGCTCTGGAGCCGTTCCAGCAGGGAAAAATCTTCTGGGCCCTGGCAGGACCGGCCTTACCGCAGGGTGGTTAGGGGCGGCTGCCCAGGCCCCCGCGCTTGGGGGGGCCCCGCAGTTCAGGAGCGTGTGTAGAAATTTGTATTTATTTATTTTTTAAAAAGTTGGGGGGGGGAACTCGGGTTGGTGCGGTGCCACACTGCACTGGCAGGCAAAAGCGGCACTGCAGGGTCCCTCCCTCCCACCCCCAGAACACCCACCCACGGCTGAGGTGAGGGCCCACCTCCTCCTCCTTTGTCCTCGCAGCACTGCCTGGCCCCGCCTTCTCTCTCCTGGAAGTTGCATGAAAGCAACTTCCAGGAGGGAGAGAGGACCCATGGACACAGCGTGCTGAGCAGAAGGCTGCTTACCTGCTGCTGGCTGCCTGTGCGGAGAAGAGGTCGGAGGAGGCAGCGTGAGGAGTGGCAGGCTGGCGGCGGAGCAGAGCAGGCTGCGCGGGGAGGAAGAGCAGAGCAGGCGGCAAGGGCAG
>QEPC01001643.1:3632891-3648003 GCA_003113815.1 Sphenodon punctatus | reverse complement strand
CTATGCAATAATTTTGTTATTTATGAATTAAGAGAAATAAATAAGGTTAGGTTTAATTAATTAAACTAGGTTTAAGGAAGAAAAGAGACTTTGGGTTAAAATACTTTGGGGTAACAAAGTTGAATGTTCAGAACAATTAGTGATGATTAAATAAACCAGTCTCCTCTTCCTACTACTAATCATTAACTTAACAAAACATTGCCAATATTTGTCCAACTTGGAATTTAAAAGTAACAGTTTTCCATTTGATCGAAAACTCATGGAAATTTGAATCGATTAAATAGGACAGCTATTCTTCCCTCCGACAACAGTTCAAATAAGTTGGTTTAGACACTGCAAAATTAAAAGTCAAATTCAGAGAGAAGTCTCTAGGCTCCACTTATATACTCACTTCACAAGAAGTACCACTGTAACCGGAAGGGCACTGACAAACCTCCACAGCTGATGCCACTTTCTGACCAGTTGAATAGCGATCTGCTACTTCAAGGCTGACGTCACTCAATCTAGATTTTGATTAAGAAACAGGGGGAAAAGTTTGCTTATTAATTTCTGAAGGTCATACAGATTTTATAGGGGTATTCCAGTTAAATGCATATAGGAATGACGAGTGGGATTCTGTGTGCTGCTCTGTTCATTGGCATGCAAATATGAATATTCTCGGTTTCAGTCTCGTAAGGGAATCTCTCTGCTGTTTTGATACTATTCTGTCCGTCATGTAAAGGAGAATATGATTGTCCCACATGGAAAAACTGTCACAATGCTGTATCAGTAGGTGGAAGGCTATTCTTGGTCATCAAGCTACAAGCTTTGATTTCCATTGCAGATGTATAAATAGTCTGTCAAAAATTGAAACCAAGAAATTATTAAGTTTAAATGAATTTAAAATTAAAAGTATTAAAATTATTGAGTTTCAATTATTGGCCATTTTTCTTCTGCAGTTGTGTTTGTTGAAAAAATTCTGATTCATTTATATCTAGAGGGAAACCCATATCCTTCCCATGAGAGAAAAACAAAGAGTCTCTCCTAGCATCTGTTCCAATCCTTTAAAAAGCCAACAATGCAAGAAAGAGAGATGGAAATTTTCTATTGGTTTCCTGACCCAGAATCTTACAGGAAAGAAATCTGCACATGAGACATCAATGGGATTTCTCTGGAGTAAGTGGCTTGTGGATTGCAGCTTATACCCCCAAATAATTATGTTGGCATCTGCTAGATATGTCTGGTATTTTCGTAAAAAAAAAGGCCCTGCAGTAGAAACATACCCCAATTCATTTTACCATGGGGTAGATTTCTATCCCAGCATGGGGTAGAAATGTATCCCAAGAGGTCCGATGTTAGTTGACACATTCAAGCAATTTAAGTGCCAAAAGGACCGGGGTAAAAACTTCTACCCCATGAGACAAACATCATCATATTTTTCATGGGTTAAATTGAGGGATAAACTAAATAATAAATTATAATATTACACGTTACAAGAAATGTTCTAACCCACTGTTACATCTCTTCATAAAGGATTCGGCCAAACACTGGGCACAATCCTGCACCGCTAAAGAAAATGACAAGGCCCCCATTGACTTTAGTTGTGGAAGATTGTGCCCATTAAGGTTCTTGGACAACTCTCCCACAAAAGTATATTTCAGCAAGTCAAGAAACCTTATGATCACAGTAGACCAATCTTTCAATAATTACCTAGTTGACAGTCTCTCCCTGCCCTTTTCTCTTTACACTGTGACCAAATGGCAATTGTTAGAGCAGTGATTCCCAACATTCTTCCTGAGCACACCTTTTGTTGGAGGTTATTTCCTACTTCACTTTAACTGCCCCTTTGTTCCCTACAGCTGAGGGGGAGGGGAGGAGTTAAAGACAAGACTAAAGAGAAAGTACTTACCTCTGCAAGTTTTAAAGTGGGGAAGGTGACCTGTGCAGGGTGATAGTAATTACCGTCACCCGTTTTCTGAGACGCCATTGGAATTTCCTACTTTTGTGTTCCCCTTCCTACAGTATCTTTCTGTATCACACAGATTTCTTGTTATTCCAGTTCCCTCTCCTGGCAGTTCCCTGTAAATTCCCCAGCAGTGAGATCAGGGGAAGGGAAGAGCTATTTAACCTCTGCTTATGGGAGCAGGAGTAAGGATGGGAATACAAGGGAAAGTATTGAGCTGACGAGAGCAAAGCTGGGAAGTTCTGGGGAAGCACTAACACTGGGTGTTTTTACACACACATTTTTCCTGGATGTTTGCTGTTACATCCTGAACTTTCTGTGTGTCTAAATCACTCACCCAGATCTTAAACATCCAGATCGTTGAACTCCTGCATGAAACTTCTCCCAGAACTTTTGTATGTACAAGGTTCTCCTGGGAAACTGCTTTGCTCCTGGGCAGCTGTGGTCACTTGGTTTCCATGGCAGCCTGTCACGTTTACAGCTGCGGCTACTTTAGGCTGCCTCAGGGCAGTGTTTGTGTGAAGAATGCCTCCAGGAACTGCCTCAGGGCAGTGTGTGTGTGAACAATGCATCCGGAACTTACTTGTGGACTTGTAAACCCAGAAGATTGAAACATCCGGAACTTTAACATGTGTGTAAAAATGCCCACTATCTGCTCCGGTTTGGGGTTTCTGATAGAGGTGTGCATCAGGGACCCATGTCATTATTCATTTTTGTTATTAAAAACTGTTGCTATTCATTTTTGTTAATAACGAATTTTCATTTTTCATTATCGGTGTCGTTATTGGTATTGGACAAAACCAAAAATTTTGTTTTCGGTTTCGTTTCCATTTTTGTCAGTGTGTGTGTATGGCGGACTGTGTGTGTTAGACGTGCCAGTGGCAGAAGTGCTAGCAGACTGCATCTCATTATAGCCCTCCCTCCCCCCATGCACTGACAAAAATGGAAACAAAACTGAAAATAAAGTTTTCAGTTTTGTGCAATACAGATACCAATGACACCAATAATGAAAAACAAATTTTTGTTATTGATTTCATTATCATTTTCATTAGTGTAATAACAAAAATGAAACAAAAATTACATTTTCATAACAAAAGTTGTGTCTGCAGAATCTCTAGTAAACTTTCTCTCTTAGTAGTAGTATATTCAATTCAATTCAATTAACCTTTTATTTGTATCCCGCTCTCTCTTGCCTATGGAGACTCGAGGAGGCTAACAACAAAGGTAGAACATACAAAATAATAACAACAACTATAGTTCAATACAAAAACCATAACCCAATAACCCCTCAATGTATCACAGTATATCACAGTCATAATCTTTCATCACCAGCTTATTGCTCTATCCCTGCTGCCACCAGGGAAGAACCTAACCAATTTCAGCCCAGACTTCTGCTGTCAGTGGGAGAAGGGGCCCATCCTTACTACAATTTACAAGAATATACAACAATATTTGTTACTCAATATATAACAATAACTCACATCTATTAAATACAAAACTCACCAGGAATACTGCCTCCCCCTACATCCCCTATAGTCTCCAGGTTGCAGCCCTGTGGCAGAGCCACTGGCAGCTCCTCTTTATGCCCCCCTTTAGCCAGGTCGGGGTCAGGGGAGAAGCCGGCCCAGATGCGCAGCTCCTTTGCTTCCCCCGCCCCTCCGCACTAACTGTCCATGTTGTTGTTGCCCCGCAGATCTTCAGCGGGGACTGATAGCAGTGGCGGTGGCAGTGGCAGAGCATCCCAGCAGCGCCAATGACAGCAACAGTGGCACAACGAACCCCCTCGGAGGTCTGGCAGGTGGAAAAGACCCGGTAAGTGTGTTCCCCCAGGAGCCTCTGGCAGCTCCTCTTTATTCCCCCCCCCCTCAGCCACTTCTGGGTCGGGGTCAGGGAACAAGCTGGCCCAGGTGCGTGGCTCCTTTGCTTCCCCCGCCCCCCCCACACTAACTCTCCATGTTGTTGCCCTGCAGATCTTTAGCGGGGACTGACAGCAGTGGTGGCGGCAGAACATCCCAGCAGTGGCAGCAACAGCAACAGCAACAGCAACAGCAACAGTGGAACAATGAGCCCCCTCGGAGGTCCAGCAGGTGGAAAAGCCCCGGTAAGTATTCAAATCTTGTCTGAAGCCAGCAAGCAGGGTGAAAATACAATGGATAAGTCTCTCAAGGAGGTGCAGTGAACACTTGCTCAGGGTCCGGCCGACAGCAATTCTCCGCAACGAGCCCGGCTCCTGCCCAGACGGAGTAACAATGGGACCGCGGAGGAGGAGGTGCTGCCAAAGCGAGCACAGACTCTCTCTCTTCCATCATCCTACAGTCTACACCATTCCTTTGCTACAAGTTTGCAGAAGGTTTGGAGGGTGGGGAGGATTGGTCATATTTACAGGGAGCACTCCCCAAACTGCTAGAAGTTAAAGAAATAATGTGCGGGACAGAAAAAGACCAACAGTAAATCTAGGGTCTGTCAGATCCAGGCAAGTGCAGACTGTGTAACTGCACAGGGCCCCACCAGACCTTCCAATACATGTGGTCCAGGAATAAATCTGAAATGATACGAGTGCAAAAAGCACTGGCATAAAATGTGAGCCCATACAACCTCAATTTCAGGGAGCTCTGGACCATAGAGGGCCCTAAGCGATCCAGATGGGTCCCCCAACATACAGGAACCATGAATAAACATACATGCAACATATGAGCCTTCAGTGCAGGGACCCAGCCCACGTTTAAGTGAACATCAGAAATGAATTACAGTAACATTTTCCTTTGACTAAGGGGCAAGTCAGTGTCTGTCTATGTAAAACTTTTCTTTCTTAGGAGGAGTCCCGCCACAGCACCATTTCCCAGAATCTGGAACTGAGTAAATCAAAGAATCTGAGACAAAAGATCAATAAACAAAACAAAAATTGCCAGCTTTCTAGCAAATCTTATTTGCCTATTAAAATACAGATGGTCCCCTCCCAGCTCACTGTAAAATAATTTGGTACAATGAGAAGCTGTTACACAAAGAAAAATTTCACCCGGTATTATTCCACATTTGTATTCACCGAGTAGTTCTAATTTTCATTAGGTTCTGCTATTTGGTAAATGGGATTTTAATGTGTTTAACAGTTTTTAGCGTTAAACAGTCACTCATTGAAGGAGGCTGCAGTGCACTGTTTTTGCTTCAGTGTTGTAATTTCTATTCCTTGCTGCCATTGTGCATTCATTAAAATACATAATACTGGCAGTAGTGGGGCTCCGGATCTCAGAGATTAATGAACAATTCCAGCTTCGACATCTAGACCAAATATTTAAGCTGACTGTTACTGTCAGCAGACAACTGTTGACTTCTAAGTACAAACAAGATTAAAAGGGAAGGGGCCATTTCAGGCAGTATCAGCAGAGTTTACGGTCTGCAATGGCAGATATCTGAATCTCATCGGCTTTACCAGGCTCACCAGCAACAGTGCTCATTTTACGTTTATCCAAGTCCCCATATTGAGGGGAGACCCCATGCTTTTCCCTAATTCACCACTCCTTGCTTTTTAAGGTTCTTCCTTTTCAGATTTATCCATTGGGACCAATCCATGATTTGTACATGGATTGCGTGCTAGGTATGCATGTGCAAGTGTTGCACAAGCCACGGGCACCTCATAAGCAGCATGCACAAGTCATGTGCAGTGGACACACAAGGTGTGCATGAGATGCATATACTGCATATGAAGTGCTCAAGGCTTGTGCAATGCGTGAGCAACACTTGCATGTGTGCATGTACCACACAGTGTGTGTGTGTGTGTGTCTCTTCACACAGACACCTGCCTCGCCTCTGACCCGTCTCATCCATGGGTAGGCTGTCTGTTTAAGGCAGCCCACCAGATGTGGAGGTGGAGTGGAGGCAGGACAGGCTGTCCCTGCTCTGGGGCGCCCTACTGGTGGTGCTCAAATGTCCTGGAGCACTACCAAGAGAACAGGCAGCCCAGTCCTGGGGCCACAGCCAGAGGCCGGGCTGCCATCTGTCTGCTCAGCAGACAGCTACTTCAGCCCCGCTATAAGCCAGGGGTTGCCCTAGCAAAACTTCAGCACTGCAGGCAATACACCCGCAATGCTATGGTGTGGGGGAGGGGTGCCACACAGACAAACCATGGGCCCCAGCAGCTGCCAAGTCCATTTAAAATGGACCCAGGCATGGGTACAAGTGGGCAGATGCAGGGGTGCACCCACAGTCTCTCTCTGGGGCTATGCACTCCCACGTCTATGGGAAATTACCCAGTGTGTGCACAAGGCTTGGATTGAACCCATTGTCTTTGTCTTCATTTGCATGCTTATTCCTCTTCTCCCATCTGTGCTCTGTCTATGTAACACTTATCTTAGCAGCTCCAGAAGTGCTGAATAGTAACAGCGAGAAGAATTGCTACTGCTAGAGGCATCCTTGGAGCAGTCCGAACAATGTTGGATTAAATAGCGTAATGCAACAGACCTGTTCACTTCTTACCTTTTCCTACACAGCTCAGCACTAGGCTCACTTAAAAGTCAAACAAATTGACTGAAATCCTGAAGAAAAACAACACTGACCTGTCCATCACAGAAAGAAAGTGATGGGCCACTTTCAGATCACAGTTATTACAAAGAACTCAAAGATCCCCCATTACAGTTCACAATGGAACTCAAGGACATCATGAAAGCTCTTCCCAGGGAAATTCAGGAGAAACTATCTAATATCATCCCTAGGAACTCTCTACATGCTTACACAAACATAGGAACCCAGGCAGACCTATTATATCTGACCTTGGCACACTCACCAAAAGAATATCAGGACTCATAGAAACTAGGGGTGGGACATCTGGCAAAAACCCAGTTACCGGTTTTACCGGTTTACAAAAAAACGGTTTACTGGATTAAAACCGGTTTACCGGTACCGGATTTATTTCATTGATTTCAATGGGGAACTGTCCCCATTGAAATCAATGGGGGAAAAAACCAATACCTCCCCCCCCCGGCTGTGTGGGTGGAAGGGGGGACACCCCCCACCCACCCTGCCCAGCCTGGATTTTAAAAAAATATTTTTTTTACCCTAAGTCCCTACTAGTGCGGGCTCCGGGCTGCCGCTGGCAACCCGGAGCCTGCAACAGCAGGTACTAGGGTACTAGGGTGAACCCGGAAGTTCCCCGGAAGGCCTAGTAAGCGCTGAAGCCACCAGCCAGCGCTGAAGCCACCGGACCGCCATGCTGCTGCCGCCTCCACCGCCGCCCGGAGCACCAAAGGTAGGCGATCCCTAGGTGGGCAGGTAGGGTGATCCCTGGGGTGGGGTGTGTGCTAAACCACCCCCACCCCAGAGATCACCCTAGTACCACAGTACCTACCTGCTGGTGGGGGCTCTGGGTCGCCGGCGGTGGCCCGGAGCCCACACTAGCAGGGACTTTGGGGAAATTTTTTTTTTAAAAAAATCCAGACTGCACAGGTTGGGTGGGAGGTGTCCCCCCTTCCACCCACACAGCCTGGACTGGGGAGGGAAAGTGGTTGGGGTTTTTTTGTTTCTTTTTTTACATTGCGGCCATTCATTTCAATGGCCGCAATGTAAAAAAATCCAGCACGGGGGAACCGGTACCCCTAAATACCGGAGTAATCCGATGCTGCTGGTACAGCAAAATACCAGCAGTATCAGATACTGGATGTACCAAACTTCCCAACCCTAGAAACCATTCTCAAACCACTTGCCAAACAAAGGGCATCCACGATACCACCAACTTCCTCTGCAAACATTGCAACATAAGAAACCTTCCTCACTACACCATCCTTGCAACCATGAATGCTGTTTCACTATTCATCACATTGCTCACACTGATGGCATTGCAGCCTGCCTGAAATACCTGCAGGATAATGGAGAATACTCGGATAGCCACCCCAAGCACATTACAAAGCTCATCCATTTCATCCTTACATACAACAACTTCACATTCAATGACAAACTATGTACAAAAAACGCATTCACCAAACGATTCTTATACCTCAGGTACATAGATGAAGTGACTCCACATGAGCTGCAGAGGGCTCAATCCCCATATGCCCCGTGGCAGACAATTGCTGCAACTACATTCGGGGCCAGTGTGGTGAGCAGGACAGATGGCCAGCCCCTCTGTGGGGCAGCTGGCCAGCCAGGCCACTGTCAGCCATCCCACCACACCCAGTGGTGGGCTGAGGCACCACTCACATAAGTGGGCATCCGTCCCTGCCCCTCTCCCCTGTCCAGTCAGTGCACTATCCCACCTCCAGCTGTGATGTGGCCATGCAGGACAGGAGATAGCACCCACCATTCAAACCTCTGCAGTGGACCTCACGGTGGGGCAGACACGAGTGGCAGTACGCTACCTTGCTTGAGCAGCTTACCTCACTTTGGGTAAGGCTGCTACACGCTGCATCCTTGGCCTTTTTCTGAGGATGCAGCACATAGCAGCCAGTTGCCTGCGTCGCCATGAGATACGGGGAACATCTGACAGCCGTCAGGCACACGATGCACTGTATTACATGATTAGGCTGCCTAGAGTGGGGTAAGGCTGCCCAAGGCACAGTAAGGGCATTGTGTGGCTGCACCCATGATGTTTTAATTATTTGGACAGGCAGTCTGGAGTGGACTCACTTTGAATTCCACTCTGCCTTCAATAATCACCACCTCTCTATCAAAATAACCCTGGAATATTCCCATACCAGGATCAGCTTCCTGCACAACAGTGTCAGCATGCACAATGGCACCCTACAGAAAGCAATATACCAAAAACCAACAGACCATCATAAACCTCTTGTTGTCACCTGCCACCCCACACTGGAACTGGATGATACATGGCATCATCAAACAGCTACAACCTATACTTGATGGGGACAAGTCCCTAAGAGAAATCTTTCTTGAACCACCTCATCTGGCTTTCAAATGTCCCCCAAACCTCTCACAACTGATAATCTGGAGCAAACTGCCTGTCCACCCAGGACAGCCCAACCTCAACAGGAACAAGACCCTGCCAAAACAGCCTGTGCAAAGTTTTCAAACACATTTCTACTACAACCACTGTCAACACCCCGTACAGAAAAACCATTCAAAATACAAGGGAAATACACCTGTGGATCCCAAAATGTAGAGTATTTAATTTGGTGCATGAAATACCCCCATGGAAACTATGTTGGTAAAACCCAGCAACCCTTACACCAATGAATGAACTTACATAGAAATATGATCATGAACACAAATAAGGACTCTACAGTGGGCAGTCACTTCTTCCAAAGCATCCACTCCATCTCTGATCTCCCAGTTCTTATTGCTAAAGGAAACCTACAGAACACCTTCAAAGAAAACAGGCCTGGGAACTAAAATTCACAACTTTATGAGATTCCAAATATAATGGACTCAGCAGAGACCTACACTTTTCAAGACATTAGATGAGGGGTGCCCAAACGTGTCCAACCGGAGATCTACCGAAGCACGATGATAACCTTTGGAGATCCCCCCTCCCCCCGCCTCCCATCCAGGCTGCTGCGGGCAGTGGGCTGGGTGGGGGCAGCAAGCAGGAAGGCGATCAGGGAGCAAGGGGCCTAAGCGAGGGAGCTGTGTCCCGGGAAGCTATCAGCTCCTTGTACACACTGAGGACAGGAGAACAGAGCAATTGCGGGCAGCAGACTTTGGCAGAGACAATGGGGAAGAAGGAACTGACAGATGATCCCAGGATAGACTCAGAATGGTCATGTTATCGATGTTCTGATTGTGTTTTTAGCTCTGTCTTTAAATGTCCAGCATTTATTTCTCTCTCTCTCTCTCTCTCATCCTCCAGTGCCCCACCAGTTACCTTGTCTTATCCACTCTCATCCATGTCATTCTGTGCCTCCTCATATATACCTGTCCTAAATTTGCTCAGTTTATATATTTCTGAATGGCTAAGCTACCGAACTCACTCTTTGAATTCCACTCTGACTTCAACAACAAAGTCAGATAGTCCAACAAAGCTGGTCCAATAAAAGAGATCAGTTGAACTACTCTGTTTCCATCTCTTTAAAAGTTCCAGAAGTCTGATAAACTCTATCAGGTCTAGCAGAGTTTCCGAATTTAAATACAGAAAGTTTCTACCATTCCCATCTGACTGCTACATTTGACAGTTATCCACATGTTCTTATTCTTTTAAAAAATGTTTTTTTATTTAGATGGAAATATGAGGGAACTTCTTAATTATGAACTGTAAGAAAGATTGCATCCTGCACTTTTTGTGAGAAAAATCACTATTCAAGAAAGTCATGAATTTGAATTGCTATTCAAGAAATGCCCTCAGATTCTTAACTAACCTGGATGTTGCTGCTATAAATGCCAGGGAAAATGTACTAATGAAAAGAGGGACAAAATTTCATGTCAAAACTTTGGATGAAAAATGGGATTTTAATGGTCCTAGAAACTTCTGATTTGGGCTTTCAAGAGTTTTGAAGGGGAGAGAGAGAGACCAAAATAGCAGTTTTCCTAATATTAGATGTTTTAATGGAAAATTGATTTTGCTCTCTTGGTTTTTGGGGCTTGGTTCTCAATGGGGTCTCTTCCTCTCAAATTGCTCCTTCAATGACTCTCGTGCTGGTACCTTCTCTGTGTCACTCTCTCTGTGGGAGTTCTTCAAGTCTCTGTCTTCGGTCTTCTTCTATTCTCCCTTTGCAATCTCTCTCTGGGCAAACTCATTGAATCTCACAGCTTCCAGTATCATCTGTATGTTGACAACACTCAACTCTTATCTCTCTCCACTCCTACACTCTCCCCTTCCATCTAGTCTCATTTCACTGACTGTCTCTCTAACATCTCTGCTTAGATGTCTCTCCGTCTCCACCAACTCAAGCTTAATATGGCCAACTCCTCATCTCCCCCCACCAAAATGTTCCTCCTCTTCCTTCTCAGCTTCCATTGATGGTGTCACCAACCAGCCTGTCCCACAGCCTGGGGTTCATCTTTGACTCCTCCCTCTCCTTTACTCTGAGATCCAGTCTGTTGCTAAATCTTGTTGCTTTGCTCTGCATAATATTGCAAAAATCCATCCCTTCTTTATTGCTTCCACTACCAAACCCGTAGTCCATGCCCTAGTCATCTCACGCCTTGACTACTGCAACTTTTTAATTGGTCTCCCCCGTTCTGACCTCACCCCCACTCCCTACCTAAAATGAGACTCTGAAGCAGTATTCTGTGACTGCAGGACAGATGACAAAACATGTGTTAAATCAGGGACCTCACAGAAAATCTGGGACAATTCAGAGCTATGGAGTGAGTGGAACTAGAACTTGACATGCTGTAGATAGGTCATTATTACTTCGGAACTTGGGGGGGTGGGAGCCAGGAGACTAAACAGTGACTGGCCCAAGATAAACTTGGTAATAGGGCCAAAATCAAACATCCAAGGAAATTTTAGATTTCTACGGTGTGAAATACAAGAGTTCACCTACACAAATGGCATATCAGTAAACTACGGTTGCTTACGATGACTAACATTTCAGTCTCTGCAAATTGGGAGCTGTGTTTAACCATCTTAAAAATTAAAATAATAGACTGGCTGATTTAAGATGCTCCCTATGGAAGTAAATTCTGTATCATTGCTCGCTACTTGATTGTTGTGTTTCAGCCTGATGATACTTAAAATGACTCCGTTTTAAATCATAAGCACCAGGGTCAAATAAAGCACTGTAAAATGCCAGCTGATTCTTCTATCTAGAAATGTGCTGCGGTGCAGCAGAGATATTCTCATTTTCTCCTTCAGATATCGCTTCTCGCAAGATGCGTAATCGCCTGAATGCCTCCAACTTGTTTAGATCACTGAAGTGAGTGTCAGTTAGGAACATTTAATTTATTATACCTCATGAGTTGAAAGCCACACTGGTACTTAAATTGAAATCGAGTTCCATATTACAATTTTACAAATATGATTAAGCCACTGGGCAATTAATATATAAACAAAGGATAAATCTAGTACTGGGAACCATGCTGACTTTGGCCCACCTGGAGTTACCACAAAAACACTAATGGAATTCGAGATGCAATGTTAGCTTTGGAGAATGAACCACAGAATTTTAGATCACATGGACAGTACACAACAGTCACCTAGATGGGAGAGCTGTTATGCCAGCTCATATTAACATCCTCAGTGAACATGTCATTCACTTTATAGGAAGGCTTATGAAGACTTCAAATGAAAGAGATGATTTTAAGAAGCCTCGACAGTAGAATAATCTGAAATAAATTAGGGGGAAAGACTTGGGATTAGCTGGTTTTAAATACAAATAATAATAATACAAATTCCTTTGGCTACATTTTGTCAATATAGTTGTTTTTCATTCTGAGAGGCAGAGGCTCCATCTCCAGTACGCTATGTTTAGCATGCACAGTCTACAGGGAAACCATAATTAAGACCTTCCTTTCATATTTAAGGAATCCCAATACTGGGCACCAGGACACTGACTTTCAAATGCAAGGCAATTACATTGCCTCCAAAGAGATTTATTTATGGAACTGCAATTGTCTCCCTAACAGTCCCTAGGATTTCTCTTTGTTGCAGGGTTTCCAGAAGAACCTAAAAATAAATGTTAGAAAGCTGGTGAGAAACACAAAGTATCTGAAGCTGCAAAAATTGAAATGGCTGTTATTGAGAGAGAAAAAATAGTAAGCAGCTTATTAAATTGCACCAACTTCAACTCTGCACAAAGAGAAAAGCATGTGTCAAGTTTGTGTGCAGAATATTGTGTCAGACGCAGTTTCCACATCTACCTGTAGATGGCATTCATCCCATAGCTGTATACGGCTCTTATGAGCAGTCTCTTTACATTTGCCAGCACAGTCATGTATTCCTTCTTGCTGACCGGAGTGTTGGTGCCATGCAGAGTAAAGAAGTCATGTTTCAGCAACACTTCTTCAGTGTGTTCTTCAAACGGCTGCAAATGAATCCCCTCCTGTGAAGTGCTGATACTCAAGCCATTTCCCTAGAAATATATATATATATATATATTAGGGGTACTTACATTTTGAAAAGAGAGGCAGAAATGATGCAATATCATTATAGACTTTGGTGAGTGCATTGTAGTAGGGACAGTACACAGCAAGCATGTCCTAAGTCTTCCAATAATAATGGAAGCTTGGCTGGTGGTGGAAAATACAGCCCATGCAAAATCTAGGTAAAACCATAACAGAGCCAGTGACTTCCCATTGACATGACACAGTGGCCCCCGCAGGGTCCCTACGTGAAGTTTGATTGTAGGGTCCTACCCTACACTGCTAGCAACAGTGGGGAGTATATGTGTGCCAATGAATCATCTATGCACAATGCCTATTATTATTAACATTTATATAGCGCCAGTCGTGTGACCTGGTGCTGTACAGAACATAGGAATAGATGCGGTCCCTGCCTGTGGCTTACAATCTAAAAGACAAGGAGGGGGAGACAGGGAGAGGGGACAGTGGGAGTGTCCCCATGACTGTGGGCCAGGGCCACACATTCACCAAGGGGTGCACCAAGGGGGGGCATGTTGTTTTTCGTTTTTCATTTTTGTTATTTAAATTTGTCATTTTAGTTTTCATACACATCACATTTTCCTTTTCCTTTCGTTTTTGTTTTCTATTGGTTTCAATGGAAAACACATTTTCAGCTGTGTCTTTGTGTTTCATTATATTTGGCTGAATCTTGGAGGGATTGTACCTACAATGGGAAGCATTAAGTGTACCAAATTCCAAAAAGATTGGATAAACAAATCCAATTTTATAAGTAGTTTAATTATATTATTTTTTCAAAAATATTCATATACATTCTTAGCTGTAACTTCTTTGCCTCATATTTAATGTAGATGACACTTGGCAGGTTTATACCACTACCCATATTTACTATCTCTGCCAACTTTCAGAAGGATTGGATAAAGGGTCCTGGTGGTATAAGCAATTAACTTATAAATATATGTCTGACTGTAACATATTTTTAGTCAAACCAGTATGCATGAAATTTGGCAGGGTTGTATATCACACTTTCACAATCAGCTCTGCCAAATGTGATACAATTTTATATGCCTGCACAGCATATACACAGAAGGAGCCTATGCCAGGGATTCTCTTACGTGTCACTGTGGTATAAGATCGGTTGGTGATGCTAATTGGCCAGCAGAAATGTCAACCAAATATCCTCATTCTGTGCTGTGACCATCCAGGGCTGGCCCCAGGGTTTGTGAGGCCATGTGCAGAGTCTTGGTGCGGGGCCTAATTTGTATAATTAGGTCCCACCTAATTATGCAAATGTATAAATTTACATAAAACTTACTCCCTCTGGACAAGAAGGATTCCCATTCTCCACCCCTCTGAGCAACCACGGAGAAGCATGGCCTCCTAATGCTTCCCCCCATCCCCAGCCGAGTGTCTACCACCACTCCCCAGGAGTGGTTCCACTGCAGGGGCAGCCAAGCGGGCAGGTGAGGCAGGCACAGGGAGACTGACTGCATCCACTGCCTTACTGGAGGAGGGGGTGAGCTTAGCCAGTCTGGCCTCCAGGGCCTGTTGCTTCTTGCTGCTGGTGCCGCCGGTGCCTTGTGCACGCATGCAGTGCGACCGGTCCAGAGGTGCTGCTATCACACACACAAGACACCCAAAATGCAGCCAGCTTATTAAGCGCATTATGCCATGAAAAGAGACATATAACCAGTTCAGTTGTGTCCCCATAATCAGTTCATGCTTCCCCCACCCCATAACTAGTTCATTTGTGCCCCTGCCCCCATATAATCAATTCACGCTGCCCCCCCACCCATAACAATTTAATTTGTGCCTATGGGGCAGTGTGAATTGATTATTTGGGGGGCGCAAATGAACTGGTTATGGGGTGTGGGTTTAAAGACAGTATTCCTGTTAGCAATAACTTCATTAAGAAGATTTAGTGAAATAGCAGCCATAATAATCTCAGAACCATAGTTGCAGATTTATTTTCCAAGACAGAATAGATATTGCTTTACATCCTAAATTCCTACCTAAGATCAGGGCCCCGAGGGAAACGCGGGTCTGCGAATCGCAGATTTCCCGCGGAATTCCCCTCCCCCCGCGGAATCTCCTGCCCCGCTTACCCCAGCGCAGAATTTCCAGCCTGCGCTGCGGGGACGCGGGGCAGGAGATTCCATGAGGGGAGGGGAATGAAAAAACCCTCGGGGCTTCCCCTCCCCAGCCTCC
>QEPC01001643.1:3616928-3629335 GCA_003113815.1 Sphenodon punctatus | reverse complement strand
TGGAAGGGTGAGAGAAGGGACAGAGGAGGAGCGAAGTGCACGGGCTGGAGTATGGAGGGCGATAAGTGCAGAGAGGTAGGGGGGAGCAAGGTTGTGAAGAGCTTTATAGGTGAATTAGTCAGCCTGGATGTGTAAACTATGTCTCCTGATTGTTGGAATGCTATCCCCAAAGTCCCAGTTATGTTCCTTCTATGCCCGCCTTGAACCCACTACCGATTGGTCCTGTAAAGCTGGATGCGTGCAGTAATTGGCCAGTGAATGTGTCTGTCAGTCTGTTGGGTTGCTCCCCATCCTCCCTCCTACAACCTCCTCCCCCCTACCATGCCAGGTGCCTGCCTCTGACTGGCACTGCATGTGATGCTATTTATCTTAATAATGGTCTTCTAGAGGACAATTTAAATTGCTTATAAAATTGGGTTCCTTTATCAAATTGTCATGTAGTTTGGCAGATATGACAGGGAAGATATGTGATACATTCCTGCCAAATGTCTTGTAACAGGATGAAATATAAAAATGTTACAGCTGGAAATGTATTTTAAAATTAATGTCTTATACCATCAGGACACTTTATCCAATCTTTCTGAAAATTGGCAGAAATTTCAAGTTTGTGGAAGGACATAATCTTCCCAGGTTTCATGCAAATTAGATGGAAGATAAAGAAGTTGTAGCCATGAATGTGTATGGAGCTTTTCTTAAAATCACAACGTTCAATTGCTTCTAAAATCAGTTCCCTTTATCTAATCTTTTCAAAAAGTGGTACACATAGTGCTCTATATTGGGGGTACAATCTCCCCAGTTTCATAAGCATTGAATAAGAATCAAAAAGATTATAGCCAGAAATACGTTTTTCATTTCCCTCCCTTTATTTCAAAAACAGAAAGTTGTTTTCATTTCTATTTTTATTATTATTTGTCATTTTTGTTTTTGTAATATCAATAACAAAAATGACAAATTTAATTATTGTTATTGTAATAACTAAAATGACATGCACCCCCCTAGTGCCACCACTTGCAATTTGACCCTGCGACTGCCAAATGCCAAAAATGGGAGTCTCGGGGTCAAAACATGAGAAGTGACAACCCCATATGAACCTGGCCCTCTTGATCAGACATCAAATCCATCCTAGTTGGGTTAGTTTGAAATTTAGCCTAGTAAAGCAACAGGTAAAATGCCATCGAATCCCCACAATGCCCAAAGTAATCAAATGCCATTACAGGCCTAATTTAAATGCCCTCCAAAAACATCCCATGCAAATCAGATGTCCACACTCTCTCTTTCACAAACACTCTCACACTGGATTTCTTTAGACAGACACCTGCTCCGCTCCTGCTCCATTCCACCCCCAGATGGCCTGCCATCCGTGTAAAGGCAGGCCACCCTGGGGTGAGGCAGAGCAGGAGCTGGGGCCAGCTCTACTTGCAGTGCTCCGGAACATCCCAAAGCACCACCAGTGGAGTTGGCCACCCAAACCCGGAGCACTGGCTGGGGGCGGAGCAGCAGTCAGTCTAAAGGCTGGATGGCTGCTGCAGTTCCGCTCCCAGTCACTGATTGCCCTGGCAACCCCCTTAGAGCTACTCATCCACCCGCAGCTCTATGGTGCAGGGGAGGGACACACGTGGGCACACTGTAGTCTGTGGTGGTGGTAGGGATGGGAAAACGCGGTTCGACAGTTCGGAGTTTGAACTGAACTTGGTCTGTTCGGATGACTGAACACGAATCTGAACATGAACTGACCGAACTGAACTAGATCCAAACGTCGAAATGACTGAACAGTTCGGTCAGTTTGGATTGCGTTCAGGTGAGTTCGTGTGGCAAAAAAAAGTGTCACTGGAAGGTCAAACGTGACAGGGAGGGGGTAGTCAGCTGAGGAGCAGACTTCCAGGCACCAGGGGTGGAGAGGCTTGGAGTACCAGCCAGCCTGCCCAGTCACCATCCCTTTTCGCCTCAGACCACTGGCTTCGTAGTCTGCGATTGGCCACGGGCTAGGCTGCACAGAGCCAATAGGGCTTGTGGTGAGGCGGGCACAGCAAGAAACAAAACTGATTGCGTCCCCCCTTCCCAACACCTTCTGAGCTAGTCACTGTTCCAAACAGCAGGTGTTTCAGAAGGCTCCCTCTCTCAAAGCAATTTTCGTTCCTTCCTATTCCTAATCCATTGAAATCCTCCTCCTATTTCATCCATCCAATCCATTTACCTCCATATTATCATTTATTTAGATTATATTAGATAGATTTAGGTGTTATTTTTTGTTTTTAACGCCCCCCCCCCCCGTGTTCCCTGTGTTCAATCTTTCTTCCTCCCTCCCCCCTCCATTCAATCCTTTTCCCTCTCCATGTTATTCCACCCCTGATTCCCTTCCCCTGTTTTAAGTTTTGGATTTATTTAGAGTAGGATTATTATTAGATTGATTTTCATTTCAGTTTTGTACCCCTCCCTGTGTTCTTTGTATTTGCCCCCGTGTAATATTGTAAATATAGATAGTTTTTATATAGACAGTTACTAGATAGATATAAATAGTAGTTAGCTTAGTTATAGAGATAGATAGAGATACAGTGTGTTTGTAGGACAATGCCTTTGTAGTTAATTATTAGGATATTCCATTTAGTTCAATAGGTTTTAGAATAGTTAATAGCAGTTAGATTTAGTGTAGAGATAGATAGATATAAAAAAAGAAACAGTCACTCCAGCCCCAGGACCCACCATCGGGGTTCTGGGGCCAAGTTACAGGCAGGGAGGGCTGTAGCCAATATGTACCTAGAAACTGCCACTCTAGCCCCAGGACCCATCGTCATGGGTCTGGGGCCATCATTCTTCACACAGAGATTTTTCCAAAGCATTGAGAAACAGCCACTCCAGTCCCAGGACCTGCCACCAGAGTTCTGGTGGCAAGTTATAGGCAGGGAGGGCTGTGGCCAATACCTAGAAGCTGCCACTTTAGACACAGGACCCACCGGCATGGGTCTGGGGCCATCATTCCTCACACAGAGAGCCAATTTTCCAAAGCATCAAGAAACAGCCACTCCAGCCCCAGAAGTCACCACCAGGGTTCTGGGGCCATGTTACTGGCAGGGAGGGCTGTGGCCAATACCTAGAAACTGCTACTCTAGTCCCAGGACCCACCGTCAGGGGTCCGGGGCCATCATTCCTCACACAGAGAGTCGATATCCCAAAACATCAAGAAACAGCCATTCCAGCCCCAGGACCCACCACCAGGGTTATGGGGCCAAGTTACAGGCAGGGAGGGCTGTGGCCAATATAAATCTAGAAGCTGCCACTCTAGCCCCAGGACCCACCATCATGGGTCTGGGGCCATCCTTCCTCACACAGAGGCGATGTCTTTCCACCGCATCAAGAAACAGCCACTCCAGCCCCAGGACCCATTGACAGGGTTCTGGGGCCAAATTACAGGCAGGGAGGGCTGTGGCCAATATCCAGAAGCTGCCACTCTAGCCCAGGATCCAGAGTCATGGATCCGGGGCCATCATTCCTCGCACAGAGAGCCAATTTTCCAAAGCATCAAGAAATAGCTACTCCAGCCTCAGGACCCGCCACCAGGGTTCTGGGGCCAAGTCACACAGAGAGCCAATTTCCCAAAGCATCAAGAAACAGCCACTCCAGCCCCAGGACCCACCATCAGGGTTCTGGGGCCAAGTTACAGTCAGGGAGGGTTGTGACCAATATCTTTAAACTGCCACTTTAGCCCCAGGACCCACTGTCATGGGTCTGGGGCCATCATTTCTTGCACAGAGATCCTTTTTCTGCCCGAACCGAACACAACTGAACCAAATGGCCGAACCCAAACACTGCAAATAGACCGAACGGCCAAACCGAATGGGTGAACCGAACCGGTCCAAACCGAACAGCCGAACCCGAACCGCGACCTGTTCACCCATCCCTAGGTGGTGGTAGCATCCATTTAAACTTACCACACCACCAGAGCAGATCTGGGGGTGGCCACTCCCAGGTCCATCTAAAAACACCCACTCTGCTCTCCCCAACCCCACACCTGGAAATGTAACAGTAGCTTCTCTTGCTGCTCTGTGGCTTCCAGAGTTGTTCCTTGCTGACTGTTGTTCAGTCTGGCGACCCCCTAATAATCTAGAGGTGCAAATGGCAGCAAGGAATTCTCTCAGTTGCAGCAGTAACAGTTCCAAGATTCCTACTAGCAGCAGAAAATAGGGCAGCCCACTGGAGCCCAGGGCTTTGCAATCACATACAGCAGTGCTCCCACATGCTGCTTTGGAGCCCCATAAAGTTGTATGGGTTGTTAATTGACCCTAACACCACCCCTGGCATGACAAATCCCAAATAACTCTGGAGTCCAGTATTGATGCTGGAATAATGCCGGTGGCTAAAGTACTTTAAAGTATCTACACAGCATGTGTATGTTCCAATTGGCTGATTTATTCCTTTTTAAAATTCTTTTTAATACAAATGCACTCTTGCTAGATTTACTAATATTGTCAATATTGGATCCTCTTTGACTACCCTGTTTTTAGTCATAGAAGGTTTGATTCTTATTTGTTGTTTTCAATGGGCTGAGCACACACCTTTACATGTCACCTTTTTCTGCTTACTTTGGGTAACCACCAGCCATTGTTGAGGATCTGAAAAGGTGGACAAAAGTCAGTCACTAGAACCACCACTCCCTACCTCTAGGATGACATCAGACTGAAGTATTGCTTGAGCATCTTCTTCCTGCCCTGTGAGGTCATAAGAGACGGTGAATTTCAGACGTCCTCCAGCAGCTGTTATCTACAATAAAGAATAATGATGCTGATTACATGGCAGGAAATATGCCTTTAACCTTTTTTGGCCTACTCTTTTCTTATTATGGTTACTTCCAAAGGAACTGATTTCCAGTGTAGTGAAAGCAGGTGTGGATGATACAGTGCCTCAAGGGGGAGTCCTCATGAATTGCTCCCCCCCCTCCTTCTCCTCCATGTGCATGCACACATCAGTGAACTTGCTCCCACCTAATAGCATTTCCCCCCAGTACCAGTCAAAGGATGCAGATCTCCCAAATGAAACAACACACATATGGCAGCAGTTCCTCAGACACAGATTTAAAAGCTATGCAAATGAATTTCTCTTAGACTCTGAAGCAAAAAGGGGGAAAAAAAATTGTGTGTGTGTCAAACATAGGGTTTGAATGCTGAAATCCTTTCAGCAACCATCAACTCTATCTTATCATTGCTCCCCTAAAAAAACAAAAAACTCCACCAAAACCTTCAATAGAGGAGGTAGTGCTAATTCAGATGGCAAAATATGTACATAACGCAAGCAGAAAAGCAAGACAGCTAATGAATGCTTCCTTAGTATGGATTGTAACCTAAAATTAGAGGAAAGCATGTAGTCAAACCAATTTAGCTGAAAAGCGTGCTGCAATTCTCTTTCCCCCCAGTCTGACTCACGCTCCAGAATAAGAGACTAAATAACCTCAAGCCATCCCTTGTCTTTTCTCTCTCTATTTTTTTTTTTTTAGCATCCACATTCAGCACAGACAATAACATCTCAATGTCAGCTCCGCTGCCTGGAGGGGGTCCCGAACCCGTCGGGGTGCCTCCTGGCGGCATCAGGGGCGGCCCCGACTCGCTCATGCCCCACCCCCCTCGGGGACACAGGTTTCAGGAGGCTTGACAGAAACACTGCCCACCGAGCCCAGGCTTTGGCCTGTGGCCACGCCCCTGACGTCGGGGCACGACGTAGGGATTCCCCCGCCCCTGCTCCGGCACTCAGAGTGCCTGAGGGCATGCACAGGGGCGGGGCTTAATGCTTAAAAGCCAGCGCCGCAGATTCAGTGGCACTGGTGATTGCAGAAAGACCGACCCCCCGCTTGAACTGTGTGTTGTGGAATTCTTGCTGGAGCACGTGGAGTCTAGAGCCGTAATTTGGACCTTCCTCACCTTCAACCTGGATGACATCTGTGAGTCACTATGCCTGGAGACCGTGTGGAGTGTGTGTGTGTTGCCTTATTCACCTTCCCCCCATCCCTCACCCTTCCGTGAAACCCCTTTTCCCCCATCCTCCTTCACCAGCCCTCACGTTGCATCCTTCCCGCCCTTCGACCCTCAAGAGCTTGGACTAAGGGTTGTAGGGGCAGACCTTGGCTTTCCTGTGTTCCCACGCCCTATGATGATAGGGGTCTGTTCTCTTTAATTAGAGGTAACAACCAGCACCCTATCCTGATGGACATTTTCCTTGCAGGGCGCGTGCCCTTACTCGGGACAAGCCTCGGTCGCGTGTGGGTCCATGTGAACATTCCTCAACTCCCCCACCCCGGTGACACTCAGAGGGAAAAAAATGAAACAGCCGTGATCATTTTTAGGGCATGAATCAGAGCTATGGTCATGAAGGAGTGCATTCACTGCAAAAACAATACTTTTGCTCTTTTTCTTGCACTGAGACACTGTAAATAAAGCACTAAAATATCTGACGAAAGCCTCCACTTCATATTCCAGTGTAATGTGCAAACCTACCCTTGGAGATGAATGCCAAGCACGTCAGTGCATATTTCCAGTGAATATTTTGTTAAATCTGTCAGCTGCTTTTGATACTGTTGACCATGAGATGTTGGTGACTCGCTTGCGGGATTGAGCTGGAGTGGGCAGGATCACCCTGGACTGGTTCCACTCCTTCCTGGCCAGGATAACTCAGCGTGTGGTGCTTGGGGATTGTTCTTCATCTCCATAGAAGCTCATATGTGGTGTCCCGCAAGGTTCTATCCTGTCCCTGCTCTTATTCAACGTGTATATGCAGCCACTTGGCGAGGTCGTAAGATGATATGGGGTGCAGTGTCATCAATATGCTGATGACACTCAACTCTACCTCTCATTTTCATCTGACCCAGACTTGGCGGTCTCGGTGCTTACCCAATGTCTGGGAGCTGTTGGGAATTTGAGGAGGGCGAGCCGACTGAAGCTGAATCCCGACAAGATGGAGGTGATGGTGGTGGGAAGGGCAGTGGATGTGATGGTTCCCATCATTGATGGAGTCCGCCTTCCACTGGTATCTCAAGTCCGTAGTCTGAGCGTGCTCCTCGATCTGCCTGGATTTCCAGGTGGGGCTGTGGCGAGGAGTGAGTTTCGCCAATTACATCTGGTGCAACGGCTTCGGACGTAAGTTTCAGATAGCGACCTGGCCACCATCATCCATGCTTTCATTACCTTGAGATTGAACTATTGCAATGCACTCTACGTGGGGCTACTTATGGTGACGGCCCAGAGACTGCAGCTAGTGCAGAATGCTGCAGCCCGTCTCCTCATGGGGATAGGTCACTGTGAGCACATTACACCAGTGTTCCAGGCTCTGTACTGGCTGTCTATAATCTTCTGGGCCTGATTCAAGGTATTGGTGTTGACCTATAAAGTCCTATATGGCCTTGGTCCGACTTACCAGTGGGACCACCTCTCTCTCCATGCTCTGGAGCAGCCTCTGCGGTCCGCTGGGGGTGCCCTTCTCGAGATCCCCAGTGTGGCCAGGGGGGCCACTATGGAGGGGACATTCTTGGTGGCTGCACCTAGTCTGTGGAACTCCCTCTCGGTGGAGGCCTGGGTGGCCCTGGATCTCCCCTCCTTCTGTCGTATCTGTAAAACTTGGCTGTTCTGCCTGGCTTTTGGTGAGGGAGATGGGGTAGTGTGGGATGGGGGCAGTTTTGGTTTTGTACCTTCCTTTTTATTGTATTTTATGGTTTTATTGTTTTTATATGTTTTAACATTGTAAGTCACCCCGGGCTGCTTGAAGCAGGAGGGCTAGGGGATTAAATGATTTTATAAATAAATAAATTTTGCTGACCACAGAGCAGTCATGATGTGAGTGTCCAGTGGGGAAGGGAAAAGTCTGATTATTCTCAAGGCTGATCCAAAGGGAACAATGTGCTGACTTCCATCATTCATCATAACGAGATACGTTTTACAACATACTTGAACACATTAAACTAAAAGCCCTAAAAGCAAAAGGAAATGGTTGCTGCATACTGTATCCGTATTAAGGAAAAATAGATGATTTATTTATTTCATAGACTTTTACCCTTATGTTTTCTAAGATGTAGCAATGAGCTCATTTTGAATCATGTTTAAATTGTAAATATGTTGAGACATAGGCTGTATCTTTATTTGTCTTTAGACAAGAGCCTCCCTCAATTAATTCTACAAAACAGCTAAAAGTTGGAATGTAAATCTAAATCTTATCCAGATATGTTGAGGCTATAAAACTGGCCTACCTCCAGACTCTAACAAAGCCAAAAATAACTAACACTTCCTTCCTCCTCCCATCCCATTTTCTTGAAGTGCTTTGGCACTTTCCCTTCCAGCACAGAGAATGAGAGCATATGATTCTGGTATTTATTTATTTATTTTTGCTGGACTTTTTAATTACTTCCAACAAAATGAATAGGGATGTGGATCCATCATATAGTCAATTCTGTGTTCTGAGGAATAATGTTTACAAGAGACAAAACTCTAAACAGTGAGAAGTGAACCAAAGTATGAAGTCCTACAAATAAAATATGTCTCCTTTATCTGAAAATGTGAATTAAACTTTTTAAAATATACCAATAAAACCGACAAAAAACCAGAAATGCTGAATAAAAAACCCAGTCATGTGGCCGTTGCCTCGGCCTGCCCCAGCTGTGGCAGGAGATCCGACAGTGACCTACCTGCCCGGCTGCCCCATGGGGAGGCGGGGGCAACTGTCTTCCCAGCTCTCCACGTTGACCCTTCAGTGTAGCGGCTGCGCGTACCTGCCATGATAAGGATAGGTCCCTCCCTCCGCACAGGGATAGGTCCCTCCGCAGCTCATGTGGCTGCAGCACCCATGAAGTATTGAAGAAAAAACCAAAATGAATGTTGTGAACAAAAGGTTTTGAATCCAACCTCCATGTTCACTTTGCACAAATGAAAATGGATTGGTCAAATTCAAGAAATAGTTTATTTGTTCAAAATACTTATTCCAGCTCCAATAGAAGTGTTGGAGATAGCTTCTCTGTGAACACAGTAGTACATCGAGTAGTAAAACTGCTGACCCAAAATGGAATTTTTCAGGGAAGATTTAATCACTGACCTTCTCCAAGGAAGTGTGATACTTTAGAAAGCAATAAAAAATTAAATCATATAAAATTTTATTAATTATATCAAAATGGACTAATGCTACATACTCAGAGATTTTACTACCTAGACAGGGTAGATATTATGAAATACACTGGACAAGATATCATATTAAGTCTTTGCTAGTTCTATTATCTATGATTGCATGACTAGCAGAGATATATTCCACTGACATTGGGTGAAAACAGACATGACGTTAACCACCCTTTAACCACCCTTGGTGGTTATTTATGCATGTTGCAGGGCTGTATTGGTACCCTGTGCAGCCTGAAACATGCATAAATGTCATGACCACCAAGAGCAGTTAAAGGGTGGTTAGCATCATGTCTGTTTTCACCCATTATTGCTATTGTGTAAGATTTAATATAAAATAAAAGGAATGACAGCTATTAAATAAGTTACTGGTAGTTGACAAACCCCAGCCCTTACTACTCTCTCTCTCTCTCTCTCTCTCTCCCCCCCACCCCCCAGTCAAGGCCAAACTGATGGTTTGCTTCTTCCAGTCTGAAGAAAGCTTATTCATCAAAGTAGTATTTAGATGTACTGAACTATTGTCTTTTCAAGGATAAAGTTTGTATTTTAAAAAACCTATCATTGAAAAAAAACTTTAAAATTTGACTTGGTAACAATTTACTTGCCGCATTAAAGCAACTGTATTTTTGCCACCATCAATACATTAATGAGGAAAATGTTCTAGTTTGAGAATTTAAGATCATAAGAACTGTGATACTGGGTCAGACCAATGGTCCATGTAGCCCGGCATCCTGTCCTCTGACAGGGGCCAGTTCTGGAGGCTAGAGAGGCCTCCAGAAAGGGGAGGGGACTGGCACAAGCCAAAATAGTGCCAGAGGGAATCATGGGAAGTTGAATTTTACAGCCCTATAATCCATGAGATAAATGTACAAGGCTCAGGGTGGCTCACAAACTACACAAAAAAGTTAAAAACATTAAAATGCATACAATAAAAACACCCTCCCCTCATGCCCCCAACCTCACCCACAACCCCAACCTACAACAGTCTGCCAAATGCTTTTCGAAATAACAAATTGCACCAGAAACAGACTAAAACCCTATGCAGATGAGCAAAGCTTCTCGCAATTCCCCCTGGCACAATTTCAGCTCACGGCAGTCCCTCTCCTCTCCCTTCTCATGTGCAAGAGGCCAGAGAAATCTTACATGAACAAGAGTGATCCATGTTTTATTTTTCACTCCCAGTTTCTGACAATCAGAGATTTAGGAACGCCTTATGAGCATGAACATAAGAAGTGCTGTTTTGGGTCAGACCAACGGTCCATCGAGCCCAGCATCCTGTCTCTAACAATAGCCTCCACAGTTCATTTCACAGGACTGTGAAATGAGCAAGGTCCCTGTGTGGCTCAAAAGCTTGCATTCTCACCACCAGAAGTTGGTTGAATAAAAGACATCATTTGAACTTAATTATTGCATCCTCTGGCCAGCTTGGCTAAAGGCCATTGATGCACCTACCCTCCATGAATTTATCCAGTCCTTTTTTGAACTCAGATATACTATTGGCATTAACATGACGTAACAATGAAAGCAAGCTAATTATGTGTAAAGAGGTCCTAGAAACAGACAAAACCACACAGTGACCAAACTACAAAGTATAGAACAAATGGTCAGAAATTATATTATAGTGTCACAACAAATGTCAGAAAACATATTGTAGGAGGGAGGCTCCCTTGGCTCAGAGTAGACTGTATACTGGGAATTAGATCCACCTGCTACAACACGGCTCACAGTTTAGTCCCTGGCCCAATAGCTCCCCTTAGGATGAGAACCCCAAACAGCCAGGTCCACACAGGAGATTATCAAACAATGTCCATTTATTCAGAAGTGCAGCAGTCCATCTTATTCAGTACAGACTCATTATAACATAGTTCCAGACTTTACCACACTTTTCAGTCTTACCAGATTCTGCTGGTTCCTTACTTGTGGAGACAGAGTTCTCTCTTACAGCCCCCTTCTTCTATCTTGGTCAAAAGCATTGACTTTTAGGCTAGCTTTCACCCAGCCAAGCCTTTCTCCAACCTGGTCTCTACTCCTCTGTCTCTGCTCTCTGTCTGGGTATTTTTGATCTGGCCTGGCTGCTGAACAGACGTGTTTCAGCGGCCCAGGTGGGGTGGGGTGACATGTGGCTGTGGGTCGGCATAACCCCCCCCCCCCAATGC
Source organism: Sphenodon punctatus (assembly GCA_003113815.1). NCBI lineage: Eukaryota > Metazoa > Chordata > Lepidosauria > Sphenodontia > Sphenodontidae > Sphenodon > Sphenodon punctatus. Next base: position 3,618,042 of record QEPC01001643.1, on the reverse strand, counting down.
TGCTGAGTGCAGCCTGCTCTCCTCCCCAACGGGGGGCTGCAGCAGCCTATGAGGCCACCACACCCGCCCGGAACAGCCCCGGACCGGGGTCAGGTAGAGTGGGCCATCAAATGTGATGGCCCACTCTAGCCCAGTCCAGAGAGGTGTGTCACAGGCCTCGGCAGTGCTTAGCCCAGGCTGTGCCTTGGCAATGGGCTTCTGGGCTGACTCTGCCACACACCACTCAGGTGCCTCTGATGTGCAAAGCTTTGGCCTCTTAAAGGGCCATTGACCAATTTTGCCTCTGCTCTGTCACACCTCTCCCCCTTTCTGAGTCAGGCCTATCAAAGATAGGACTGGCGTACAATCAAATAAGCAGAGCAGAGAAAGCAAGCCACATTCCCCAAACATATACAAATTATATACATTCACATATACATTAACTAACAACTCACAAGTAATTGACATTTGCCCATTTTATTCAGTATCAATGTACAGTTTCCCCACATAACAATTATCAGTCTGAAAGTAGTTCAGCTTGACAGCTAAACATACAGTTTTCAAGTACATAACTCAGCTTGATGGCTAAGCTCAAAACATTAACCCAATAAAGCATATCAATTAATTATCTCAAGCTTTATCTCTTTTGATTTCACCCTATTAGTCTAATTAACAGCTTAATTTTAACTCTTTAATGGGTCTTATTACATAATTGTCCTCTTAAACCAACAGCATGACAGCTATTAATTTGTCATAAACATCATATTCCACTTACCAACAGCTTAATGGCTGTCAGTGATATTCCAAATTCAGGCTATTTTATAATCATAAGATACTGGCACAATATCCTTCTCTGTACCCTGGGAACCTATTTTCAGCATGTAACTCAAGGCTATGCCATTGTTTTACCCATCACAAATACAATATTTCCTAATGTATGCACATTTGACACCATTTCTTAGAAAGCGATAGACATTCCTTTTTCACCCTCAAGTGGGGTTGAGAGGCTGGCCCACCCATCCATTCCAGTCACTCCCACCCTGGGACCCTAGTTAGCCTTTTTTTGGCCATGTTATTCAGAACTTTACAATTCTCTATAACTTTCCGGGGCGGGGGGGGGGGGGGGGGGGGGGGG
>QEPC01001643.1:3593608-3605540 GCA_003113815.1 Sphenodon punctatus | reverse complement strand
TATATATATATATATATATATATATATATATATATATATATATATATATATAAATATAAAATCTTCCTCTGCATTCTTTGGGTGGGAGAAATGGAGAAGGGAAGCAGGAGAGGCCAGTCTGCTGCCCGTAAGGAGGGCAATGGGGCACGTGGCACAGGTGGCAGGGGCCGTGCCAGTGGAGTGGCAGCAGGCATCAGCAGCAGCCAGAGCCCATCACCACACGCCCCAAACTTCACAGGCCTGATTTTAGCAGTCAGGCTTCAGAGGCTCCCAGCAGTGGCACTAGGGGTGTGGCTCAGCGGCACCTCCTGCCAGTGTCCTCCACTGCCACGCAGGGCACTGGAAGGCCTGTAGTCCAAGAGGCTGCAGCTGTTTCTGCTGCAGCTGCAGGAGCAGGTGCAGGTGCTTCGGGGTCAGATGTTCCTCCAGGGCCACCAATGTCCCTGACCCCCATTGTTGAGGTGATCCCCAGCAGTCCAGGGCTGGTGGATTCCACCCCGGCTGTTAGAGGCAGGACCTGATCCCCGGGCAATGGCAGCAGGGAGAGAAGCAGCACTAGCAGCAGCAGCTATAGGAGGCACTGGGAGAGTGGCAGTAGCATGGTGGGCAGTCGATCAGCCTCAGGGTCCCAGTACTCCCCTTCACGGGATATCACTCTGATTGAGAACAGCAAGGCAGACACTAGTCCTGTGGAAGAGATGTCTGGTGCTGAGGTGATGGCTGTCCCTCTGAGAGCTGTGTCGCCAACATGTTCTTCCCCTCCCAGCAGCGCTGTCAGCGGTGCATCACCCGGTGCGGGCCAGAAGGCAGGAGGGGGCAAACAATCCTCCGTCTGGGCGCATTTTAAGTTGGTGTGGGCAGATGATCCCAGGGAGGTGCAGCTCACTTTGTGCCAGAAGGTGGTGAAGCGTGGGCAGGTGCTCACCAACCTTGGCACAACTGCTATGGCAAGTCACCTGAGGGGATGCCACAGTGCTGTGCTGCTAAGCGGGCAGGCAGGGGCAGTGGATGGCAGGGGGTCAGTCGCCAGTCGCCCGCCTCCATCAGCAGGCAAGCGTCCTGCTCTAACAGATGCCTCTAGCAGCAGGAGCGGTATTGCTGCTAGTGGGGAGCAGCAGCAGCAGCCGCATCAGTGCACCATGGAGGAGCTGGGGTGGGGGCAACTGCCAAGTCCATTGGCAGCTGCAGGACATGGAGGGCGGCATGGATTTCAACTGAAAGTCATGCGTATGTTGGCGGAAATAATCGCACTGGATGGGCAACCCTTCTTGGTGGTCGGGAACATGGGGTTTAGGCACCTGAATGACTTCCTGACCCCCCAGTTTAAGCTGCCCTCGCGCACCACCCTGAGTCAGCAGACGGTGCTAGCCCTGTACTGGGCTTTAAAGGAGCGGGTGAGGGAGCAGCTGGCAAGGGCTGGGGGTGCCACTGTCCACTTCACCACAAACCTGTGGTCGAGCACGAATGCTCAGCATGCCTACCTGGAAGTGACGGCGCACTGGTGGCAGGACCCGGAGGTAGCGTTTGGCAGTAGCAGGAGGGGTTCCAAAGCAGGGTATAGGTGGGCCCTGCTTCAAGCAGAAGTCATGGACGACCCCCACATCGCCTCGAACATCAAGTCAGCCCTGACTGCCATGGTGAGGAAGTGGGTCACGCCAGGTGCGCCCTTCAGGCGTGTGTGGTGACGGACAATGCGGTCAACATTCTGAGGGCAGCCCACAGGGGTAGAGGGGATTTCACCAGCATCCCTTGCACCGCACACACCCTTCACCTGGTAGTCAAGGACGCTCTGGGGTCGGGGGAGTAAGGAATTTGGGCAGGCACCCTTAGCTCCCTGATTGAGCGGGGGAGGAAGCTGACCGGTTTCTTTAACTGAAGCATGAAGGACAGTGACCTCCTCTGGGTGAAGCAAGCCATGCAAGGCTCCCCAGTGAACCAGCCAGTGCAGGATGTGTCCATCAGGTGGAATTGGCGTTCTTTATGCTTGAGCAGCTTCTTGAGCAGAAAGCCGCCTTGCATCAGGTTCAACTGGTGATGGACAGCAGGCACCTCCAGGGTACGAGGGAGTGGAATGGGAGATCCTGGCTCACACAGTCTTTGTGCTCAGACCATTCCTGGCTGTGACGGAAACCATCAGCTTCTCCACGGCCACCATCAGCCAGGTGACCCCTCTGGTCAAGAGTCTCCTGAGGAGTCTGGAGGAGATTCTCCAGGGGTGGGATTGTGGCCCTCAGGGCAGGAAGCTGGTGGATGAGGTGCTTACCCTGGTGTGGCAGCGGAAGGCAGGGCTGAAGGCGTGGTTTGATGAGCTCATGCAGTGGGAGAAATATGTTTTGGCAACCATGCTGGACCCCAGGGTCAAGGACAGCATGCCACACCAGACAGCACTCTATGGACATTGGAAGGGTGATCTGGTGGAGAGGGTCCAGCAGGCAGTGTGGGCCCTTGAGAGTGTGCGGCAGCAGCATGCCCCTGGGGATGGTGGGAGTGGGAGCAGCCACCCCTTTCAGCCGGCGAGGTCTATCGCTGCCCCCAGCCCTAGCAGTAGCAGCACGAGCAGCAGGCTGAGCAGCAGCAGCACCCCTATTGCCATCAGCAGCTCATATGTGCAGGGCACTCTGATGAGCATGGGCTACATGAGGGAGTATGACAGCACCTCAGCAGCAGTGGAGAGCTACCTGGAGGAGGAGCCCTGCATCGAACCCAGCAGCAATCCCTTGGCCTACTGGGCCAGCAAGACCAATGTGTAGCCGGTCCTGTCCAAAGTGGCCAAGGGTCTCTTGTCCTGCCCACCAATGAGTGGCCCCAGCGAGCGGGTGTTCTCTATGGCGGGGGACATTTGCTCGCCGCACTGCCTGAGACTGGGGCCAAGTTGGTGGAGCAGTTGCTTTTTATAAAGATGAACCTTCCGCTGCTGGGATTCCCTGGGCTGCCCCTGGACATGGATTGATGGTGCAGTGGCATACGCCACCCCATGCCAGGGGCAGTCTTGGGACGGGACTCCTTCTCAATTTGGACTGCTGCTGAGGTGCTGTCCCTCCCTCCCAAAGTCCGGCACCCACCCTGCCTCTCTCTCTCTCTCTCTCTCTCCGACCAGATGGCCTTGGCAGGCCTATCTGACTGACCTCATGATGCAGGGTGACATTGGGAAGCTGTAAGCATGACAGCCTGCCTCTGGCTAGACGATCTCGGCCCACCTATCTGACTGGCTCTCTCCCTCACATGCTGCACAGTCTTTGCCAGCCTATCTTTGTTTCCTGCCAAGGTCCCAGCTTGCCTTCCCTACTGCCTCTAATGCCACGCTGCCTGTCTGCCTGCCCGCCCACCCAGGTGGTCAAGGTCAAACCCTGCCTCAGTCAGCCTTCTGATACTCATGCCATGCTGTCTGTCTGCCCACCCGCCAAGGGGGTCAAGATCAAACTCTGCCTCAGTCTGCCTTCTGCTCATGCCTTGCTACCTGTCTGCCCTTCCGCCCAGGTGGCCAAGATCAAACCCTGCCTCAGTCTTCCTTCCCATGCTCATGCCACAATGCCTGTCTGGCCGCCCAGGTGGTCAAGATCAAAGCCTGCTTCAGATTGCCTTCCCATGCTCATGCCAAAGTGCCTGTCTGCCCGCCCTGTGAGCAAAGCTGAAGCCCTGCCCCAGCCTGTCTGTCTCTCATGCCAAGGTGCCTGCCTGCCTGCCCTGACACACCTGGGCAATGTGCCCCACTGGCCTGGTAATACCGTTGCTGCTGTCTGCTGGTCCATGGGTGCTCTGCCCTGGCAAATCCACGCAATCCTGCTGCTGCCATCTGCTGCTGTATGTGAGCTCTTCCCTGGTAAATCCTGCCATCCTGGCTCCATGGGTGCTGTGCACAGGCAAATCCTGCTGCTGCTGTCTCTGCTGTTCCATGGACCCAGTCAATCCAATGTCTGCTGCTGCTGCCAATGCCACCTCTGCTGTCTGTGGCATGGGTTCTGCTACCAGGCAATCCAATGTCTGCTGCTGCTGCCAATGCCACTTCTGTTGTCTGTACCATGGATTCTGCTACTGGGCAATCCAATGTCTGCTGCTGCTGCCAATGCTGCCTCTGCTGTCTGTACCCCGGGTTCTGTGCCCATGCAATCCAACATCCGCTGCTGATGGCAATGCCACCTCTGCTGTCTGTGCCATGGGTCCTGCTACCAGGAAATCCAATGTCTGCTGCTGCTGCCAATGCTGCCTCTGCTGTCTGTGTCCCGGGTTCTGTGCCCCGGCAATCCAATGTCCACTGCTGATGGCAATGTCACCTCTGCTGTCTGTGTCATGGGTTCTGTGCCCCTTCAATCCAATGTCTGATGCTGCTGCCAATGCTGCCACTGCTGTCTGTGCCACAGGTTCTGTGCCCCAGCAACCCAATGTCCGTTTCTGCTGCCTCTGCTGTGCCACGGGTACTGTGCCCCGGCAATCCAATGTCTGCTACTGGGTGGCCACTTGATTCACCACTGGGCAAGGCTTGACCAATTGGCAGAATAGCTTGTTCAGATCGGGAGAGTAGGATGCAAGCCTGCAATGCCCAGCCAAGTAGGGGTGCCAGCCACCAAGCCCTGGTCGGGCCTCTGCTCCACTGATGCCAGCCAGCTTTCAACACCCGACTGAGCAGGGGTGCCAGCCACCAAACCCTGGCCAGGCCTCTGCCGCTGCTCCACCAATGCCAGCCTGCAATGCCCAGCCAAGTAGGGGTGCTGGCCACTCTAGCCCCAGGATCCACCATCAGGGTTCTGGGGCCTACGTTCCAGGCAGGGAGGGCTGTTGTTTCATTTCATTGTCCACAAGTGTCCCACACAGAGGCCAGCCAACCTGCAATGCCCGGCCAAGTAGGGGTGCCAGTCACCGAACCCTGGCCTTTGGTTCTCCTTGACTTTCTTGCTGCCTTGCTCCTTGCTGTCAATGCTGTGCCTGGAATTGCTGCAGTTCATGTGGAATAAAATTTCTTCAAGTAATCCTGGAACTGGTAACACTCCTCTGCAAATCTGCAAAGCTGAAAATGAAGGCTACATCCATCATGACTGGCATACTGTTTTCTTCCACTGAGGAACAACCGTCAATGTCTCCATAGCACTGGTTAGCAGTAGAACCCTCCACTTAAAGAGGGGCAATTTCTGCCCAATTTCTTCATCATTTTAATGTAGCAGAGAGGCTCTCTTGGCTCAGAGTAGCCTGTGTATTGGGATTTAGCTCCGCCTCCCATAACACCACTCACAGTTTAGTCCCTGGCCCAACAGCTCCTCTTAGGATGAGGGCCCCAGATAGCTAGGTCCATGCAGGAGATTATCAAACAATGTCCATTTATTCAGAAGTGCAGCAGTCCTTCACCTTATTCAGTACAGACTCCTTATAACATAGTCCCAGACTTTACCACACTTTAAAGTCTGACACTTCTCAGTCTAACCAGACTCCACTGGTTCCTTATCTGTGGAGACAGAGTTCTCTTTTCCAGACCCCTTCTTCTATCTTGGTCAGAGGCATTAACTTCTAGGCTAGCTCTCACCGAACCGCATCTTTCTCCAACTTCGCCGGTCTGTTTCCAAGACTGATTCCAGTCTCACTCAAAGCCCACTCAGGACTGAGATAGCCAGAAACATTTGGCTTCTGGGCTGGCACTGCCACGTCACACTCAAGTGCCTCCAATGTACCATACTTTGGCCTCTTAAAGGGCCATTAACCAATTTTGCCTCTGCTCTGTCACACATATACATTTTCAGTTAAAAATACACTGTACTTTTTATAAGCAGCATTTTCTCTGAGAATGCTCAGTACCACATGATTGGTGTGGAATACCTTCCAAACGTGTAAAACATTTGATACTAGCATTTAACCACAGGCACTGAGGTGAAAATCCCCACAAAAATAACAACACTCATACTGGCCCACAGGCTGACAATCCAAAATTGACTACCACCTATGACAAAGTACCGAAAGGACAGCATGTCATCTTAAACAGATGGACATTAAGTAGAGGCAGGCTGTCTATGTGCCTTGGGTGGGTTTACTGATTTCAGGATTCAGAGATGGGAATGTCCAAACATCTGCTGACCCTGAGCTCATGTTTAAGGGGACGTTCCATAACTAATCCAGTTCTGGTCTGGATTAGCATTTTTTTTAAAACAACAAATTCAGGCTGAAAACTCATAAAGGGATTTCATTCAGCTGGTTTTGTTGGTTCAGTCTTCATATTGAATGGTGAACGTGTGGGACTGAGGAGGTGGAAGAACAGACTCATAGGGATGGGTGAACAGAACATGGTTCAGATGTTCGGACGTTTGGTCGTTCGATCCGAAATCCGTTCGGTTCGGCAGAGTTCAGTTCGCTGAACTTGGCCGAACAGCCAAAAATAGCCCTATCGATACCGAAACCAAATTCAATATTTTTTTTTGGTATTGATATCATTTGACCCTGAAACCACCCCTGGTCTCCACCCCTGGTGCCATGAAGTCTGCTCCTCAGCTGCATCCCACTTCCAGTCACGTTTTTCCCACCTTCCAGTCATGTTTTTCCCACCCCCGAACTCATCCGAACTCATTTGAACTTTTCCAAACTGTTCAGCCGTTCGAGCGTTCGGTTCAGCCATCCGAACAGGCCGAGTTTGGCCCGTACTCCAAACTTCTGAACTGCGTTAGCACATCCCTACAGACTCAGGCACCAGGGGATTAGCTGGGACATTGCCCAGTTGGAAGCCCCCCCCCCTTTACCTGTTGGGACTCAAGTCTGGAGCATCATGGCACGCTGAGGAGGTTGGGCTGATGAGACTGATTGGACACCGCACCAGCTGGCCCCTGTGGGATTTTGGTTACCCCAGGCAACCGGGTGTGACACGCCCCTTTCCTTCCGGCCCGGAGCATTAAGGCTGGAGCTGCAGCCACCAAGTGCAGCATTCCTAAGGGCTGTGCGTGCAACGGTGCACCCTGGCCTTAGGCACAGGCCAGGGAGCAGCTACATACTCTTTGATGCTGTATAAATTTTGCTGATAAATAGCCACGGTATTGAGAGGACTAAGAGTGGATTTAACCCCCGTGAACACCTTAGTGCAAGACGTAGTTTTGACTGCCTTGCATTTCAGGGGCCAAGTGCTGCCAACTCAAGCCCCGAGAAGGGCCAGGCACTTTATTTGGACCTTAAGCCTTATGTCCGTGAGCTCAGTTCCAGGGGTCAAGTGTTGCCTGCTCAAGCCTCGAGAAGGGCCAGACATTTATATATATTATTTTTTTAGCTCTGCAGGGGTTAAATGTTGCCAGCATAAGCCCCGAGAAAAGCAAGGCAGTTTATTTGGACCATGATTTTATGTTTGTGTTTTCCAGTTTTAGGGGTCAAGTGTTGCCCATTCAAGCCCCAAGAAAGATAGGCATTTATATATTTTTGTGTATTTTTTTTTTCTTTGCCAATATGTCCTTAAGAACTAAGAGAGCCAGAGCATTGACAACACTGTAATCTCCTCCTCTTAAGCGGAGAAGAATAGATAGTTATATAACTAGATATGTACCATTAAGCAATTCATATGCTCCCTTGGAACCTTTTGTTGAGGGAACACCTGAATTGCTGGAAGATATTGATGGGGTAGTAATACTAATTCCCCACATAAGTGGTAAAAATATCTCTCTATTATCAGATGTGAATGTATCTGTTCTGGAGGATCATGTGGCACCTGCCTCTTCATCTTGCCATTCAGGGGATACTATGTTTAGAACTCAATTTAAAGAACAAACTAAAGATTCTCCTGAAAGTTTCACAGAACATGTCCTACTAACAGCCCAAACTGTGAAATATTTATTTACACAACTTAATGTTCTTACTGCCAAAATTGATGATCTGGTAGCTATAGTAAATACTGATCAGCATAAGCCTATTGATATTTTAGCAAGCCCGCAGAACAAAGTTGTATCAGATTAATTGTGTACTAAGGGACAACCTAGTGATATCGCTCAAGAAGGAACGTGCTACTTGATTAATGATGAACTTGGACATAATAATGGGGACTTGTTCCCCTACCTACTATGCCCTGATAAAATAGCTCTTACTGTATTGCCCTTGTCTAATTGGCTTTTGCCCTTTTGGAATACTCCTCTGGAAGTAGCAGAACATTTAAGGGTAATTTTGCATATTCCCATAACTAGTCGACGTATCGGGGGGATTGAACATATTCATTAAGCAAAGCGACATAGGGGACTATTTCTTCTGTTAGAATCCCCCCAGCTGGCTTCCCTAGTGTTGGAAAATGAAGCACAACTGACCAAGAAACTGATATATCCCTCTAGAGTTTATGCCAAATCTCCTATTAGCAGAATTTCTCCTTGTAGTAATATGTTAAAGAAGGTGGGCTCACTTAAGGATAGAGGTCATAATTTACCTAAGGTTGGGTTAAGAATGCAGGAAGCACCTAAAAATGTGACGTTTAAGGTAAATAAGGCCCCTACTTTTGTCAGGACATTTAATAAGCCCAAGGAATCAATGGCTAAATTGAATGATCTTGACTATGCGGAAGCAATTGAGGTGCAGGGTTTAGATCCTACAAGTCGCTAGGGATGGGCGAATGCGGTTTGGAAGTTTGGAGTTTGGGCTGAACTCGACCAGTTCGGTCGACCGAACTGAACTTCTGAACCGAATTCGATTTTCGAACCAAACCAAACCGAATTTCCGAACTCGGCTCTCTTCACCCATCCCTAAAAGATAATATTTCATTTAGTTCAATGTAGTTTGAATTTTCAACCTTTGTTTTGAAGTTCGGACCGAACTCAAATAGTTCGGTCAACGAAACCAAACTTCCGAACCGAACTGAAATTCCGAACCGAATTTCCGAACTCAGTTCTGTTCGCCCATCCCTGCAAGTTTCTTGAATGATCTATTGCCAGAAGAAAAGGGAACACTGCATGCCTATGATAAAGTCCCAACAGAAGGTCAGAATAGAATACTTACAAGAATGTCTAGCCTATATGATAGGCTGATGGAGTATGGAGGCGCACACCCTTCTTTGCCCAGTGATTCTCAGGATCAGAGGGTAGCTACTGGGGCAAACTCGATCTGTGATTCTATTATAGCTCAGTCAGACACATCTGAACCAAGTGTATTTATTACTAGATCTGGGACAGGAGTTACAGTATAAGGTTTCTCAGGACAAAGGGGCTTCAGGTGTAGTTCTGAGGCAAGGTGACAATTGTGTTGTTGATAATTCACTTGAAAGTGATATGACGGAGCCCCAGAATTGTGAGTTAGTGTCTGGAATCGTTCATGTTGAGGCTGATAGAGGGTTTATTGGGAAGGAAATGTCTATATCATTAAATGATCCTTCCAATGATTTTTCTGCTGCAGGGGATATATCCCCAACCAAAGTTGATAAAATCAGGGCTTGGAAGACAGTGAAGTAGGTAGAACAGATCCCAAGGTGAAGAGATCAGGCTGGACTTTGACTGGCTCTCTACTTCTTAAACATCAAGGGTTAATGAGGGAGAGCAGTTCCAATGGCCCTGATTGACATATTCCAGGGAAGGACAGAGTAGGCAATCGAGCAGCCTTTCTTGGGAATGCCCCCACCCTAGTGGGGAGAACTGGTGTTTATGATTCAAATCCAATGAGGCGCTGTTTGATGCTCTCAGTTCTTTCCTGGAATATTGCAGGCTTGGGAAATAAGATGCGAAACTTAGATCTGGTTGCTTTTCTTTTGGATTTTGAGATAATCCTCCTGCAGGAAACTTGGTGTAAGCAATTCATTTTGAATTGATATGTGTGTTTTAATTTGTTGGGCAGTCCATCATTGCAGGATGACCGCCCAAGAGCAGGTTTGCTTATCGTGGTCTCCTTAACCCTTAAGGTAAAAGTACAGGAATTAGCTTGTTGTGCCAAGGCAGTTAGAACTGTATGGACTGATAGTTACTCCAGGATTTGTATTAATATATATATCCCAATTTACACAAAAAGGAATCTTTTGGGTGTATGGGATTTACTATCCTCCTTTATAGAAAGTTTAACAGCTGAATATCCCATGGATAAAATCATACTAGCTGGGGACTTTAATGCTAGGATGGGTGGTTTCCAGTGGGAGGAGGATGATTTCATGCTCGCTAATGAGATATGGGTAAATCCTGCCCCTTGCTTCAAGGACTCATCTGTGAACTTGTGAAGGAATATGGGCATTGTCTCTATGATCTTTTGTTAACTCTAAATTATAGATTTGTCAACAACACCTTTAGATCACCAACTACCAACAGAATGACATTTCCGTCCTCAAGTGGCTCAAGTGTTGTCGACTATGTATTGATTGAACCTAGCTCTTGGTTTACTATCTTGGATATGATAGTGTTGGACAGAATTATTCTACACTACATGTGAGTTTGGGCGGGGATACTGTAGCCTTGAGGACAGAGACTACAGGAAAACAGCTAGATTTAACTGTTTCTCCTGAATATTTGAGTTTCCCAATTGGTATACAAATAAGCAATTAAAATGGGCTATAGATCTGGCTGATAAGGTCAATAAAGCATTAGCCATGGAGGACATTGGGAAACAAAGAACTTTAATCCTAGAGGCAACTAGTACCCAGACTATCCTTGATGGTATGCAAAAGTTAATACAGGCACTGAATCCTCTTTTTCATAGGGATATTAGAAATTCCCCAGGACTGCGGCCTGGTTTGATAGTGAATGCTGGAACCAGAAAAAAGAACTCACTGAGGCTGTGAAAAAAATCAATATTAAATAGTATGGATGGTATAGATGGAATTTCTGAATTAAGGAGAATTTATAAGGTAATGATTAAAAATAAAAAAGGGCCCACGTAGTGAGGCAATGGGAGAAGTTACAAGCTGCCATCCTTGACGGGGATAATAGAGTCTTCTGGGCCATGGTATCAAAGGAAACCACAGCCTAAGTACAGGTCTAGACGCACACATTCCCGCTGAGGAATGGGTAGTGTTTTATTCCAAGCAATATTCAGCTCAGGGTACTGCCCTAGATGGAGGTAAATGTTTTATAGATCATATTCCACCATCCTCTGGGAATTTACCATACTTGGTTACTGAATTTGAAGTAGAAAGCCTGATAAAAGTCCAAAGGAAAAATAAAGCCCCTGGAATAGATGGACTTCCCTCAGAATTATATCATGAACATGCAGATTGGTGGGTCCAACCTTCTCTCGACTCAGTGGTTAAATGCCATCCTTGCAACTGGTAGTATACCTAACTCTTAGAAGGGTAACTTAATTGTACTCATATATAAGAGAGGTGCACGTAATCACCCTGGCTCCTATCGGCCAATTTTGCTCATAAATATCGTGACCAAGTTATTTGGTTGCTTCCTGCTTTGGAAGCTTACTGAATGAGTCCAAGAGAGAGAAATAATTAGGGAAGAACAGGCAGGTTTTAGATCTGGGTATAGTACATTAGATCATATTTACACTCTACAATATATTATCCACAAATACGTTAAAGTGGAGAAAGCTAGACTTTACACTGCCTTTATTGACCTGCCATCAGCGTTTGACACAGTTGATAGGGATTTACTGTGGACCAGGTGGCACTCGTTGGGAACTGACTTGTATTTGCTAAAATTATTAATTTGCTACCATGAAGGGACATGGACTCGAGTTCGGTTCAGGGCCCTAGGTGAAATAACTTCACCTTTTCTAATCAGTAGAGGAGTTAGACAAGGTTGCATTGTGGCCCCTTTGTTGTTCAATCTATATGTAAATAACATCATTTGTGAAATGGATAATATCAAGTTTCATCCCCCTAAGTTTATTTATTTATTTATTTATTTTACAGATTTATATCCCGCCCCCTCCTGCAATGCAGCTCGGGGCGGCTCACAACACCATAAAATATTAAAATTCACTTCAAATATAAATATAAAACATCCTCTAAAAACACATCACATAAAACAGGGCTAGAAAACAAATAAATAAATGGGCGGGGGATTAAAATCAC
>QEPC01001643.1:3546750-3589518 GCA_003113815.1 Sphenodon punctatus | reverse complement strand
GGACAGGACAGCCCACGTGGCTGCCCTCTGCGTTCCCCCCCCAACCCCCAACCTCACTGTTGGTGTTTTTCGCCCCGCAGGTGTCCCGCGGGGATGGTGAGCAGCGTCAGCGGCGGAGGTGGCAACGGCGGCGGCGGCGAGGCAGGCAAGCCCCAGCAGCAAGCAGGTGGGTGTTGATGTTATTCCCCCTGCAGGCAGGCAGGCTTCTATTCTCTAAACCCTCCACAATCAAATCCCACCTGTTGCCGCCGAAGGGCACCCTTTGGCAGCGCCTATGGAGGTGCCTGTCAGGGACACTTGCCTCCAGGCAGGTGCCCTATTTCATAAATGGTGCTGGGCTGGCACGGTCCTTCCTTCCTCAAGCTGGGGAGGTTCTGGTTTCTCTCGCCAAATCCCAGGGACGCAGCTGGCTCCTGGCAACCCGCACCGAGCTCCGAGATAGCAGTAGCTCTGCCCCCTTCGTGTCCCCCAACACCCCCAGCCTGGCTGTCCCGGCGCTGGGAGCTCAACAGCAGCTGCTGCAGCCGCCGCCGCAACCGCCACCTCCCATGACTGAGGCGACCCGCTCGGCAGCTCGCTGGCTGTCAGCCTCCTGGCAGGGAGGAGGCGCAGGCTGGAGGGGCTCGGCTCGGCAGCTCTAAGGAGCAGTCATGTCTGCAGCCCCAGAGCGCTTGGGGCTGGGCGGGCGGAGGCAGCAGCGCGGCTCAGTGCATTCCTGGCTGTTACTATCAATGCATATTAACATGTTGCTATATGCTGATGATGTACAATAATTGGGCTTCAGAGGGCCATGACTAATTTAGCTAGTCTTTGTGAAATAAACAGATCATCAATGAACTATCAGAAAGCAAAGATTCTTAAGTGGGATAGATGCTTAATGGGATATTCTTGGTCCATGTTGGGTCATAACATTGAGGTAGTAAGATCATTCAAATATTTTGGAGTCATTTTTTCAGTTAATTCTGCGTGGAAGGAGCAGATGGCAGCACTTAAATCCAAGGCTTTGCAATCGGCTTTTGCGATTAAAAAAATCCATGACAACCATGGAGCTAGATCTATTACTGCAGCATTAAAAGCATATAGGGCCAAAGTAATTGCCCTGTTGACATATGGCATTGAAATCTAGGGACATGTTGATACCAGGGCTATTAATATACCGCAGAACAAATTCTTGAGGTCTATTTTTGGTCTCCCTGGTTCCATGCTGGCAACATTCTTGAGAGTTGAGGCAGGCCTGGAAGTTGTAAGAACAATAATGACCAAAAAAAAGTCTGTGGTTCTGGTTTAAGTTATTGACTTTGGACCCTGGACGATTGGTTAAAATGTGCTGCCTGGAAGACCAGATGAAATCTTCTACAGCTCAATCCCTCTGGCTGTTGTTTATTAAATCTGTCCTTATAAATACAGAATTTTGCTATGCTGCTAATAAGGATGTTAGGCTCTTCTTGGATACTGAGATCCAGGAGGTATATAAAAAACATTCCATCCCCTCCCTCGCCCTCCCACACCTCCCCTGCTCCCCCAACCGCCTTCGACCGTTCTCCCTCGCTGTCCTGCATACCTGGAACTCCCTCCCTGCCCTCCTCAGCCTTGTCCCCACACTCCACACCTTCAAGTCCCTCATCAAAACCCACCTCTTCTGCTCCGCCCTTCCTAACTCCTGCTAATCATCCCCACCCCGGATTATCCCCCACCTGTTATTTGCAAACTCCCAATTTACTGTAACCAAACCAAGAACGTGTACCTGAGTTCTCGCATCCTCATGAATGTTGCATCCCTTGTCTCTCCCTCTGTGCCCCCTTCCCTGTCTCCCTTCCCCCTGTTTTTAGATTGTAAGCTCTTGGGCAGGGACCGTGTCTATCTTATTCTCTGTAAAACACCAGGTACATCGCTGGTGCTATCTAAAAGCTAATAATAATAATAATTAATAGTGACATAGCACGCCAAGAGGACTATGCAACAATCAGGATTAATGCAATTGCCCCACTCTGTGCTCATTGGATGCCTGAATTTGGGATGGCAAAATATCTTCGGCTTGATTTAAAGCCTAGTTGCTGTATACATCTTACTAGACTGTGTCTAGGCCAGATACTAATGGTTGTCACTGCAGGACGTCATTTGAGCATTGTTAAAAACAAAAGGATTTCCCCCTGTTGACTAGGATCAATTGAGGACAGCATTATCTCCTGGAATGCCTTTATTTCCTTGATATTAGGAAAACCTTTCTTGCCCCTTTTCTGCAGAGGATACCTTTTTTTACTAAAAGGGAGAAATTAATCTGGCTGTGTTAGCAGCAGGATAGGGAGGCTATTACTAAACTAGCTGCTTATTCTCATCAAGCAGCATCGAAAAGGAAACCGCACCCCCTTTTGGCACTTGACTGAATGGTAGTATCCTTTATGTATGATTAACAGCCTTATGGTGCCGCACAAGCTCTGCGGAACAAGCCCGATGAGGGTCAAGGCTCATTACCGATTTTGAGGTTTCCTGGCGCTGCTTCTGGGCAAAGTCCTTTGACTGTCCGTAGTGCAGGGGTCAAGTGTTGCCAACATAAGCCCCGAGAAGGGTAAAGCATTTCATTTGTACCCCGAGTCTAATGTTTGTGATCCTAGTTCTATATTTATTTTATTTTTATTTCAAATAAAAATATTTGAACAGGATAAAAATATCCTGCCCATCCTGCCACAGGCAGCTCTGGACAGCACACAACATCAAATATTAGATCAAATATTATCAAATATTAAGAACATTAAAACAACTTTAAAATAAACAACAAAGGAAGGAATAAAAATCCCTAACCCATTCCCCCCACCCTATCCATCCTCCCCTCCAAAAAGCCAGGCGGAACCACCATGTCTTACAACAGCGTCGAAATGAGGGGTTCAGTGTTGCCTGCTCAAGCCCCGAGCAGGGCTGGGCATCTATTTACTTTATTTTGTGTACTGCAGGGGTCAAATGTTGCCAGCAGAAGCCCAGAGAAGGGCAAGGCATTCTAATTTTAATTTCAATTTAATTTGACCCTGAGTTTTATGTTTTGTGATTTAGGCTTTAGGGTCAAGTGCTGCCCACTGAAGCCCTTGATGGGCTGAGTACTCATATATTTTGCTCTGAGTGCTGCAGGGGTCAAGTGTTGTCAGCACAAGCCCCAAGAAGGGCAAGGCATCTTATGACCTATGATTTTCCAACATTGTGATGGCAATACTGGTCCCAGGGGTCAAGTGTTGACAGTGCAATCCCCTAGAAGGGCAAGGTATATTACACTACTATGAATCTTGATTTCTCACGATCTTAGTGCAAGGTGTAGCCTAGGGGCTCAAGCCCCGAGAAGGGCAAGGCTTCCTGTTTTTCCAAACTATTTGTTCCTATGATTGTGACTTAGGTCCTGGGGGGTTCGGTGTCAGCCACCAGTGCTAGCCTTAAGAACAGCAAGGCATATTATTATTAATTTGGATTTATTAGGACTCTAATATTGCCCCTTAGGGATCAAGTGTGATTTAAGTGGCACTTGTTGGAAAACCTTTGACTGTCTGCTGTGTGGGGGTCAAGGTTTTTCTAGGATTTTATTTTTTTTCCCTCAAGGACCAAGTGAATTATTTTAAATGTTCACGAAGATCAAGTTGGGATTGTCGGGGAAACTCTCTAGGCCAATGCGCATTATGCGAGAGGTCAGACAGGGCTGTGTCCTGGCCCTTATTTTATTCAATCTTTATCTAAGTGATCTTATCGTGTATCTGTTGGCATCTGTGGGCCACCCTCCTAAGATCGAGGACAGACCATTGCCCACGTTGCTGTATGCGGACGACATAGTTCTAATGAAGCAAACCAAAAAAGGACTGTGTAACCAGCTGGAGAGTTTGGTAACTTACTGTGCAGAGAACGAGCTGGAAATTAACCTGCAGAAATCACAAATCATGGTGTTAGGTAGGAAGAAAGGCCCCAGGTATAAATGAATTATGATGGGAAAGGAATTTGCTCAGGTTAATTAGTATGTGTACCTTGGTAGTGTACTTTCTGACAATGGTTTATGGGTGAAGCATAAGAAGTGAATTGCTTTAAAGGCCAGCGTAGCCACTAATGGGATCGCTCGGTTTGCCGTAAGATCTCCTGGAGTTCATATTTCGACCATCCTCAGCGTTTTAAGACTAAGATCCAATCTTTATTGGTATTTGGCTCTGAAATTATGCCGGGCTCGGATTTCCAGGTTTTGGAGGTCCCCCAAAACAAATTCCTGAGGAAGTTATTAAGGGTTCCCCAGAGTGTCCCAGCAACGGTTATTAGACAGGCATTCTGGCAATTGATTGCTTGGTACAACAAATGACCCTTCGATATTGGGTGAAGGTGTCCAATCAGCCTGAGTCCTCGCTACCCACTCTGTGCCTTAAGAAAGAATTGGAATTTGAGGGAGCTCCCTCATATTCTTGGATCTCCCAAATAGCTATCTATTTGAGGCAGTTGGGGTTATCAGTATCCTCCTTTTGGGGAAAAAGTGTTGCCCTGCAGAAAAATCTCATTAAACTTAGGGCAAGCAATATCTCTAGACAGGATGACTTGGCGGCTATATTCGCCTGGAAGGTGGCACCATGCTTGCAATATTTCAAGAATTTACATTGTTTTGAACCTTATTTGGACTGTTTGATTGAGCCTATGCTACGCAGGGCTCTTACGTTGCTGCGTTTCCAATTGTCTACCTCTGCCGTTGTTCAGGGAAGATACTCTAAGGTTCCATACGAAAACCGCCTTTGTCCATGCAAGAACCGGGTAGTTGAGGATTTACAACATCTCCTCTTTCAGTGTTCCCTTTATGATGATTTAAGACAGACGTGGTTTGCCCCAGTTTTGAGGGGGAGGGAATGCTTGCCAACCCGCCAGAAAATTATAATATTGTTATCTGATCGTGATGAGGCCAGTATAAAGGCAATTGCTTTGTTTGCCTTTTTGGCAGCTAGGATTCAAGATGGAGTGGATTTGTAAGTTCTTGTCCCTCCTATTTGTGCTTTTTCCTATGTTTGACTTTCTGTATTTTCTTTTGTATTATTCGTCTCCTTGTCTGCTGTATTTGGCACGCTTTTTGTGTATTTTTGTATCTCTGTTTACTTATTTTACTTCTCTTGGCTATGGCGAAAGCTGATGCCCAATAAATTATTATTATTATTATTATTTTAAACGTTTGTCTATGCTAATTTTGCACTATGTATTATGTATGCATTTGTTTGATTGCGTACTGGCTATGGCGCAAGCTAAATGCCTAAATAAATTTACTTACTTACTTACTTCATATTGAATTTGTGGACAGGTTAGGGAGGGAGGACTATAAAGGAATTCAAGAACCCACCAAGAAATATTGAAACTGTTATAGTTTTCATAAAAATTTACAGGAAAGAGTGGATATTTCAGTTCTGTTTAAGTTTCATTTGGTTAAAAAAGAGATTTAAAAGGCTTTGTTTTGGAGCCTGAATTTAAATAGAATATATAGTCTTTCCTAAGAATATGCATTAATGTTGCAGATAAAAGAGACAGCTATATAGTCATACTTTATTTGTAGGACTTCCTATTTTGGTTCACTTTCTTCTCACTGTTTAGAGTTTTGTCTTTTGCAAACATTATTCATCAGGACACAGAATTGACTATATGATAGATCCACCTCTCCAGTCATTTTGACCCTTTTTCACACAGACACTCTAACACTGATAACATGGGTGTTTCATTTTATTATACATGTTGCAGGACTGCAGGTGTGCTCTATGAGTGCCCTGCAATACGTATAATAAAACATGTAACATAACACCCATTTTATCAGTGTTAAGAGTGTCTGTGTGAAAAGGGCCTTTTTTGGAAGTAATTGAAAAGTCCAACAAAAAAGAATCCAACATCTAGTCACAATCTTGCTGTGTCAGACAACACATGCATTGAGCCCAAGCTCACAAGGCAGAAGCCCCAACTACTGTGGGACCAGTTCAAGGAAACATTAGCCATGAGAAAGGCCTCAGACAATTCCCATCCTATAACTAGTAGCAGGCTTTTGATTGGCCATCATTTGGATATAAACTTCCTGTTCCTGTTAGGAACGCTGTCAGAGCAACTGGTCCATCCTGGACTGCTGCTGCTCAGATCTCTTGGTTTAGTACTGACCTGCTTTGCCAAAGCCTGATCCTGGAACTTACTGTTGCCTATCTTACCAATCCCATGCTTAGACCTATGGTTCCCATGGTTATGATCCAGCTATGCATGGGCAACACACATCAACCTGTCCCTACCACTTCAAACCTTGACATGAGCCTGGACCCGAGCATTCAGCAGCCCCCTTTACACTCTGAACAGGGCTGTTAAGGCTGCTTAAACTTAAATAGTTAATAGTTCTGTACCTGCATAATATATAATGAATTCTACTTTAAAATTAGTCTGGACTTATTCAAAGTAATACTCCAGAACAATCAATGGAAAAACAGTAAAGACATTGGAAAAAATGTTCTGAAGCAATCTATATACACAATATAGACTGTAGATCTAGAGTTTTATCCTCTGGTTCAGGAGACTTATTCAAATAGGGTAATTTATCATGATAAATGGTTATTTTTAGTTAGCCATCTTATTGCCCCATCCTTAACATCTTTTCTCCCAAATGATCTACTGGCTCCATGTTAAAGTTTATTAAACATAAAGGAACTCCTTACATCTTCGAGGTGCTGCAAAATTTGTAACAATTATGATTAGTGATGATGTCAAAGGATTTTGACATTTAATGTAAATAAGGACTCAAGGTGTACACTTTTTCTGAATTTACCTGCTGATTATAGCCAACAAATAAGACTCACAATCTTGTGTGTTTGGGAAATTATTGAAAATATTTCTGGTGCATCCTTTCTCCATCCATGTTGAAAATACCACAGTCTGCACTAATCATTATATTTAATATTTTCTTGATAATTGAAAATTCAGACAGCTCACAAACTACAGAAAGAGACTGGTTCAGGCTTAAGAGGTTGTTTACTTGGCCAGATGAACTGCTTCCATCTCTGGCTGCATTATGGATGCTAAAAAGCAAGTTTAAGGGTGCAGCCAGATGAACCCAGCTGGGACCAATTCCTGTGCACCCCAGGGTGGGCAATATCAACTGCCATACTTGGGGGGGGGGGCAGTGCAGAGAGCAGGGCAGACAGTTACCCCCACCCCCCGTGGGGAAACCAGGTGGTTTGGCTGCTGTCGGCTGTTCCGCAACGCCCTGTGGCAAGCCGAACTGCCAGCCACACATGTAGGTGCTCAGTCCCACCCCATCCACCTTCCCCTAGCCCACTCACTATCCTGCCCCAGCTGTGATGTGGCCATGCAGGAATGGCACCAGTGCCTGCTACTCAAAGCCCCACAGAAGACCTCGTCATGAGGTGGGTCAGGCAGGGACTGGACCCAGAAGCAACAGTACGGGTATGTTACCTCTTGTTGGGCAGCCTTACTCCACTTTGGGTAAGGCTGCTATGTTCTGCATTCTTTTGGCCTTTTTTCCGAGGACGCAGGGTGTAGCAGCCACCTACCCGTCCCACCAGCTGCCCAACTCAAGGTAATGTCTCATGTAGCTGTACCCTAAGAAAACATAACCAAGAACACTCTACTACTCAGCATAGTTATGGAGAATCTAGATTAAAATTGCCCATAAAACTCTTTACATAATTTTTAAAGTGCTAAAGAAAAAGGAACACTATTTTGGGAATTCACAAGATGATTAAACTTGTTGCTGTTTCCCTGTAGGGGGAAAAAAAGGTCTATGGCAGGTCACTTCTGCTGCTTCTTACTTCCAGATCTCAGGCAGTGTGGTTGGTAAAAGGAGCTTATCTGGTTGCCTAAGAGATTGAGATGTTCTATCCACAGAGGAGGTCATCAAGTTTGGCAACAAGAGAGGCTCTCCTATTCCATCCATACAAACTGCCTCAACCATGTCCTTATGGATATTTTAGTTTCTCATATTATATTATTATTATTATTATTATTATTTATATAGTGCCAGCCATATGCCTAGCACTGAACACTTAAAGACATTTCCACTGGTACCAGCAGTTTACAATCTAGATTGCAGATCCAGTCCTCACTTCATCTATAAGAATGCTCATTAGGGCCAGACTGGTAGTGGTGACTGCATACAGACATCTGAGCGTTAGACAAAGTCGCAGGTCAACAATCTAGACTCTTCTGATGAAATCATATGTAAAACTGTCAAAGGCTGGTTTTACACGGATGCCCCCCCACCCCCGCCAGCTCGGTGTTTGGGTGGGTGTGCAGTGGGGTGGGGCGTCCATGTAAACAGCTGGCAGTGGGTGGGGGGATGGGTGTCTGCTCGGTGTTCGTCTGTGTGAAAACCGAGCAGGATGGGTGAAGGGGTGCATGCACGCCCCCGCGCAACACCCATCTCCACAAGCCCTCCAGATAACTGGAGGAGGCTCTGTGGGTGGAGGTGTGTGTGTGTCCGTGTAAAAGGACACGCACACACCTCCACCCACCGCAGCAAAACACCCATCCCTCCACCCACCCCCGTCCATGTAAAAAGGGCCAAAGTGAAAGGCTCCATGTCCCCATATCACTCCCTTAAATTATCAAATTCAATGTCATCTGTTGAGATCTTTAGCACCATCCCTCTGTACTTTCTGGGTGCAGAAGTTAAGCCTGGCCACTTATGCTGTGAACTGTGCTGCTCACCATCCCATACAAAATTTTCAGCATTCTTGTTTCCAGCAGATCTATTACATTTGAAATGGACACACATAGTCATTAAAAATATGCCATACATCTCTCTTTCATTTCAATGTGACTGCAATAATGGGAAATCTTTCAATGGAAAAAAGATTAAATAATTCAATAAAAAGCTTATTATTTGAGGATTTTCTAAACTGTATAACAAATGCAGCCTGAGCTCACTTTTATTTGAGAGACTATATTAATATTACCATCCCTCCATCCTACTTCCTAGCCATCCATCCATAAACAATAACATGATTCACTGTTAGGAAGGCAGACTTGCTTCTCCAAAGCAAATTTAACAATGCATTGTATTTAATGAACTAGATCAAAATGTACATAAACATGGAACAATGAAGGAGAATTTTGCACCATCTAAGACTAACAATCCAACAGTCAGAGAAGAATTGGAGGATACCAATTCTTGTCAATCCTGGTTCCATCTTCTTTCTTGCTTACATTGTGTTTTGCTTTTTCTTGACAGTTATTTTCCCTTAAATCAATAAGACTTCATATAATAATGCATTAAATGAAAGGCTGTGAGAATCAGATCATATGTTATTTGGTCAGATCTGTAAACGTGTTTGATGCTGTAGATACATATAGTATGAATGCATACAGCACTGACATCACTTCTCTTTTTCATTGCCCTTGGAGTAGGGAATCCAGTCACAGGAGTCCACACTGACAAATGGGCAGCTGATGAAAAAAGCCCAAGGAGGTTGTAAAATTGCTCCTACACCATCCCTTAGCAAGGCTCTAAAGCACAAACATGGCTGAAGATTCCTTATGTGGCAATGTCCTTCCCAGCCACTCCTGTGCATGCATATGCAGTCAGCAACCAGATCAAGACCACAAACATAGATCATTCTGATATTGGCCAGGTGGAGCTCATTCAGGTGCAATATACTCATACAGTCTATTTCTCTGGTGACAAAGAGTCCAGAATTAGGCCTGGAAGCCATCCAGTCTGGTAGAAAAAAAATCCCAACAGCTGTGACATTGCTGCAGAATATACCAGACCCTTATCATGAAGGGCTATTAAAAACCTACTAAGTGCTTCATCAAAATTACAAATATTATCCAAACCCCTATCCCTTCCGGAAAGTAGTAAAATTGGAAAGGACCTAGTACAAGCTCACCAGCTGCTGAGTAGATTTTTGCAACAGCTGCTATGCCCTTAATAAACAATAATTCAGAGGCGGAGGAGTGGATTGTGGAGAAGGGTTGGATAATGAACTACTTTTTCTTTTAGGGTCAGAGAGCTAAAAGGAGGATAACGATGGTGAAAACCAAACTCAGCAATTTGCTTATCAACTCTGAGCATGTTGATGGTGTAGCTCAGGGATGTTGTAGTAGTAGCCCTCTTCCTGCACCCAAGCAGGGGGTTGGACTGGATGATCTTTGATGCCCCTTCCCACTCTGATAGCCTATGATCCAAAAAACACCTCTTCAATAAGAAAACTATCAGCATTTTTACCCCTACTCCTCAAACTACCAACAGAAAGGCCTTCATCATTTGACTGAGCACCTATTAGCTCACTTATTAATTCTTGAGCCTCTTAATAACCAAAAACATAATTATGGCACATAGATCAATAAACACCATCACTCAAGAGAGTAATTAAACTTGCTGTATCTAGAGGAATGCCTGGGCATCTAAATGGCAAATGAGATTTAATGTGGACAAGTGCAAAGTGATGCACATAGGGAAAAATAATCCAAACTACGCACACACAATGCTGGGTACTAAGCTAGGAGTTACCACTCAGGAAAAGGATCTGGGGGTGGTTGTGGACAATACAATGAAATCCACAATGCAGTGCACAGCAGCAGTCAAAAAAGCAAACAGAATGTTAGGAATTATTCGGAAGGGGATAGAGAATAAAACTGAGGATGTCATAATGCCTCTATACAAATCAATGGTGTGACCGCACCTCGAATATTGTGTGCAGTTCTGGTCACCCCATCTCAAAAAAGACATAGCTGAACTAGAAAAGGTACAGAGAAGGGCAATAAAAATGATCAAGGGCATGAAAGGGCTCCTGTATGAGGAGAGGTTGGGGCTCTTCAGCTTGGAGAAGAGACGACTGAGAGGAGATATGATAGAGGTGGGTCTATAAAATCATGAGTGGTGTGGAACTAATAAACAAGGAACAGTTATTTACCCACTCAGTTAGTACTGATACTCCATGAAACTCATGGGTGGCAAGTTTAAAACAAATAAAAGAAAATACTTTTTCACTCAGTGCATAATTGGGTTGTGGAATCTACTGCCAGAGGCCGTGGTAAGGGCCAGTACCATAGCTGAGTTTAAAAGAGGTTTGGACAAGTTTCTGGAAGATAGGTCCATTAGCAGCTATTAGTCAGACAGGATCAGGGAACATGATGGGAGCTGGGGGGAAACAACAGGGAATGGATCCCCCATTGTGACCTGTTGGATGCTTCTCCCAAGCCACCATGATTGGCCACTGTTGGAGACAGGATGCTGGGCTAGATGGACCATTGGTCTGACCCAGTATGGCACTTCTTATGTTCTTATAGCTAACTCTGATGTCAAAAATCAGGAGCGCTTACCCAGAATCCCTATACTGCTGTTCTTATTAAGGAACAAGAATGCACAGGTTTAATTTCTTTTTGACTTAAGTATTACATAATACATAAATGAGAGCCTGCTATAAGCTAGGGGTGTGCACCAGACCCCCATGTTGTTTTCGTTTTTCATTTTCATTATTCTAAAATGTCATTTTCGTTATTGTTATTAATGACAATGTCTTTTTCGTTATCGTTATCATTTAAAATAATGTTTGTATCATTTTTGGTGTCGTTTTTAATATCATTTTTGTTATCAGTATTGTTTTTGTTATCAGTATCCATATTGATATTGGTACCGTTTCAAATGGAGATTTTATTTTTGTTATCGGTATCGTTATTGATTCCCATGCACAACTAATGTTTATCTAAATCTAAGGGAGACAGGGGAAGGGAAAAGGAAAACGATATATAATCTAATCAATTATCTATATAACTATTCTAATTTCCTTACAGCGGTAGCTGTAAGGAAGTTAAATGCACAACCGCTCTCCATTATAAACAGGGGACTGCTGAAGCCCCGATTTTGAGGAAACTGCTTGAGCTACATTTCTGAAAATTTATCCATGGCTATAATTTGTGAGGACCATCATATGCACAAAGGTTGAAAAAGATCCATCAGGAAAATAAAATGTTATGACTGTTTAAAAGTTAACTGGTTGTGGATGAATTGAGCCCCCAAATGTTACAGGCTTGGAGCATGAGATCAACAAGAAGTGTTTCTGTAATATGATAGTGATTGGTGTAGCCGCCCAAAACTGAGTTATTATTAAAAAATCAGTTCTGCTAGCTCACACATGCGCAGTTGAGCAGCTGCACCAGCAAAACACAGCATAAGGAAAGTTACATGACTCTACTTTTTAAAATCACGTAACTTTATCAGAAGCCAGCTCTGTCACAAAGACTTTACGCCCTAGTCAGTTTCATGTCAATTACCCACTTGCCTCAGAAAGACAGCAAGTGGATGCTCTAGTCAGCTTCGTGTCAATTATCCCCCTGGCCTCACTCTGTACTTTTGACTCCCTATGAAAAGTCTGCAACTTTTCATACCGAGTGAAAAGTTTGCAAGTTTTCAAAAGTTACAGACTTTCCACTTGGTATGAAAACTTGCAGACTTTTGACTCCGTACTTTTAAAAGTCTGCAACTTTTGAAAAGTTGCACACTTTTCACTCCTATGAAAAATTGCAGACTTTTCAGAGTCAAAAGTACAGAGTCAAAAGTCTGACTCCAACTTTTCATACCAAGTGAAATGTCTGCACCTTTACAAAAGTTACAGACTTTTCACTTGGTATGAAAACTTGCAAACTTTTGACTCCGTACTTTTAAAGTCACTTTTGACTCCAGTCTGCACCTTTTGAAAAATTGCAGACTTTTCACTCCTATGAAAAGTTGAAGACTTTTCAGAGTCAAAAGTACAGAGTCAAAAGTCTGACTGCAACTTTTCATACCAAGTGAAAAGTCTGCACCTTTTCAAAAATTGCAGACTTTTCATTTGGTATGAAAATTTGCAGTCTTTTGACTCCGTACTTTTAAAAGTCTGCAACTTTTGAAAAGGTACAGACTTTTCATATGGAGTCAAAAGTAGGGAGTGAGACCAGGGTGGGGGTGGAGGTTAATTGACATAAAACTGACTAGAGCTTCCTCTTGCTGGCTTGCTGAGGCAAGTGGGTAATTGACATGAAACTGACTACAGCATAAAGTCTTTGTGACAGAGCTGGCTCCTGATAAAAGTTACGTGATTTTAAAAAGCAGAGTCATGTAACTTTCCTTATGCTGTTATGCCTGGGCACTCCTTTTCCCTGGGCCCCCTGGCAGCTTATGGAGGGGGGGATGGGGGGAGAGGAACTATGCCACTCCCCCGGCCCTCTCCCCCCTCACTGGCCTGGTGCTTCAAGTTCTGCTGCCCCTGCTAGGGACACTGGGGCTACCAACATGTTTCTTGTCTGGGCGTGCTAGGACTACATTTCCTATCATGCCCAGGCAGGAAGAGCAAGATGGCGGCAGCCCCCTGTGTGTCCTGAAGCATTGCGGGGCCTTTTGAAACACTCTACAGTGCCTCCTGAACCTCCTATGAGGCTGCAAGTGGCGGTGGCATTGTTGGTGAGAAGAATGTGTGTGTGCGTACACGTGTGTGCGGGACAATAGTGCATGTGTGTTTGTGAGAGAGTGGGGGGGAACAGTGTGTGAATGTGATTGTGAGAGAATAAGAATAATTTTTTATCATCATTCGACAATGAACAATTTTTTCAGAGTGCATTAACTCTGTTTCTACAGAACTGCATTCTGTACAACAAATTTTATAATGTTCTCTACACTGACATTGTTAACAGTTTATTGTATGAAGTGTATACAATTTGTATACATGTATACAGAGTTAATGCACTCTAAAAAAAATGTTCATTTTCGAATTATGATAATAAATTAAAGTTTAATAACTTTAATAACTTTAATAATAATAATAATAATAAGAAGAAGAAGAAGAAGAAGAAGAAGAAGAAGAAGAAGCCTGGCCCTCCCATTTTAAAGGGTTGCAGTGCCCTCCCTCAGTTGTGGAAGGCAGCAGGCATTGGGCAATCACAGAGTGCCATGAGACTGCTGGGGCCTGCTTGCGCTGATCATTGGCCAGCGATACATCCATCAGATACTGCTGAGCTGCTCGCCCCTCCCAACACAGGCACAGTTCAAGAGTTCAGCCCTGTTAAGACTCTGAGATGTCTGCTCCCTCCTCCCCTCTCCACATTTTCCCTCCAAAATCCAACTGCCACAGCACTAATAATGACAATGATAACGACATTGTCATTTTTGTTTCTAGTTATCATTTTTGGTATCGTTTTTGGTATTCTCAGCTGTTCTTTTTGGTATTCTCGGTTGTCGTTTTTGTTATTGTCGTTATTCTCAGTTGTCGTTTTCATTACTGCAATAACGAAAATGAAAACGACAATTTTCGTTACCATTACTGTAATACCATTACTGTAATAACGAAAACTAAATGTACACCCCTACTATAAGCTGAAGCCTGCTAGTCTGTTATCTGCAGCTCAGTGCTACAGCCTTTTTCAGACCCAAAATCTGGGCACAAGCTTTATTGACTGCATTGGGCACAACCCGAGCCTGGGCCTGATGCAGTTGTGCTTTGCTGTGTTTAGGACTGGCACGTCTGGGTAGTCCTACCTCCACACTGTGAGGTTACACTATGTTAGAACAGGGGTGGGGCTAAAGGGAGGCTCCTCTGACTCCATATAGAGAGCTGTGATGTCATGGTGCGCCCTAATAAGTCTTCCCACTGCTAAGGAGCCCAGTCTCACCCAAGCCAAAGGTGGCTGGGCAGAGAGTGTGCCTGATCCAGTCCAAGCCCGTTGGGGACAGATGGATCCCATGGGGCTCCAGTCAAGATGCCATGCTTCTACAGTGTCTTGTTTTATAGGCTAGGGGGTGACCTTTAGCCCCTGCAACTACATCTACATTTCTTGCACAAAAGTAGCGGGTTCACAGCGTTCCTGCTCTTCCTCCGACAAAGTGAACTTAGTTGAAAACAAGAATTTTTATATTTAATTATAACCTAAGAAAGCAGCTACGATTTAGACACACAAATTTAGACACCCCACAGGAGACGGGGGTTTCTCCAAAGACCAGCAACAAAATAGTGTAAATAGGATAATGTAAGAGAGTCACTGACCATAGTCCCAAAATACTTATTCTAGAGTAGTTCCTACAGACTTCAGTGTGACTACTCAGGAGCAAGTTATTTGTGGATCACAGTCACTGTCTTTTGGGTCAGAAATGTAAAAATATTTCTTTTGTTTTCACATACTGTTTTTCAGAGCCACCACAAAGATATTTGCTGCCCTAGGTGGCCTCAGGAAACCATTTCCCCTGTCCCCACCACAAAGCTTGGCGACAGCTGGAAGGGGGCAGGAGAAGTAGTGGCAACAACTAGGAGGGGGGTGGGAGAGGAACCCCCTTCAACTTGCCACATTAGGTGGCCCTTCCTCCAATCCAGTGTGGAGTTTAGTGGCGGCAGCAGCAGGATTCTCCTTGATCCTGCTGCCACCTCTATTAAAATCCATGCTGGATCAGGGGAAGGGGTGCCTCTCTCACCCCCCTCCAGAGCAGAGATTCAACAGCAGCACAGGTGGATAGGGGGGAGGTGGGGGCAAGAGAGCTGTCCCTTTCAAATTGCCACCCCAGACAGCAGCCTGAGTGGCCTAATGGTAGTGCCAGTCCTGCTTCTCTTAGCCATTGTCTGTTAAAACAGTTACTATATGGTTTCAGTTACTATACAGTTGCATGAGAAGATAAAACAAAGTCCTGGACACTTATAGCTATTCAAGACATAAAGCCTGTTTTTGCAAAAGCAGGTTTGTTAGCATAAACGTACACATACTATGGGTGAAGCCACATGAGACATTAACCCACTTTAGGCAGCATTTTCCTACTCTGGGCAACGTTAACATGCAATGCAGTGAATCGTATGGCCAGCGGCCACCATATGTTCCACTGCCCCAGGGCAGGAAGCTGGCTGCTATGCAATGAGTCCGCTGGAGAAGGCCACATCATGTACTAAGGTTGCCCAGAGTGGGTTTACAGGCTGCCTCCCATGTGGGCCATGCAGCCCTGCCACAAGTTGAGGTCTGAGGATCAGCCTCTGAGGAGAAGCATGCTCTCCTCACTCATTTAACAGCTGATCAAGGGAAGGGGGCCCACACACACTCTTACGACCTGCCTAACAGCTGATCTGGAGAAAGGGACTGAGCATGCACTCCTCCGCCCCCCCCCCATCAGTTGTCTAGCAGCAGCGGACCTGATCCTGCAATGTAGCAGGAGTCTGGGCAGGAGTGTGGCCAGCTCCTTGACCTGAACTGTGGCACGCAGGGGTTGGTGATGATTGTGGGGTGGGGGGGGAGGAGGAGACAGATCGTGTGGTCCGCTCTCCTTGTTGGCCCAAAGTGTGGTGACTGTAATTGCCCACATTGGGTGGGCATGAGATCGGGCCCACCCCATCTCATGTGGCTTTATCCTTGATTCCCATTGGAGTAACCATATCTACCTACCTTAATATGTTCAGTAGTACCCAACTGGAAATGGTTCTCCTAATTTCCTTTTTCCAAGCCATTCTATTACACTGCTGTATGCAGCTGCTGTCTATCCGAGAACTAGCTGCATACTAAATACGAGTGAAGTGATTTTCAACTATGATGCCTCAGTTTGTAAGTACTGTGGGACCATTCAGAATGAAAGGAAATACATAAATGTAAAACAATAATAATATTTATTTTTTTCAGTTAGTGAGACTGAGGAAGCTGAAGCAGCCATCTTGTAAAATGACCTGACATTGCTCATAGAAGGTTAGCAATTTTAATGTTTGGAAAGCTTTAAAATACGGGGCATGCAAGAAGCTGCTACATAATTCACTATTTCTATTGCAGTTTACTCTCCTCTCCACCACTCTGCCCTCAACAATATGGCAAGACCAGTATCCTGCACTTCCAAAACAGTTCACTTTCAAAGTGACAATACAACTATAATATGTTTGTGGTCATACCCTTAAGGGCTCTGCATTAAAAATAACATCCAATAAAAAGAAACACTAACATATTAAACAAACATATAACACTGCATAAACATATCATCATTCACTATAACTCACTGATAATAATTACAACATTAAAATCTTCAATATAGGGTATTTTCAGACGTGACGGGGCCAATTGACCCCATCACGGAACCAATCTGTTGATCCCCCGCCGGGGCCACCGCATCACAGCCTTACAGACGTGCCGGGGGCTCCCGGTGGGAAATTGGGGAGGGGGCGGGGCCGCGCGGCGCAACGTGCGGCCGCATGGCCCCGCCCCCCATGCTCCCCTGCTGCCCGCCCTCCAGGGAGACGGGCGGGCGCCATGGCCAATGCAGCCACAGCGCACGTCCGAATTGACCACGGGCCAGAATCCCTGCGGGGATTCCGGGCCGTGACCACCGTCCAGACGTGATTGCTCGGTTCATCGTGGCGGGGAATCGCCTTCACCACGCGATCACCGCCAGCCCCACCGGTTCAGCTGATTGCGTGGTGAATGTGATTCCCCGCCGCGATTGACCGTGGTGAACATCTGGGGGGGAACATCCGTTCCCCCCATCAGATGTTACGCGGTCACAACCACCACAGGGAATTGACTGTGGTTGACTGTGATCTCGTAACATCTGAAAATACCCTTAGACTCCAGCTTTTTTTCTTTTTTTAAAAAAATATTATTTCCGAAGAAGCTCTGTGTATGTGTCAGTGGAGAAAAAGACTGTTGTTCAATAAGACAAAATTCAATTGATAAATACAATGGGCCAAACTCAAAAAAGGAGTTTGCAGGGAAAATTGATTGAACCCGTGTGTAACTTAAGGTCCTGACCACTGTCCTTTCCTGGAATTTCCAGTAGGACCAGACCACATTATAACTGTCTAGAGTCCCTGGGTGCTTGGAGAGAAGGCTCTGAATCACTGGTCTCCTTAGCTTCCAATGGCTTCTCCCTATTGGCTAGTCCATCAATTGCTTTAGGTTACTGCTTTGTCCAATATTGACAATTCTCTGTCATCAATAAATTAGTGGTCACTTTTTTCAGTCCTTTCTCGCCCCTTCCCCTTCTCCTCCCCCTTGACTTGTTATTGAATTTTGACCACATTTGGGCCCAGTCCTTCTTTGTGCAGTGGGCCAAGGGTTGTACATGCATAAGTTGCATGCCAAAATGCTACACTAGATTTAAGTGGATGCCAAATCTTCATTCACCAGGAGAGACATCATTGTGCAGCATAACCACAATTAGCAGGCTTCTGTCTGTAATATGAGAGATTGGAATGCACCTCTGTCCCTGGGGCATATTTCTGAGTGGTGGGTGCAAGTAGGAATGTGCGAACAGAACCAAGTTCAAAAATTCGGTTCGGTTTGGTTCAAAAATCGAGTTCGGTTCGGTCGACAGAACTAGTCAAGTTTGGTCAAATTCCGAACTTCCAAACCGAGTTCGTACATTCAAAGTCGGTGTTTTAAGCTGTTTCTGGCCTTCCGAACTGGTTCGACCTAACAGTTTGGTTGAATTTGAGTTGGTTCAGTTGACCAAACTAGTAAGTCTGAACTCCGAACTTCCGAACTGCATTCGCACATCCCTAGGTGCAAGGAGCTGAGACTCCATGTACAAATGCGAGTGCAGAGATCTCTAAATCTTTATACAAGATGGGGTTCTCCCCCAACTATTGTTATATTCTCTGAATGAAACCCAGTTACGTCCACTGTTGATATAAGGAGGCTTTTATATCTGCTCAGTCAGAGTTAGCTAAGTTAACCTCATTTAAGCTAGCCCTGTGGTATCCCAAGTGTAAGTCTATTTTCCAAATGGAATCTTATTATTTTTGAACAGTTTCATCTTCACAGAATGATATCCCTGATTCGCTATCAGCTTTTTGATTCTGCAGTTACTAGGGGCAGAGCAGCGAAGGTGAAATATCCTAAAAAACTGTGCATCTGTCACCGCCGTGAAATAGAAACTTTAGAATATGTTTTGATTTTCTGTCTTTTATATGATGATTTGAGAAACTGTTGGTTGCTTCCCTTGTTTCCAAAAGACAATTCACTTTCTCTGCCTCAGACTTTAATTTTGTTTTTGACATCTAACAACAAAAATATGTTAAAAGCCTTAGTTTTGTTTTTTATATTTGCACTGCATCTTATGAACACTTTGCTGTAATTTGATTATATTACTATGCTGGAAAACAGTTTTCTCTAATAGTAGGGATGGGACAATGGGGAGAATACCGGATTTATCGGTATCGGATCTCCCTGGTATCATATCTCCCCGGTATCAGTATATCGGACTTTTAACATTGGCTGCTTTACTGTTTTTTTTTTACATTGCAGTCATTTACTTCAATGGCCGCAATGTAAAAAAACTTGGTAAATCCGGTATGCCGATACCGGTGATTATCGGATT
Organism: Sphenodon punctatus; assembly: GCA_003113815.1. Classification (NCBI taxonomy): domain Eukaryota; kingdom Metazoa; phylum Chordata; class Lepidosauria; order Sphenodontia; family Sphenodontidae; genus Sphenodon; species Sphenodon punctatus. The sequence continues at coordinate 3,570,239 of QEPC01001643.1, read as the reverse complement.
ATCAGATTGATCCGATATATCTGATTATCGGGTGTATCAGATTTATTCGATACTGATATTCCCACCCCTAGCGAGTAGCTAGGCAACAGGCAAAATGATGCCTCTCACTGTGCATGAGAATCGGACACCCATTTAAGTCTAGTGTAGTACTTTGGCAGGCAGCTCATTCATGTCAAACGCCTTTGCATACCTGGACAAATGAGGTATGGGCCCATTGTTTGCAGTGAGGATGAAATCATGCTTACCATTGCACTGATTAAGACATGTTAGTTAATATGTTTTGTAACAGGACTCATGTTCCCTTTGTTGATCCATAGGGTTTAAATCATGGTTTATGGCTTTAGATTCAGAACACTGAGGTCGCTTTTAGACATGGGCGCCGAAGGTGCCTCCAGAGCTGCATGTTAAAAGAGAAGCCGTGCCGCACTGCTGGAAGTGACGTGCTCCCCATTGCCGGCAACGGCTGGAGATGCGGCGCTTTGCAGAGGCGCGTTCTGGAGACCTGAAAATTTAGGTCTCCAGAACATGCCTCTGCAAAACACCGTGTTTCCAGCCACCGCCAGCAATGAGGAGCATGTCACTTCCAGCGGCACGGCGTGGTTTCTCTTGTAACACGCGGCTCCGGAGGCACTTTTCAGCACCCTCGTCTAAAAGTGGTGTTAGTCTACACTAGAATTTACAGTTGTGTCAGTTACCATATAGTAAAACATGATAAAAAGACATACCACATATTGATAGTCCTGTGTTCCACAGTATCTTAGTTTTCCCAATAATAATTTAACAACTGGCATCTTCTCCAGAGTAATCCACAGATGAGTCTGGTCCATAATATATGATAAAACTAACTGCACCCCAATACAAACTTAGGAGCACCTATGTGTACTTTAAAAATATTTACATGAATATCCATTTTAAATAGAGACAAAGAAGTTCAGATGATATCCTGGTGCTTTCTCTAAAACCTATGCAATCTTGCTACTTTCTACACCAGCTTTCTTGGGAAAGTTATAATGTGGCCTACTTGCACAATTTCTGTAGTTTGTTTTCTTCAGTGTTAATTATCTGGTCTTTCCTGCACGTCATATTCTGTGTAGGAAACAGTGCTAATTCCTAAAGGCAGCTGAATTGAAGAGAGAGTGGAGGAGGACTGAATTGATGCCTAAATGCAAGGGAGGGAAAGATAAAGATGCTTTATTAGCCCTAACTGAGATTACGTTTTTGTTCCTGTACATGGGAGAATTTATATTCTTAACTCCCATTCAAAGTTAATGGGAGATGAACATGTGAACCCCCCCACCTCCAGGCATTGTAATGTTAATCTCTCTCCACAAATTTCCTGGCTTTTGTGAGTTTGCATCTCCTACTTTTAATGTTTCTTTTTATGCTCTTTCAAATTCATTTCCTTTTAAAGAAGGAAAGCAAAAATCAACCATAAAAATCTGTTCTGCCATGGTTCCACTGATCAGGAGATAATGAGGTTATGTTGTGGCTATCCAGCATAGTTGTCACTTCTGCTTATCACTGATTCCTAAGGATGCAGTCTCTTCCCACTATGGGTTCTGTTTGGCAATGTCGGAGTGGGCAGGGAGATTATGTCCATGACTATTGTGTAAAATATTGTCATCCATACTAGAAAAAAGGCCTATGGATTCCCTTCCTGTTTAAAAATGAATGGAGTGAAACATAATGCATAATACCTCCCAACACAGTATCCAATTAGGAGGCACAGTTCCGTAGAGGTGGCATGAAATAGCTGTTCCATTTTCATGAAATATTTCAGAAAACAGAACAGCTAATAGTATTTTCTATTGGAATTCTGACTCTAAACATTTATGATAGGAATTCCAATAGAAAAAAATAAAATAAAAAACACACCCCTGGCCATTGCACATGTGTAAAATAGCTGCTGGACTGACAATGGAAAGTGTATTATTTTGAATCTGTCTATTTACAGTACATAGCAATTAATATTAATAGTTCATTGCTTCCAATGTTGTATAGATTCTACTTCAGGGGTGGGGAAACTCTCGGCTCACAGATCACTTCTGGTATGCTTCTATCTTGCAGCCACTTCTCCAACATCCCCTTTAATATGGCCTACCTTGCATGTTTGCATGACCCGCAGAACATGTGCAGGCAGTCTCTCAGACAGACTGGTATGAGGAATACTCTGGTAGGCTCCACTCCTGCTACAGAATTCTTGGATGTGCTTTCTCGCCCTGTCTCACTCCAGAGTGCTCCAGTGACCACTGCCCCACTCCTGTAGAGGCCTCCAGAGCAATCTGATAGGCTTTCCTGGCTCCTTCCCCTGTCCTCACAGGATACTCTGGCTCACAGAGCTGGCAATATTCCTCAGAGTGGCTCACAATGAGAAGGTCCAGCACCCCTGCTCTGCACCGTTGACTGAGGCTTGAAATATAGTAGTGCACAGACACCAAATTTCTGAATTACCATACCTTCCAACATTTCGAGCAGTCAAAGAGGAACAAACACTGCCTCCTTCATACGGGTGATTTGGCTTGATCCATAACTGCTCATAACGAGCCATTACGGATCAACCCATACTGAACCAAAATTGTACCAAGAAATGCCAAGTTTTGAGGTTTGGTTTAAAATCCATTTAATTAAAATAAATTATCTTTTAAAAAATAACAGTTTATATTCTAATCTCCATCCAGACCATTATGCAGATGTTCACCCTCTTCTAAAATGAAGGCGACAGCATCACTGCCATTTTGCATGCACAGTGGCCATTTTGCAAATGTGCAGACCTGCTACTTTTCCAAAATGGCAATGATGTTGCTGCCTCCATCTTGGAAGAGGGTGCACATGCACAGAATGGTCTGGCAGCCATTTTGCACATGCACAGTGATTTTATTTCTTTAAAAACAAGATATTTTAATGGTTTTAATTGATTTAAATACAGATCCGTAATATGGATCTGCATTTAAATCCAGAAATTTCAAGATCAGAACTGAAAACGGATCCAAACAGCAATTTTATCCTTAAGACCGTACTTCATAGCCAATAAGCTCTTTTCCTCAATGAATACACTCCACCCCCTCACCTCCCAACACCCCGTGCCCTGGAGTAATCTCTGCAGTCCGCCAGGAACGCCCTTCTCAAGGTCCCCATGTGGCCCAGGGGACCACTATGGAGAGGACGTTCTCGGTGGCCGCACCTAGGCTGTGGAACTCCCTCCCAGCCGAGGCCCAGTTGGCCACAGATTTCCGTTCCTTCCGCCATATGTGTAAGACCTGGCTGTTCCATCCGGCTTTTGGCGAGGGAGATGGGGTGTATGGTTGGGGGGGGGGTTGGTTCTGTTTTCTTTCTCTTTTATTGTTTTGTGGATTTTATGTGTTTTATGTGTGTTTACAATGTGAGCCACACCCAGGCTGCCTGGAGCAGGAGAGGCAGGATAGAAAACGATTTAAATAAATAAATAAATAAATTCCAAGGGTCTAAAGAGAGTCAGTAGTTCCCCTTCTTATCATTCCACTTACTTTATGGACATTCCATCATCCCTCCATTGTCCTCTCAAGTATGGGATTCAGCCCCCAATGAGTAATGCTTAAGGTAGAATTCCACCCGTTCCAACTGGAACTGGACTTTTCATCTGTTCTGACTGGACTTCAGAGTGAATGATAGTCCATTCCCATAGGAACAGATAAAAAAATAATAATTAAAAGAATTCGCAAAATGGTGCTACCCTTACTTAAAATGGTGGCTAAATGCCGAGGATATTAGAAAAACTGAGGATTGGACCTTGCTTGCTAATCATTAATAGACCATTAATTAAACACCTTTCTTACTTTTGCCAGCTCATGATGGCAGAAGAAATCCTTTAAGACCTAATGGTGTGTATAGGGGACATACAATTCTGGAAGCTAAAAGAATGAGGAAAAACCTTGTTGCACTCAGTTTCATGTGGACACATCCCTTCACTCCATCCCTCCAGCAAACCTATGATTGAAGCACTCTGAGTTGTTTCCATTTCAAGTGGAATTTTCAAAAGCACCTTAGAAATTAGATGTCAGCTTGCCACTGACTTTCACTGGGAGTTACCGCTCATTCACGCAGCATCATTTGGTATGGGTAATGGCACAACCCCACATTTTCTGTGCTGTGAAATTCTTATTACTTTGTATGCTCCTTAATTGTTTCTTTCCCATGCAATGCAAAGGGTCTGGAAACATCTGACTATCAAAGTAGTTGTGAAAACTGATTATCCTTGATACATCCCCTTTTATGGTGTCCTGTCTGGGACCTCTTATCTTTGAGTGACTACAGAAGTGTGGCCCAAGAACCATGGAACAGGAATTCCTTCCTCCACTTCATGCTACTTCCTGTTTGCTGCATGTAGAGAGATCATAAGGGCATTCCTGGATGCCCTTTGCATTATTGGAAATTAAACTTCAATCCCAGTCAACGTATGTATGTACTTCATATATACAAGGTCCTCTGAGTGTTGTTAACATGATATATGCAACAGATTACTTACATAATTTTCTTTTATTTAAATGTGCTCTAATACATGATACCATCCATCTTTCTCTTGGCAACATATATTTATTGCTCATTTCTAATCTAAGTCAGAGCCAGATCTTACTAAAACAAGTCATGACTAACAATGTAAATTTTCTAGTTCAGTCTCAAACTCTTTCATATTTAGCAGATTCAGTGCAAATGGTGTAGTCTGAAGCAATGATTAACTTTATAGCTGGAAGATAAAATGTGGATAAAAGAGCTATTACTTCACAATAGCATTAAGAGGAATACTGATTAAAAGTATTGAACTTAATTCTGTTCAGAAAACAAGCTAGATGGAAGAGAAATGTGTACATAACGCAACATAAATTTCCAGGGCATCTCCTTTGCCAACAAGCAACACAACAATAGGAATAGGTTGTAAGATGTTACACAAAGTAGACAGGGCTGGTGCTACCATAGAGACAGTGCAGGTGGCCACATAGGGTGGCAAGTTGAAGGGGGAGGCAAAAGGTGGAGCCACCCCTACCATTGGTAAAGCTCCACAGTGGGATCAGGAGCAGGAGAGGCCGGCATCAAAAATCCTTGTGCCAGTGCTCAAAAGGAGAAGTAGTTTCACATAAAGGAGATAGCATGTATATAAAGAGTTACTTACACAAGGAAGTGTTTGAATGTCTGATGCCTGTATTTGGTACATGGCTTTACAACTTCAGAGCCACAATTTACAGGTAATAACAGACGGTGATAGGTGCATTCATATGTCACTGGGGACCTCTTGGCAGCTCCTCAGGCTTTAGGGATAGGCGAACGCGGTTTGAAAGTTTGGAGTTCGGCCCGAACTTGGCCTGTTTGGACGACCGAACCTGAACCCAAATCTGCACCGTTGGGGGCAGAACAGCAGCAGGAGCCTCCCCAGCAGTGCCATCAGTCCACCATGGAGGAGATGGGGTGGGGGAATCTGACCAGGCCATCATCAGGGTGCCGTGGCACTGGCTTCCAAGGGAAAGCGAAGTGCCTGTTGACAGAAATGATTGCCCTGGATGGTCAGCCCTTCTCAACAGTGGAGGACAAGGGCTTCCAGCGGCTGATTGGGTTCCTGGCCCCCAACTTTAAGATGCCTTCCCGCTCCACCCTGAATTGGACCGTGGTGCCACAGCTCTACAGGGCTTTGAAGGAGCGGGTGAGGGAGCTGCTGGCAGGGGCTGGGGGGGTCCGCAGTCCACTTCACCACTGACCTGTGGTCTACCAGAAACGCCCAGCACGCCTACTTGGCAGTGACTGCACACTGGTGGCAGGACCCAAAGGCAGCACTTGGCAGTGGCAGGAGGGGACTTGAAGCAGGGTATAGGTGGGCCCTGCTTCAGGCCCAAGTCATGGACAGCTCTCACACCTCGAGGAACCTTGAGGCAGCCCTGGCCACCATGGTAAGGGAGTGGGTCATGCCAGGCGCGGCCTTCACCAAGTGGTGTGTGGTCACGGACGTTGAGCAGCTCCACCACCACCCTCAACCAGGTGACCCCGCTGGTCCATAGTCTCCCAGCAGCCTGGACAAGATTCTGGGGGGTGGGGGGGACAAGATTGTGACCCTCAGGGCAGGAGGATGTCAGATGAGGCGATTGACCTTGCACGGAAGCTGAAGACGGGGCTGAGTGCGCGCTTTGATGAGCTCCTGTGCCAGGACGAATATGTTCTAGCAACCATGCTGGATCCCAGCATCAGGACCCCTACTGCCAGCAGCTCCTCCTCTGTGCAGTCCACTCTGGGGATATTGGGGCCCAGCACAAAAGGGCAAGCAACATGGCTGAGGGCAGTGGAGCAGGTCGTGCCCACCCAGAGCTACCAGAGGGAGTATGATGGCACCTCAGCAGCAGTTGAGACCTACCTGGAGGAGGAGTCATGCATTGATCCCAGCAGCGATCCCTTGGCCTATTGGGCTGGCAAAGCCAACGTGTGGCCGACCCTGTCAAAAGTGGTCAAGGGTATCCTGTCCTGCCCACCAACCAGCGTCTCCAGCAAGAGGGTGTTCTCCATCGCGGGAGACATTTGCGCCCCGCACTGCCTGAGACTGGGGGCCAAGTTGGTGGAGCAGTTGCTGTTCCTGAAGGTGAACCTTCTGCTGCTGGGATTCCCCAAGTTGCCCCTGGACAAGGAGTGATAGTGCAGTGGCACACGCCATCCCATGCCAGGGGCAGTCTTGGGACGGGATTCCGACTCCTCCTCCTCAATCTGGGCTAGGGCTACTGCTCCTGTGCTGCTGAGGTGCTGTCCCTCCCTCCCAATGCCTGGCACCTGCCCTGCCTCTCCCTCTCTCTCTCTCCCTCTCTCTCTCTCTCTCACACACACACATACTAGACGGCCTTGGCCGCCTTATCTGACTGACCTCATGACGCAGGGTGGCATTGGGAAACAAACTGTAAGCCTGCGAGCCGGCCTATGGCTACACAATCTTGGCCCACCTATGTGACACTGACTGGCTCTCGCTCTCTCACGCTGCATAGCCCGAACGGCCGAACCTGAACCCGAAGAACGAACTGAATGGTTGAACCGAACGCAGCTGAACCCGAACCGCGATCTGTTCGCCCATCCCTATCAGGCTTCTCTTAGGATTTCAGTGCAGCAGAGATTTGCATGACATCTGCAATGATCTACCATATTGTAACCTCAAGGCAAACTATAGTAGATGCACCACGGAAAATATGTGGGATGAAGCTGACACATGGTAAGTCCATTTGGAGGTCATAAAGATCACCACCACCTGGTAACCTTGAGACAGGAATATGGGAGTGGGGTGGAGTTTCTCATGACATCTGGATGCTCCTATTTCTGCTCTTCACCTGGTGTGTGACTCCTCTATACTGTCACCACAACTAGTGTTTATGATAGTGACAGAAAAGGCTCTCTGTCACTAGATGCCTGTAAATTAGAACAGCCAGATTTGCAGTTTTGAATGCAACACTATATTGCAATCTACTCTCGTTACATAAGGGAAAGGGGGAAAATCTGATAGAAAAGTATCTTGTTGCACACAAATATTCTGCATTGTCTGGTTTATGAAGTGCTGAATTAATTATTCCTTACCTTAAGTGCTATGGATGCAGTTCTGTTACATACAGTGTAAAACATTTACATTTATTTGGGCCAATTTCCAAAACTTTAACTATTCCCACTGTTTTTATCTGCATGACCCTGTTTTTAGATTTAAATACAATCTCATAACCCCAGAGAGCAATAAAGACAATGCAAAGTGCATCAAACATCTATCTATGAACCCATTCAATCTTCTGAAAAAAGTTAGGGTGAAAACAAAAACCTAAAGGTACAGGGCCTGTTCCTTTGAAGTAGTGAGCAACCTCATCTTTCACCGAACCAGCCCAATGGATGGAACCTCAATGATTTGAACTGAAGTCAATGGCAGATGAGTGTACGTACCTCTTCGGAGAGTGGGGTGTCATGTGCTAGACAGCTGAAAGGATCACAATCAGGGATTTGTGTTTACTGTATTTTCCCCAATGGTGGGAATTCCCCATTTCTAGCAGACATTCATTGGGACAGTGAAAGTGGTCCCAATGCTCTTTAAAGAAAGGCAGAGCAAAACAAGTAACTATTACTGAATACTTGTGAGATCACCGACTTCACTTCAGACAAGCAGAGATTGATAACTGGTTAAGTTCTCTTTGGTATTGTCTTACTGTTGTATCACATAAAGCACACCATGAAAACTATTGGAGCCACCTTCAAAGAAAACCAACCACGTAAAACATAGTAGACATAAGGTTCCAATGAAAATAACATGTTTGACAATTTAGACTTGCTAGTCTGGTTCCTCTCCTCTGGAAGAAAACACAGCATTATCAATGTAAACACTTCAGAAAGGTGCAAAAGACTATTTATTATTATTATTATTATTATTTTATTATAAGCATTTGTATAGCGCCAGCTGTGTACCTGGCGCTTTACAGAACAATAAGATAGACGCGGTCCCTGCCTACGGCTTACAATCTAATAGACATGAAGGAGGGAGACAAGGAGAAGGGACATAGGGAGAGACAAGGGATAAATAACATTCAAGCAGATGCAAATTCTCAGGTGCACGTGCTTGACTTGGTTGCAGTTAGGCAGGAGTCTGTGAGGTGGCAGACAATAAATATTGAGAGGAAAGTTCTAACAGGCATTGGGAAAGATGGCGAGGAAGACGTGGGTTTTGAGGAGGGATTTGAAGGTGCGGAGGGAGGGGGCAATGCGGATGTGGACAGGGAGGGAGTTCCAGGCATGGGGGGCAGCAAGGGAGAAGGGACGAAGGCGGCTAGGGGAGTAGGGGAGCCAAGGGAGAGCGAGGGAGGGGGCAGAGGAAAAGCGGAGAGTGCGTGCAGCAGTGTGTAAGGAGACTAGGGCTGAGAGGTAAGGGGGAGCCAGGTTGTGAAGGGATTTGTAAGTGAATACCAGGAGTTCGTGAAGCATGCGTTCGGGAAGGGGGAGCCAGTGAAGTGAAGAGAGGAGAGGCTGCATGTGGTCGAAGCGACGGGCTGAGTGGATGACCCTAGCAGCGAAGTTTGGATAGAGATAAGGGGGGACAGGTAAGAGCGGGGGACGTCAGTAAGGAAGAGGTTGCAGTAATCAAGGCGAGAGATGACCATGGCGTGAACAAGGGTTTTGGCTGAGGAGATAGAGAGAAAGGGGCGAATCCGAGCAATGTTGTGGAGGGCAGCGACAGGATTTGGCAAAACAGTCAATGTAAGGTTTAAAGGAAAGGCGAGTATCGAAGCCGAAGCCNAAGGGTGAAGCTTAGCAGTGTTATGGAGGGAGAAGCGACAGGATTTGGCAACAGAGTCGATGTAGGGTTTAAAAGAAAGGGGTGAAGCCTAAGCTATGGGCTTGGGGATGGTGACCCCATCAATAAGGATGGACAGGGAAGAGGGAGAGGAAGGGTAGGGAGGAAAGATAAGGAGTTTAGTCTTAGCCATGTTGAGCTTGAGCTGACAGTGCTTACTGATTTTTTAAACGTTATTATTTAACAGTTTAAATGTTCAACGTGCTTTATAATGCTTATCTAGTTCACCCTAACAACACTCTGAGATACCTCATTATTATTCCCATTTTTTAAATGGGGAACTGAGGTGGGTAGTGACTTGCACATGGCTATCATGCAATTTGAACCCTGGTCTCCTATATCCAAGTACAACAGCTCAGCCACTAGACTACACTGGCTCAAACTAGAATTTACAGGGTTTCAGTACAATATTTTCCAAATTAACTCAGTTTTTGTCCATGTAAGATTTAACAAGTCATGAGCAATGCTTGACTGTCTAAGTAAGTCAGCTTCTTTCAGTGACACCTTGATTGCTCAGTAATCATTTGTGCCTTGGCTCCATTCACATATTCTTGATACTCTTTCCTGTTGGCTGCAGCTGTTTGTGCTTATATATTATGTGTAGTGCAAATCATGGCTTTTTCATTGTATAATTTTTTTTAACTAATTCAGCAAGGGAAATTTTTTATGAAGTTTAAAGCATGTCTGTAGAGACCTCCTAAATTAGATATTTTATGTGTGTCTGTAATTTCCTCCTTGTATGGAGGTTTATCGTAAACCACAAGACTCTTCTTAGAGAACAAAATGTCAGTGTGGTATTGTCCGCTGTGTTCTTAGAAAACAGACTTCCTGCTCTGCCATGGCAGGCTCCCAGGACACGGCAGAGTTTTTGCTCAGAGTTCAAAGCAGGGCATGAAAGCACAGAATATCTATCAGGATATAAACCACGACTCTTCTCACACACTCATGGGTGGTACAAATATTTATGCAGCTTTCAGCTCTTAATTTTAAATGCACTCTCACACAAGTTAAGTAACTATGTTTTCTTTGAAAACTATATAGATGCAGTGTAAATATTTTTTTAAAAACACTGTATTGCCCTGTCTTATGAATACTTCCACTACTCAATTTGCCTTCATTTTGAGGGAGGCCATTCCTTTACATACATATAACTTCACACGATGAACTTACTCAACCAATATTATTATAACTTTCTAGCAGACATAATGAATTTAAGCACAGAGGTGGAATTATATCAAGTGTTCTAGATGTTACACTAGCAGTCCCCAAAGAAGTCCACAGCCCATTAGTGGTCTGCTGGGAGCTGGCTGGTTATACAGCATTGACCATCTGCTAAGATTTATGTGCCTGCTAAATATACCTTCAAGTTTATTTTTTATAAGAGGTAATTGTAGTTTCCACAGAAACAATTTGCAATGCTGAATGGAAGGGCAGAAGTCCTCCATTTTGGTAAAAAGATTCTATGGGCATATAAGAGGTGGGGAAATGGCGGCTCGGGAGTCGTACAAGGTTCTTTGGTATTTGTACTGCAGCTCTTGCCAGAATTGCCCCTTTGCAGTCCCGCTCACAGCAGGGTGGTAGCGAAGGGCCCTTTTTCGCACCCCTCATTGGAGAGGAGCAAGGTAGTGAGAGCCACCACCCTTAGGTGTGCTGGGCCTGGTGGGGGTTGCTACAGCAACCCGATTTAAACATAGCAACATGGAACAAACAGCCAGGCCAGAAGGCGGGAGAAGCACTGGTGCAGGGTGCAAAACCCAAGATCTCACAATGTGAGATTTAGCATAGTATAAGAGCTCACTGGCCATTTTGTGACTCCACTCGGGCATTTTGCAGTGTGAAGCACTCACCCTCCCTGTGAGCTGAAGCGGGTTGCCTTTTGGGGCTGGAAAGAAATTTTTAAGTGGCTACCTGCATTGGCTACTTGGGGCGCTTTTAAACGAGACAAGAAATGCAGCTGATCCTTTGATCAGCCGCATTTCTTGGCGTGCGTTTAAATGGCTAACTTACATTGCAGCCAGATCTTCCCCCACGTCAGACCGGGCAGGCGATCCTGCCCCCTCCGACACGGATCCCCGAAGTGCCGGTTTTATGCCACACTTCCGGGTTCTTTGGCCCAGTGCACATGCACAGAAGGGCGCGCATGCGCACAAAGACTCAATGCCATGTCTGATGCTCTTCTGATCATCAGACACGGCGTACAGAGGAAGGCGGGGGGAATATGCTGGCACTTAACGATCCCGCTTGTGAGTGGGATCGTATAAAAGCGCCCTTGGTTTCCCATTTTTCACCTTTCCCACAGTGTGTTTCAATTCATTCCAATTTGATCTTAATTAGAAATGGGTGGCTATGTTGAATTTTGTCGCACTCAGGTGGGGGTCCAGCAGTTTTAAAGTTATAGTTAAGCAGAGGGCATGACTTCAAGGAGGGAGCCATCTCCATAAGAGATGGGGAGGTGGAACACAGTGCATAAGCAGGGTGTGGCTTAGTACTGGACCACATCCCTGGGCAGGGTAACTGAGGCAACCGATGGGCCTACATGCCCTCAGGCCCCGCTGAACCTGTGCCTTCCTCTGGTCCTTGGGGAAAATGTTGGTCCTCCCTCACCCATGATTTCAGTCATGGGATGGAGGGGGAGGCATAGTTCTATAAGTTAACTGGAATCGGGACCTGAAGGTGCATCAGGACTGGTCCAAAGTTATATTTAGGGTTTATAAGAATACAGTTATGCTGGATCATAAATTGCCGACTGGCAATTCCCCACCCAGCCTTTTTGTTTAAATAAAGACTGCGGCCATTTAAAAAACAGAACTCGTGTCCTTGTCTCACTGGGGTGCGCTGACAAGTGGCTGTCTGGGTGTGTGCCCATGCAGTTCCCTCGAAAGCAAGAGATGCTGATCTGCTGTTTCTGCTGCTGGAGCCTCCTGGGGCCTGTGAGCACATGGGGAATGAACGTGCCCTGTGCCATAATTGCTGCTGCCCAAACCTGCCAGACCACTTGTGACCCAGCGTTTTGATATGTGGGAGGGAGATGGGAGAAGTTGCACCACCCTTTCCCTGGAATTGGGGGAAGTCACAATCAATGTAATGTGTCTTGAGCCTCTTGACGATATGAAAAGTTTGGTATGTGGCTCTTGGGTTTGGAAACTTTTCCCACCTTTGGCATATATACTTTTTTCATGACAACCTGACACATATTGCTCATCTAGCTAAGCTTTGTAAGAGATGCAGCCATTCATGCAAATTAATGTCAAGGTCTTTGACTAAAATAAATCTACATTCACATGAAAGTGAGAACTTCCTAAATTAAAGATCTGTAAAATCAGTGACAAATTACTGGTCTATTATTCCAGTGATTTTGACCATAATCAACTAAGATTAACTGTTAGAGGGGAATCCATTTTATGGGACATTATTAGAGCACCCATCATCAATGAACATCTGATATGACTGAATACTTTAGAAACCCAAGTGGCAAAAATTCCTTCAAGGATCACATTATACTGTACCATCATCTGTGTTGGGCACTGAGGGGTGACATTGCATGTTCTAGTGAGTGAGTGATGGGCAACAATGTCTCTTGCTGAAAGAGATGATTTGGCACCCACTTAGGTCTAACACAACACTTCGGCATGAAACTTTCTGTATAACTCCCTTATGAACTGGAGAGATGAGGATGGCATCCTTTGCCTCTGGTCTCTCTTATTCTTGGGGTCGAACATAGTAACCACACTCTTCCCAAGGATCACATTCACAGCTGAATGTATCGGGAGTGTCTCAGAATGTTTTGAAGAATCATAGGAATGGAAGGGCCATCAAGGGGTCATCTAGCCCAATTCCATGCACTCTGGCAGAATTCACCATACCAAAACCATCCCTATAGATGTATACAATCCCCTGTGGTGGGGAATGGTTCTGTAACATCTGTTTGATCCCCACCAGATGTTCACCACAGTGAACCACCAGCGGGGATCAAAATAACCACGCTTTCGAGGATGGTCCGGGGACCATCTCCGAAAGCGTGGTCAAATCACTTTGTGCCCCAACAGATGTGATGTTACCATGCTCAACCATGGCGGAATTCACCATGGTTGAGTGTGGTAACGTCTCGTCTGGCTCCTGACCACGGCCCAGGGGGCGGGTGGCCTCGGAAGCGTGGGGGGGGGCTGTGCAGCCACACGTTGCGCTGCACAGCCCCGCCCCCTCCCTGATTCCCCGGTGGAATCTGCTGGCTCATCTGTTGATGGGTCGGTCTGATTCCGCCGGGGAATCATTTGGTTGATTCCGTGACGGGGCCAATAGGGCCCCCGTCACGTCTGAAAACACCCATTGTCCACAGGTTGTGTGAGGGTAATATCCTGCCAAATAAGAAAATGTTCTCCTAAAATAAAAAACTACATTTCCTCAGGATATTGATCTTACCAGCTGGATTCTGTGGAAGATAGAAGTGGATAGTGTAACTTCACATGACAGAATTTATTAACTTAAGTGACTGGTACAGTCATACCTAATCTTCAGCCCTTACAGCAGGAAATTCTCTCTAGTCATTTTGTTTTTACATCATTAATCTGTTCTCTGCACTGGCTGCCTATTGCCTTCCAGGCCCGATTCAAGGTGTTGGTGTTAACCTATAAAGCCCTAAACGGCCTGGGCCCCACTTACCTGAGGGATTGCCTCATGCGCCAGGCCATGGTGTGGCCCCTGCGGTCGGCTGGGGACGCCTGACTTGATGTTCCCTGGGTCTCCCAGGTGGCAATGATGGGGAGGGCATTCTCGGTGGCTGCTCCTAGGCTGTGGAATTTGTTCCGCTCCTGATAGTTCTATACATTTTATCTATTTGTTTTAAATTGTTAAACTGCTTTTATATTGTATTATCCTAATTGTTAGCCACCCCGAGCTGCCATGTTGGTAGGAGGGAGCGGGGTAAACATTTTTTGAAATAAATAAATGAATAAATTATATATTCATATATATATATATATATATTCATATATATATATATATATATATATATATATATATATATATATATATATATATATATATATATATACACACACACACATTTGTATTATATATAATATACATAATCTATTTGTATTATATATTTGTATTATATATAATATACAGAATCTAATCTGAACCTAACCTACAATACAAAACCGATAATAAAAAATATTCCTACCCTATAATCCTTATATATATATATATATATATATATATATATATATATATATATATATATAATAAAACAGCCTAGTATCTAAATATCTAATTTATATATACACACAACTAATATCTATATAATATATGGATTGGACAGGGGGAGATAAACAGGGGAAGGGAAAAGGAAAACTCAGAGGTATATCCAGTCTCTCTCTCTATATATATGTGTACCGGGGGAGGCAGGCAGGGGAAGAAAAAAGGTAAAATGTAAGGGTAAGGAATAAGGATTGGAAAGGTAAGGTGGTAGGGATATATATGGGCGGATTTTTAGTGCAAGCACCAGCAGATTCTGCAAATACACCCTGACAAAGTAATAGCTAACACAGAACCAGAGTCAAGCAGCCCAGCCCTGCAGTATACAGGGTTGCAATGTCCTCCCCCAGAGATCCCTGGATGGGTTCTGGGAGGCAGGAGGCATTGAGCAATCACAGGGTGCCATTCAACTGCCTGGGACCTGCTTGTGCTGCTCATTGATCAGCAATTACATCCACTAGGTCCTTTCCCTCCCATCACAGGCCCAGTTCACGAGTTCAACACTGTTTCTGGCTCCGAGATGTCTGTTCCCTCCTCCCCTCTTCACATTTCCTCCAAAAACACCTGCCAGGCTGCTAGGCAATAACAAAATCAATAATGACTTTCGTTATCGTTACTGATTTTGTTATTATTTTTTGTCGTTTTTGTTATTGCAATAACGATAACGAAAACAACAAATTTCTTTTTCATTATTGATATAATGAAAATGACATGCACACTCCTAAATAAGTGGGGTGGATGGGCTGCTTGTTATTATTATTAATCCTGTATATAGGAATCCTGTGCTTTCATATTCAAAGTGCTTTAGCTTTTCAATCCTTAGTCATGCTCAAGTAATCCTGTTTTATGGGGAACTGAGGCTGACACACAGGGTATTTTCAGACGTGATGGTTAATTGTTGGACCGCTCTACCACGGTCCGGGGTAGTCTTCCCCGGACTGTGGCAGGGCTTAACTCAGGATGTGCACTGGCAGGGAGCCCAGCACACATTCTAGGTTAAGCCCTGCCACAGCCCAGGGTTCTCTCTGCTCCCGCCCATGGTGAACATCTGGTGGATGGGCGCAGAAGTGACACCATCATCTGTGGTCATGCTGGGGTAAGTGTGGCCATGGGCGGTGGTATCACATCTGGAAATACCCACAGTGACTTAGCAAAGGCCATCCATCTCCCAAATCCAAGTTCAACACCTCATCCAATAGGCTATAATTGGCTCTGCAGCACCAGCACCCTGTTACATTCTCTTGCTTTGTGTAAAATGGAATGATCTGCATCATGCACACCCCTGGCAGAGGCATTCTTAGAAATTTCCAGGCCCCGTGCAAAGAAAAACCTACAAAGGACATTATAGACATGTGCTTATTAGCTGGTGCATTCAGAGATTCTTTGTAATATTTCCCCCTCTTCCCACCAGCCCTAGGGCCCAGTGCCTGCCCCACTTGCCTAAATATGCCCTTGGATTTTATAGTCCTTTGAAAAGATTTTTTCCACAGATGAACATTGCAGATTTGATGCTGTAAGGACGACATAGTTTTAAGTCCCATGAGCAGGATTTGGCAGTTATCTGGACCCTCTGAGGCTTCAATTTTTGTTGTCGCATCATTGTGTCTAAACATGCCATGTGTTTTTCCTGCAGTATTATATATCTACTTGCAAATTAAAATTTGGCTGACAATGTCACCCTATTAGTTGAGAATTTATCACCTTCACCCACTTCCTCAGCTAGTGCAAATCAGCATAGCTTCTTCCTAGGCTGATGTCAATTGATGAAGCTTCACTCATTTAATCAGAACTACAGCAATTTACTCTAGCTGATGAGTTTCTGGCTCTTAGGAGTCTGTATTACCATATCTACACTCATCACCTGTATCTTTAGAAGTTTAGACCATGTTGGAAATGTTACAAAGATAGGACATGTCGGAAAGGGAATCCACAAAGTAACAGTTTCTAACCCCTTCTCCCTCCCAATGGTGCTACCACAAACACCGATCCTAGACGACCAACAGGTTATGACTATGCCACTTTTAGGCTGTTCCATGTCATAACGGTCCAGAGAGAACCTAACCACTTGTAGTGGAAGGACACACAAAGAGTGTTTTTAAACGAGATGCTTCCATGCATGGCCACCCATTAACCACACATCCCAACTGTTCATTTGAAGGTGGAGCATGGGGCGGCACACTCCCATGACCCACGCATGGGCCACTCATGGGCCACTGCAGAAAAAGCTGGAGTGTGCCATGCGGGGCAAGCCAAAACAGTGCACGGGGACAAGTGCCCACGCCCATATGAACCAGGGTTCCCACCCATGTCAGCAGATAGGTCTGCAGCCTGGCTGCCTCCCTGGTCCCATCTGGGAGCTCCCTGGGGAGCTCTTAAAGGACACGCATGTGACATACCACACTGTGTTGGTTCAAAGCACAACAAAACCCCTCACAATGCATGAGGGGCATTTTTCTTGGGTGTGTGCTTGACGGGACAGTTTTTCCATGACCAAAGTGTTCCATATTTTACTATACCACAGCTTAAGAGGAGAGTTTTTTCCCTTTTCCAATGACCTGTTACACAGAGCCTGGCTGCTAACAGTAAAAAGGAAATTAATTTTTCATCGCGTTTAAATTGCAGGCTCTTCACCGGGGCATTGAGTAGACGTGTCAGGGGGTCTTTGGCGATTTGACAACCTGTGATAACTGAATTTCTTTGATAATTTCCCCCCCAAACTAACCAATTTCTGGACACTGCCACAACATATGCAGATACGTTGTTCCCCTTTCACCACAGCTCCTCCAACAGAGTGCCTCTCTTGTTGCATAAATATGCTGAATTTTGTCTAGGGTCAGATACCATCTGTATCATGTAAAAGTTTTCTTTGTGGGCTACACAAACTGATGAACTGTATCCTCTTTCCCATATTGAGACCCATTCGTCTAGGTCTATTTTTCTTTCCAAGACCCTCTCCCATCTTTTCATTTAGGTTGTTTGTTTGTTTGTTTGTTTGTTAGCATCTTTTGAAATCAGAAGTGTATAATATTTTGGAGTTTAAGCCTTTTATTTCGGTTTGCAACTGAGTCAGCTCCTTGAATGTTGTTAGAGGTCTAGACAGGGCTGCCTCATATTTAGATTTCTCTATAAAGTGTTTGACTTATAAGTATTGGAAGTATGGAAGCTTTATTTCATTTACATTTTTGCCCATTTCTTGGTATATTTTTAACTTAGGGCCCAGGAACAGCTGCTGAAACTGTGTGATCCCTGTTCTGGTCCATAATTACATGTCACTTTGACAGTCCCTTGGAATAAATTATTGAGTGTTGATTAGGAATGTGTGAGCCCCCAGGGGTTTGGGGTTTGGCCCATTCGGGGTTTGGTCAAACCCGAAACTGTTCGGTTTGGCCCATTTGGGCCAAACCCGTTTGGGCAGGGGCTGGTGGTTTTCCCTCCCCCCTCCAGGCTGCGTGGGTGGAAGGGGCACCGGGGAGCACCTCCCCCCCCTGCCAAGTCTGGGAATTTAATTTTTTTTTTAACCCCCCCACCCCAGGGAACACCCTACCTGGTGGTGCTGGGGCTCTGGCCCTGGGTCCAGCGGTGGCAGCAGCGGTGGCAGGTTCATTGGTGGCAGCGCTCCAGAGCGCTTCAGGCTGCTACTAGGCCTTCTGGGTCAAACTGGAAGGCCTATTAGTGGCCTTCTGGTTTGATTTGGAAGGTCTAGTAGTGGCCTGAAGCACTCCGGAGCACCGCTGCCGCCGGACCCGCCGCCACTGCCGCCGCCGGACCCGGGGCCAGAGCCCCGGCACCACCAGGTAGGGTGATCCCTGGGGTGGGGGGGGTTAAAAAAAAAATCTCAGGCTGGACAGGGTGGGGGGGGAGGTGCTCCCTGACGCCCCTTCCACCCTTACAGCCTGGAGGGGGGAGGGAAAACCGGGTTCCTCCCTGCCCCCTGCCCCTCTCCCGAATGCATTCGGAACCCAGACTTTGTTCGGTCAGGAGTCGGTTCAGATTTGGGGTGTTCGCGAATGGGCCGAACACCCCGAGTTTGGGCCGAGCCCTGAACTTCCAAACCACGTTCAAACATCCCTAGTGTTGATTAAAATAGTTAGAGGGGAGAGCCTTGCTGAGAGAGAGGGGAGAGCCTTGGTGAGAGAAAATCTGAATGCTTGTCCTGCACTAAAGTACTCTGAATAAATGGGTGCATATTTATTTCTGGTGTTCTGGATTTCTTTTGATCCAGCTGTTGCTGTGACTAGATGTATTTGGGCTCCAATCTTGTTCAAGTTTTACCCAGTGCTTGGAAGGGCTATTGTTGACCCAGATAATAATATCCTTTAATTGTGATGCAATTAAAGCTATTTTATGCTCTGACCCAGAAGGTGTCCTGATGTCTTTTACTGAGGAACTAGCCCTAATCTTTATTGCAAATGTCTCTATTGCTATGTCTCTAACTCCCAGATGCAGCATAGGTGGATCTTGAATAGGGGTGTGCAGTTTCTTTTCATTATTATGATAACGAAAATGAAATTTTTGATTTTATTTTTTGTTATTGTAATAACAAAAAAGAAAATCAAGTTATTCACTTGAAAATACATTTCCAGATGTAACATTTTTATAGTCTATCCTGTTTACAAGACATTTGGCAGGAATGCATCCCACACCTTCCTTGTCATCTCTATCAGACTACAGGACATTTTGATAAAAAGCCCCAATTTTATAAGCAATTGAAGTTGTCCCTAGAACACCATTATTAAGAAAAATAGCAGCACATGCAGTGCCAGTCAGAGGCAGGCACCTGCCATGGCCGGAGCAGGGGGTGGGCATGGCAGGGGAAAGCTGTAGGAGGGCAGATGAGGAGCAACCCAACAGACTGACAGACACAGTCACTGGCCAATTACTGCATGCTTCCATCTTTACAGGACCAATCGGTGGCGGCTTTGAGATGGGTATAGGGAGCAGCCCTGAGGCGGGAATAGAAGGGACATAACTGCAGTGGTGACTGGTGGTTTTTGAGGCTGGTGGGGCAGTGCGTGAGTTGAACCTACTGCCGGCGGCTTTGCCACCAGCAAGCCTAGGGGCATAGCCAGGAGCAGCGATAGGCCAGTGGCATGGCTTAACCCAGCAGCAAGGAGTTCCCAGGGTTAACACTGGATGGACATTACATTAGTTAATGCTGGGAACTCCTTGCTGCTGTGTGAAGCACTCCCACTGGGGAATAGAGGTCCCATCCACTCTCTCTTTCCCACCGGGTCCAAATTAACCATAGCAGTTTACAAAAATAGATTCATTGCCATTGCCTACCTTTATCCTGAACCCTCAAATTCTCGATTTTCATGGCATCCTTTTCATTCTCAGAAGAGAATGGAAGGGAAGAGAAGAACAACAGAGAAAAAGTAGGAGGGAAAGGGTTTGGGTTTGGTGCACGATAAGAGTAAGGGGAAGAGATGGGTTCAGTGGGGGACAGGGGAAAGGGGTCTCCTTGTTGTCTTCAGCCTTCTCTTCTGCCATGCTCCTACCTACTTTCTCCTCTGTTCACAAGGAGAGCAGTTGCAGGCCTGTATAACAACCAAAAACTCCCCATCCAAACCGGCATCCCTAGTAGTTACACCCTATCCCCAACAGCCAAAACGCTTGTCCAAACAAGCCTTTTTTTCTTTTTTTTAAGTTTGGCCAGTTTCAGGGCTGCATTGCCACCAAACCAGGCCCATCGAGACCAGTATCCCCAGTACCTACACCGTATCCCTGGCAGCCAAATGCCTGTCTAAGCACACAGGCCTTTTTAAAAAGTTTGGCCAGTTACAGGCCTCTGTTGGCACCAAACCAGCCCCATCAAAATTTAAACAATGCATTTCTGTTTCTCACCAAAAACCCCAGGCAAGATGCTCAAAATCACAGTCACAAGCAGAGAGGCCAGAAACTACTTTCCAGCAGGAAGCAGCAGTGAAACAGTGAAGGGACCATTTTAAAAAAAGAGTAGCCATGACCAGTAGACCCACAAATTTGCAAAATGGCCTCTCTACGCATGCTTGGGAGGGGAGAAGAAAAGCAGCAATGCATCATGCAAACACAGAGCAAGCAAAGCAAACCATCGTAAGGCAACAACATTATGTGCAGTCCTTAGCACATCATAAAAGCAGCAGCGGGGATTTCCACTTGTTCCCAAATACATGTTACATTGCTCTGTTGCAATGTAAGAAGTAGTTTCTGCTGCAACAGAACATTTGGTATCAATATTGATATCGGTACCGATATCGATACTGATTTCAAAGATTTCATTTTTGGTATCGTTTGGTCCTGAGACACTTAAGTTTGTTATTTTTATGTCTTCTTATATTGTTAATGTTTGTTTTTTAAAAAGTTATTATAAAAGTTATATCTGTTACCAGCTGAGTTTGACCTGTCCAATCTTTTACCCCTCTGTGCTGCTTCTGGCAGGTGGCAGAATCTCATTGTATGTTTGTATATTATATACAGCTTATCAGATCCCTACCTGACAGCAGCAGCACATGTAGCGTATTAGCCCCAAGATGTGCCAGCAGGGTCTCAATTTGCAGACAGCCCCCCAGGAGTACTGCTGGGGATCACATCAATAATGGGGAACATTGGTGGCCCTGGAGGAACATCATGTCTCCAAAAATCAGGCCTGTGGAGTTTGGGACGTGGTGATGGGCTCTGGCTGCTGCTGCATGCTGCCACTCTACTGGCACGGCCCCTACCACCTCTGTCATGTGCCCCACTGCCCGCCTTATGGGCAGCAGACCGGCCTCTCCTACTTCCCTTCTCGATGTCTTCCAACCGAAAGAATGCACACAAAGATTTTATATTGTTTTATTATATATATTTGTTATTATATAATTATTATTATTATTATTATTCAATGTTTTAATCTAATATTATATATATCTATACTAAATCTAACTGCTATTAACTATTCTAAAACCTATGGAACTAAATGGAATATCTAACACCACAAAGGTCTAGTCCTACAAACACATTATAAAACTGAATCACTACACACTATATCTCTATCACTAAGCTAACTCCTACATCTCTCTCTCTCTCTCTCTCTCTCTCTCTATCTATCCATCCTCAATGCCAAATCCAGGTCACAACTATTGTACGGGGCAGAAGTATGGGCTCCTCTTTTAGCTCATAACCTGAATGCGGTCCAATCAAGGTTCCATGTAGGACTCCTGGGAAATCCTAGGAGCACTCCCCATGTGGCCGTGAGACTAGAAATGGGGCAAAAAAGCTGGCAGCAGGTGGCCTTTGAGGCAGCATTAAAATTCTGGTGCAAGCTCCTTCTGGGGCAGCACTCTGAGCTGCGTATGGCCCTCCTGAATGATACACATCTGAGTCCTTGGGCGCAAAAGATGGAGGGGTATTTGCAGTCTTTGGGATTTTCCAGGCGTTATCTAGCGCATAAACCCCCGAATGCATGTATGAAAGAGGTCCTGTTGAGAGCAGACAATATTTATTGGCAAAGGGAAATAGAGAAATTGGGTGAATCGCCTCACATGAGGGCCTACTTAGATTGGGTTCCTCCGCAGGGACAAATGGCAGTTTATTTAAGCTCCCCTATATCCCTGAGGGCAATCCGCTTGATATTTCGGGCAAGGGTTAATGCACTTCCATCTCGGGTCTTGGAAGGTAGGACCCTGGGGATCCCCTTCTTAGAAAGAATCTGCCCTTTTGATAATTTGAGGGTGGAAACCCCAGCTCATATGATTTTGTACTGCCATATGTATGATGACCCAAGGAAGAAGTTTCTGTCCCCTTTTTTGGCTAACCATCCAGGGCGATCTAAGGAAGCTTTATTATCTTTATTACTGAATAGCGCTGATATCCTTATTATTAAAGCCATGGCATGCTTCTTGTTGCAAATGGCCCTTTGTCAGCATAATTGTATTACATATAGGGCCATTTTGAATACCTCCATTGATACAGGGGATTCTGGTACTGGGGCTCTTTGTTGAAGTATGTAATGGTGCTTCTGGAGTTCATACTTTGCCCCCAGAATAAATGGCCAGTATCTGGGTTTATAGTTGCCTCTTCTGGGTGGTTGTAGGGCTGTGGACACTATGGTGTAACGTACTGAGTGGGAGCAGCCTTATCATGCCTATGGGGCATGCGTAGGCTATGTATTTGGAGTCCCTTAAGTTTTTTTGTTTAGCCATTACTCTACTTGCTGGGACTCATAAACTGAAGGGAGTTGTTACGCTCAGTTTTCATTGTAACTTTATTTTTAAATCAAGGTGTGTATCATGATATATATTTTGTGCTTTTGTTTTATTACTGTGTTGTATAAAATGTTTTGGCAATGGCCTATCGCCACGCTTTAATAAATGACTATGACTATTATTATTATTATTTATTATTATTTATTCAATTTGTATCCCGTCCCTCCAGCGAACAGCTCGGGGCAGCTAACAAGTTAGTTATAAAACAATTTATAAACAATATACTAAAACAATCCATCGAAAAACTACAATAAAACAGGCTGGGATAACAAATAAATAAGGGTGGGAGAAGGTAAAACACCTCCTCCCCCTCCCCACTCCTCTCCCCAAAGGCCTGGGTGAACAGCCAGGTCTTACAGATTCGCCAAAATGTCAGAAGGCTTGGGGCCAGGCAAGCTTTCTTCAGGAGGGAATTCCAGAGGCGCGGCGTGGCCACCGAGAATGCCCTCTCCATTGTGGCCCCCCGCTTAACACAGGGGACCTCCAAGAAGGCACCCCTGGTGGACCAAAGGAGCTGCTCTGGGGCATGGAGGGCGAGGCGGTCCCTGAGGTATGAGGGGTCCAGACTGTGAAGGGCCTTGTATATTAACACCGATACCTTGAACCTGGCTCGGCATGCTATCGGCAGCCAGTGCAGAGTCCGGAGCACAGGTGTTATATGCTCCCGATGACCCGTCCCCGTAAGGAGACGGGCC